>WOVY01009465.1:147500-552686 GCA_013436015.1 Rhipicephalus annulatus | reverse complement strand
CGACTCCGGACGACTACGAATCGACGCCAAGGTGGTGACAAACGCCGAAGTTGAAGAAAATCATGCCCGGGAGAAAGCGACGCTCGACCGGCTTTCATCGGCGCCAGCAACTGCACAGAAAATTGACTTTTTCACCGCGAGTTGTAGCGAGGCAACCGCACAGGACTCGGACCACGCTGCTCCTTATCTGCTTATGCATCTAGATATCCTAAACGCGATAATGGGTGCCTTGTGTTGCAAAGCATGCCACGGACCGCTATGATCGTCAGAGGGATCGGGACTACAGACTTGCCGTGAAAGTGCTAGTGCAGTGTGAAAGGTGCGGCGAGATCGCGAATGAATGGACTTCGCCCCGCGCGAACGGCACGAAAACGTGCAATCCGTTTGAAGTAAATCTTCTCGCTTCGAGGGCGATGGTGGCTACCGGCAATGGCCAAACGAAAATGAACGATATTTTCGCAACAATGGGCATCTCACACCGCGGTATGCACAACAAGACGTTTCAGCGGCATTTGAAGAACACGCTGGCACCCGCTGCAACGCGAGCGGCTGAGTCCGCTATGAGCGAATGTGCGGAAAAGGTTAGAACAATTTATGATGACTTGTGCTTCGGCCACCGGGACAATATTGCCGTTAGCTACAACGGCACGTGGAAGACGCGAGGCCATTCTTCCCACATCGGGGTGGGCACAGTTATCGAATTATTTAGTGGCTACGTGTTGGACTACGTCGTTCTTTCCAACTTTTGCCTAGGCTGCGAGGTGGGCCCAAAGCCTAGTAGTGAGGCTATCAAGAATGGAAGGCTAACCACAAATGCCAAAAAAATACGAACAGCAAAGGGGGCAAATGGAAGTGAAGGCGGCTCTAATTCTATTTCAGAGGTCCCTTGAACGCCATGGCCTGCGCTACACAACTATGCTGTCTGATGGAGACTCTAGGACATTTTGCGCCATACAAGACGCCAAGGTGTATGGTTACATTGACGTGCAGAAGGAAGACTGTATTAATCATGTACAGAAACGGATGGGCACCGCATTGAGAAACCTGGTGCAGAAACAAAAGTGCGATGGAAAAGAGGCCTTAGTGGGAAAGGCAGGCTCACAGGTGAGCTGATCACCAGGCTGAGCACATATTATGGCCGGGCTCTGAAATCGCATGAAGGTGACGTGGGCGAGATGCAAAAGGCTGTGATGGCCACATACCGCCACGTCACCTCCACTGATGAATGCTCGGACCACAGTCTGTGCCCAGCTGGTGAAACTTCATGGTGTCGGCACAATGCCGCAAAAGCAAAGGGTGAGCCCGACCCCAGGCATGCCTACAATCTACCGAAAGACGTGGCAGAGGCATTACTACCGGTTTATACCCGGCTTTCGGAAAGAGCCCTGCTTCAGAGGTGCGAACGCGGCAAAACGCAGAACTCCAACGAGAGCCTACATTCGGTAATCTGGAGTTTGGCCCCCAAGGAGCACCATGCGTCCCTGTTCGCTGTTGAAGCAGCTGTTGCAGAAGCAGTGCTGCGCTTCAACACGGGCAATTTGAATTCTGCAACGGCAATCTTAGGTGAAATGGACATGAATGCGACAAGTACTGGTGCCAGGAGAGCGAGAGAAAAAGACCACCGTCGCAGCATTGTCTCCAACAAGAAAAGAACAGCCTCATTGGAACTCCGGAAGCTAGTGAAGAGGAGGCATGAGCACAGAATGCATTCAGACTATGCTTCTGGTGCGTTTGAGGTCGTCTTGTTGCATCTTCTGCATAAAAAATGTGTGCCCACGTTTTTTCTCGATTTCTCAAAACGACAATTTTCATGTGCTTCCCATTATGCCGGAGCAATATCTCTTGTTCTATCTGGGTTATCATTACGATTTCTTTTTTTGTTTCGAAGATAAATGCAGGGGATGTGTCGTAAAGTAAGTTTATTGTAATAATTTTTGCAGAAAATTCTCTAAATGGATCTTTTGTTTCAAGTGTAGATGGGGAAATTTTCATGTCATATTCAACATCCCCCAACTTTGCTTCGAAATAGCCCAGAACAATGATTTATACTTTATTGCACACTGTGAACATACCGAATTGGTTCTATAGGTTGCACATCAATATCCAAGTTACAGTTAATTAGCTAATTATCCTTAATTGAAAAAGTCGAAGTTCATATATCTTTAAAACTAATTGTCACAGCAAAAAAAGAATTAGATTTTTGAAATCAGCAGTAAAATCTACATAGGCTCTCCAAATTTGACTGAGGTACTCGCAAAAATAAAAGAGTTTTTGGAAGGTGTAGCATCCCCTTAAAGCTGTTTGTCAGTTGACAGTATGCCACGAAAGTCGGGTACTGAATGCTGTTGTATGTTATCAATTGGTATAGATCTTTGCCATGAACTGTGGTCTGCTATATCACACTTACATGCAGTACTCTTCAAAATAGTGGCCTACATTCTTAATTTTTAAGAAAAGAAACTTTTGGCTGCTTTTCGAACACGAAGCAGCAACGTCATCGAGAAGTGTGTGACCTCCATTGTGCACCATTTTTCATTTTTGCATGAGGATGGCTGCCAAAAGAGCGATGACTCATGAAAAATGAGGCAAGCTCTCACTCGCCATGTGCCTATTCTTCATTAACCACGTGTGAAACAAACACTGTGGCCATTGTAAAGAGCATGCCTGATGCGAGCGTGGTTACCTTTTACAAAAGAAGTGAATTTTTTTCAGGCACTTTTTTTTTATCAAGCCTAGTAATTTTCTATTTGCAACAGTGGGATTCTCTTTTGGAGTGTTTTGCCAAAAGAATAATCTCTTGAAATCACTAACAATGCTTAGGGCCAAACAATGAAACGTTCCTTTCCTCAGTGAGGAAGCCTTCATTTTCGTGAGGCCGCCTTATGTCACTCTGAAAGCTTCCTCACTGAGGAGCCCTCGGTGAAGGCTTCCTTGGCGGTTCCCCAGCTTAAAGTTGCTTTGGGGCTAACTTCGTGCGCTGTTAGGTCCACTCCTTGCCCTGAACGAGCGCTTCACCTCACAGCTAGCCCACGTGGTGTTTTCGTTTCTGAGGCAACCCTCCAACCCCACCTCTGCGGGGAGACGCGAGCGGCGAGCGTGTGTGCACGGTGCCCGGCACGACGTCGCGCAGTAAAAAAAGAAATGGCGTCGTGGGCGGACGGGAGTGCGGCTGACATCACGGATTTCTTGAACCACACTTGTTATTTCGCATTCGGAGAGGTCTACCGGTATTCACCGGCAGTGAGGATAGTTCGCGATGCGGTCAACCCCAGGGAATTGTAAAATGAAGATTTGCATTCAGGTTTCGTTTCACCAAAGCGTCTGTCATTGATGTCGGAACTACAGTTGAAAAAAGAACACGGACCGAAGGGGGAACTGCTCCCACCGCTGCTGAAGGTGCTCATTCACGCTTCGGTTTTACGGCACTGGTGCCATGCAGACAGTCGTTGGCGAACCTCGTGCGCGTCTCACAGCAGTATGTGTCGCATTGGTCTGGGAGATCACCCAGGTCATATGTTTGTGTCTGTTTCTCATATGTGCGACTCCCCGATGCAGCAGCACGCGAATGCTGTGATGGCCCGCTTCTACGCAATTGGCCTGTTTCCCAGCTGTAGCGGGGTGTATAGACTTGCACGGCACGTCCCGATTTCGAGCCCTGGAGGCGAGAACGATGAGGTCTTCCACTACCGCAAGGGATACTTCTCATTATTGTGCAGTAAAGTGACGCCTTCGTCTCATTTTCTTTTTTACTTAACCTGTTTGATGTGTGTTACTTTTGCGACAGCGTTGTGTATAGACGCACGTTATCAAAGCTGAGCCGTTTGCTGTCGAAGTAGGGTTACTTTTGTTGCACATGCCCATGGGTGAATACACGCCATTTCAGGTACCACTGTCCGTTGCCTATTTTTCTTTACATATGAAACATACAGCTTCAGAAAGGTACTCTATTGAATGTCACTTTCTTTTCAATCGCCATTTTTTAAGTAGCTTAAATCGCGTTGAACATGGTAATGTGGTAAGCAGTAATGTCGTACCCATGACTATGTTGTGTATCAGTAACTTAAAATAAATTTCAGTAAATATGTACCATCAATGCACTGATCTAAATTGCATAACTGTTACGTAGGTTGATAAAACCAAGGGTTGTGAATGCCTGTTGTATTAGCCACTTTTTATACGGGCACAGTGTGCTTAACAGTTGCGTGAGGGTTTATGGTGGGGAAGTGCACATTTTAAGAAATTTTCAAGTTACACACATTGAAACATGGCTGTTGCTTTTGTGTGCAACCATTTCTAAGAAATGCACAATACTTGATTCGCAGGCTATCACTGGTCCTGAGCTCCGATTCTTTGATGTAGTTGCCAGTTGGCCTGGATCTGTGCATGACAGCAGAATATTCACCAACAGCAGAGTGATGTCACTCTATGAACAGAAGGCTGTACCTGGCGTTCTCCTTGGTGACCAGGGGTATGTGTGCCTACCATTCCTCATGACACCACTGAAGAATCCTCAAACACGTGTAGAAAAGAAGTAACAGCACATGAACCTCAGCATGGAAATTATAATAGGTGCGCTGCTTAGCACATTAGTACTTGAAGTACTAAAATTGCAGTGTCCCTTTTGAAAACTAGATTAAAAACCTGCCGTTTATAAAAATAAACGTCATTTCTTGGAACAAATGAAGTACCTTACAACTACTGTAAAGCCCACTGTAAAAACAAAAGAGAAAGGTATTCCTAGATGCAAGCCGCTTAAATTTTAAATTGCTCTCATCCAAAAAACATACACGTGCTTTACTTACAGTCTCTGAACAGGTTTACTGTCTGCTTTCCCACAGCCCAATCTTTGTTATCTCGAAAAGCATGCTGTACCCATAATGTGCACACGCCAATGACACAAGATGTACTAAAACACATTTAAAATGGAACACGCAAGTTGTTATCTTCAAAAACAAAACTGTTTCTTCCTAATAATTGTGATCAGTGGCTAATAATAATAATCAGTGGCTGTATCTTGACATGTTCACAATGCTTTTGCACATAGCACTTGCTGCTCATGCATGATTTGCACATTCTATCCTTTCGTGCAGGTACAACAAGAGCCAGATAAAAACAAGAAACAGTGTGGAGCATACATTTGGAGTGTGGAAAAGGCGTTTCGCATGCCTGCGGGTAAAGCTGCTGACGGACACTGATCGGTCTGCAGCTATCATAACAGCATGTGCAGCGCTCCACAACATTGCCTGTTTGCGTCGGGACCCATGTCCACTCTGATGAAGCAGACGCCAACGTTAAGGGGGGAAGCGGGTTTTTAAGACCGAAAAATCGCGAAAAAAAACGATTTTTTAAAAATGTTATTTTTGGATTCTGCCGCTACTGATGCATAACCTCGCCAATTTTCATGCGTCCCAGATCAGTATTTTAGCCGTGACAGCGTTTTATGTGACATCAGCGAGCTAAATTTTTAGCGAAGGACGCGTGAAAAACGGGCTTTTTCAACGCCGCGCAGTTGCCGTTCTACGTTCCGTACGGCAGCCATCTTGGTGTCATTCGAACGAGCCGCGCTTTTCTTGAATATCCCGCCGCGCTTGTTTCCATCCACTCGGAATTTGTGCAGAAAATCCGCGCCGAAAAAAGGTCCCACCACGTGAGCCTATTGGCGCAGTGAGCGCACGTGACCAACTCGCGCCTTCTGATTCGCCGCGCCTCTCGCGCTGTCTGCTTGCGCGCAGCGGCGCAGCACACTCGAAGCGGCAAGTTCACCTCGCTGTCGTATCTGTGTTGTTCTTGTCGGTTTACCCAACCTGCGCAAGCTGGCAAGAATTAGAGCAAGCGTTTTTGATCTTCCTCGACAAAAACTGCACGTTGCGGCGGCGTACTGGCACGGTGCCAAGCGAGCTAGCCGAAGTACGTCGCAGCCGCCGAGAGTAAGTTAGCCCTACACTCTCGGACACGTTTGAACCTTTGATCATGGCGAAGCCATATCAAAAGTTCCGCACTGCTCATAAATTCGGAAAGAAGCGCAAAAAGACTAGGGCAAAGCGAGATTATGGCGCGGGTGCACCAGAAGCGCAACCAGCGCAGGACGGCATGGCGACTTCATCGGTCGAAATGTCGATTTCTCCACCTGTCTCGGCAGCCGCCTCGGACGACGTCAGTGATAGCGTGGCGCAAGGCTCGACACGACGTTCTTGACGAGCGCCGATCGTGCGCGACAGCAGAAGCAGACCGAAGATAAGATCTCCAACTTATCTGCAACTTCCGCGAGCGAGCGCAAGCTGCGAACGCTCGCGACAGCGCGCGAGGACTCTGACCCGTCGGCGGCTACCTACGGGATCGTCGATTTCTCGCAATAAACAAGCTGCTTGAAAGGACTAATAAGTGCCGGACGTGCAATGGGACCGTTTCGATTGAAAAGGTGCGTGTGACTATGGACTTGCGATGAAACTGACTTCAGAGTGCACCAACTGTGGACCTACTAGCAGTGAGTGGAGCTCTCGGCGGGCACCCAGTCAGGCTAAATGCGCCCCATTTGAAGTGAATCTCCAGGTGGCTCGTGCCATGCAAAGCACAGGGAATGGCCAGCAGCCCTCAACGACGTCTTCTCTGTTATGGGGAATTTCCCACAGGGGACTTCATCACAAAAGCTACCAGAGCCATCTGAAAAACAAACTGAATCCTGCTGCAACAAGAGCTGCAGAGAAGGTCCTCTCTGACTGTGCCACGACCTTGAAAAACTTGTACCAAGAGCTGCACTTTGACAATCCAGGAAATGTGGCCATCTGTTATGATGGCACATGAACAAACTGAATCCTGCTGCAACAAGAGCTGCAGAGAAGGTCCTCTTTGACTGTGCCACGACCGTGAAAAAACTTGTACCAAGAGCTGCACTTTGACAATCCAGGAAATGTGGCCATCTGTTATGATGGCACATGGATGAACAGAGGCCACCTGTCGCACATTGGTGTGGGTGTAGTTATAGAGCTGTCTACAGGCTATGTATTGGACTATGTTGTCCTCTCAAACTTTTGTGCCGGCTGCCAGCGCGCACCACCAAAAGAAGACCCAAATTACTTGGCTTGGGAGTCGACGCACACCTGCCAAAAGAACACACAGTGCAAATCGGGCCATATGGAGGTAGAGGCAGCAGTCACCCTCTTTGAGCGCTCAATTTCCCGTCACGGCTTGCGATACACAGTGATGCTGTGTGATGGGGACAGTAGATCCTTTCGTGCTGTGGAAGACGCAAAAGTTTATGGTTTTATACAGGTCCAAAAAGAGGACTGTATAAACCATGTCCAGAAACGAATGGGTACCGCACTACGCAACCTTGTGCAAAAGCATAAAGGTTCTGGTGATACACTAAGTGGAAGAGGCCGCTTGACAGGTGATGTCATAGAGAAATTGTCTAGATATTATGATTGGGCGTTAAGTCCAATGTCGGTGATGTGAATGCGATGCACCGGGCAGCCATGGCCACATATTATTATGTCACATCAACTGATGAACAATTGAACCACACCTTGTGCCCAAGTGGGAGTGAGTCGTGGTGCAAGCAGAATGCTGCTGCTGCAAAAGGAGAGCCCCTGCCAAAACACACCTACAACTTTCCTCAAAATGTCCGTGATGCACTGCTTCCAGTCTACGAGCGACTTTCTGACATGGAGCTGCTAAAACGCTGCCAGAGAGGAAAGACGCAAAATGCAAACGAGGCACTCCATTCGGTTATATGGTCTCTAATGCGGAAGGACAAGCATGCTTCACTGATAGCTGTTGAGACCCCAGTTGCTGAGGCAGTGATGCGCTTCAATTACGGTGTGAAGGAAGCGTCCGCTCGTATCCTTGGAGAACTTCAGCTGGAACCAAACTCCATGAGTGAGAAACGGGCAGAAGAAAAAGATTCTCTTCGAATAATGAGTGCTGAGCGGAAGCGTTCAGCATCGGCCAGGTTCTTGCAACAAGCAAAGCGGCGGCAACGACCAAAATGTGATAAGAACTACTCTCCTGGTGCCTTCTGAGGCATTTGTTTGCAAATTAGAGTTTTTATTTGTGTGGCACTACTTAAATACACGGAGTTTTGTTTTTGCGATTTTCTCAGTTTCAATTTTTTGGCCACCTTTCGTTCTTTCGTGAAGCGTTTCTCAGCTTTGGTACATTCGATTTTGATAATTTTTGTCTTGCTAAAAAGCTGGATGTCTAGTGAGTGCAATAAAGTGCCATATGTTACTGTAGAAAGCTATAAATTTTTAGAAAAGATAAAATAAGAAAATTATGTGTTCACGGTAATTGAATGGTGAACTTTGAAGCTTCATAACTTTGTTGTAGGAAGGCTAGAACCATAAAATTATGCTTCTTGCACTCTTTGATATCTATAGAATGCAATGACATTTCATTCAACATAATCCGTGTAGCCAGTTCATTAAAAAAGTGACCAAATGAAATTTTAATTAATGACTCATTAAAAAATTAATGGTAAGGGGGTACATAAAAATTGAGTTCATATTTGATATATGCACATGTAACTACATAATCACCCAAGTTTTCATCGTCCTAACTTAAATAAAAAGATGCTTTATGTCAAAGCGCCTCTTCCCCCCTTAATTTACCTGACAACCCTAGTTAAGTAGATCCCGACACTGTTGCTGGTGCACAAGTACGCAGCTGCTACATCCGCCGGTGTTTTTCCTCTGCGAACGAACACACAGGTCCACAGTGCAGACCTGAAGTGTCTACATTCAGGCGCTGTTTCAATAAATATGTTCCTGCTCTGCATCGTCTCTCTTCAGTCTGGTTGACTTTAAAGTTTGCTGCATGCATGCAAGTTTGCAAGCTGCATGCAAGTTTGCTGCATGCAGTGTTACTTGCACCGCTGTGGTGTTTCAGTAAATGAAAGGTGTATATGACACAGCTCATATTTTCAAATTACTTTATGAAAACTTCAAAACATCAGCTGATCAGGCACATATACATTCAGACACTACACTTGGTGACATTTAAATATAATATTTGAGACATCTGACATGTTATCTCCAAAACATTGTGAAAACAACTGATGAATTAACAACTGCACGAAATATACTTATGCTTGCTGTTGAATCTTATGTGACAAGTTTCCGAAACATGCTCTCAGATATTCCTTTATTCAGAGTCTGCTGCCTGCAGCTGTTTTCTTAGGAGTGCCTGCTTCAGTTTCTGTACTTTTTCTTTTAAGATCCGAAGCTTGATATTGTGCTGGATGTTGCAATTTTTTCTTTGCTCCTTCAAGGTGCTGATTTTGATCTCATGCTCTTCTCTCATACACTCCATTCTTTGATTGTGCTCAATTCCTTTATGTTTTTTATCTGCTTTTATAGCATCAAGGCGAGCCTCGAGTTCTACATCGAGTGTATGCTGCAACAGCCTGCCTCCGCGGATATTTCGCACGCTTGACCCAGCAGTTGGTGCTTGACTTTGTGCACCTGGCTCAGCCGCTTCCTCTTAGCTCATGTCCGCATTGTCTTCTGGATCGTCCAAGCATAAGCTATCTTCACCAACCACGGATAATGTGCGAGAGCTCTGCAGCATTGACTGCATAGCTGCTCTGTCGGTTTGGCTAAGTTCTTCTGTTCGGTCTGCAATAAAAGTGTTGTTTCATCCATGAAAGACAAGCGAAGAAATGTGAGGAAGCACCTCACGAAACAAATATCAATATTATTCACATTCTTCGTTTACTAAATGTTTGTATACTTTGAAACGACAATAAACACCATTACCTGCATGCACTGACAACAGCTCACTTCTGTATACGATACTGGTGGGACAGCATGCACAGCACGTGAAACATATTTCTATACATGAAAGAAAAATTCCAGCGTGATTGCCACAGGCGCTCACTCAAATAATTGAAAGTTAACAGAGCAGTCTACCAGATTGTCATATTTCATTTGTGCATTTCTGCACTGTTACTAGGTACACAGGAAAGCAGAGAAGTTGGCCTCAAGTTTGATAATGCATGTGTACTACTCAGCAATGGAAAAAGAGGCAAGATCGAACTGGGCATTACAGGGTTGCAGTGCAGATAAATCGGACAGAAATCTGCAAGCATTGCCACATCACGACAGCGTGTAAGCACAACCGCTTTTTGTGACCTGTGGTGTGCTAGAAACGCCCACGTTGCCTGCAGCGGTTTCTACCTCCGTGGCCGGGCTATCGAGTTCGCAGAAGGCGGCATACCTTCATCACTGTCGGCTGGTCCATTTTCACAGATCATCCCGTTCAGAATTTCCGACGCGCTTTGGGCTGCTGGCGTGGCAAGCGGTCGGTCGTTGTCGAAAAGATTTGGCACCCGCGTGGTCAGGTGCAGAACGATGGCTTCGATCTGCGCGAGCCTTTCGTCCATAGGCGGTGGTGAAGGGCCGCCTCCTGCAAATACCCCAAAACACATAGCACCGGCGACCTTTTTACAGAGAAGGGGAACATACCTGTAGTGAGGACGTCACGGATTTGCTTTGCTTTCTCCCGCTTACACCTTTGCTTCAATTTATCCCACAGCTTCTTTAGCTGCTTGACGTCCTAAGGACGCACAAAGGGCCTGCTGTTGAATTCCGTACACAGTTTTTTTCATGCCTTGGCTTTTCTATTGACGGATATTGCATCCGTATGCTTATTTTCAATGATGGTCTTGTATTTCAGCACAAGGTCCTGGACGAGATCTTTCTTCTCTTCGGAGAAGGGTGTTTTCACAGGCATGTCTGACTCGTGAAGCACGTTTAGACTGACAGCGTTATAGCCACCATAACAGCGTTTAAAAAGGCGGCCTCGGTGTTGCTAGAACGCACAACATTTTGCGCTCAACTATGGTGGCTTTTCACATTCAGTAATCGTAGTTGGAAGAAAGCGTACATGCATCTCTATATTAGCACTTCAATTTGGAAGTGATGTGGTGACCGAACGTTTTTTTTTACAGAATAAACGCTTGTGAGCAAAGCTTGCGTTCCGTGCTCCTGCATGCCGTGCTCCTGCGTTCGATAATCTCGAACGCAGGAGCACGGCAACCATTCCTCTCGTGAGGACGGTAGAAGGGAGCTTTCAGAGTATGCTTGCTTCTTCCGTCGGTACTTCGTTGTAAGAAAGCCTCACGTAAAGAGAGGACGTGGTCAAAGAAAAGGAACGTTTCGTTGTTTGGGCCTTCAAGGTAGAAACTTGAGAATGAGGACAATGTTTCAGCAACGTATTTAAAGCAAGAAGAATGTATGCCTGCTTGTTGCTCACGATATGTTTTTAAAGCCCTTCACAATGTTTCTTCGTTTGTTTATGGTGTATTTTTAAATTTCATGCAACCATGTATCGACACCTTTGACAAGCTGCAGAGCATAGTGCAGAACAGTCGCCTCCTTCTGAATATCAAGCAGGTGCATGTCACTTTCATTTCAAAGATCCAGTTTGGAATCCTTCCATTCAGACCTAGATTGGTTTTCTCCAAAGAGCATCTCATTTTCTTTCCATGGAATGCTGGCAAGTTGTGGATCAATTTCTTCACATATTTCTCATTATCGCTTTGAAGTAATCATGCACTAAATATCCTCCATCTATTTTGAATGCATGTAATTAGATCACTATAAGTAGACCTAAAATAAAGCAGGCAACACACAGGATATACAAATGTACATGGGAATCGCATGCCTTTAAAACACAGCATTGTGTGATCTAAATACAATTCAGTTAAGCAAAATATCGAACCACTTATACGTTACACACGCAAACTGTCAAAAATGCCAATCAGCTGATTTTACTATAGTTCCCTCATCACTTTCAAACCTGCTACTTGACAAATGTCACAAGCCGAAACATTTCAGCACATCTGGCGCCGCCATGGATGCCAGAAGCTAACACGCTGTATTTCTACAGCTTCTGCAGGTGGTGACTGCCTTTCATCCGACCTACGCAACGTGTCTTCTTATCGATGACGTCGGCTGTGCTGACTGTACATGCCCGGCCTCCATCGATGCCTGGTTTCGTCAAGCGCCACTGGACTTATCAGCGCTGCCAGCTGTCAACAACTTTGCTGGTTGGCAACAACGCCCATCGGAAGACGGAAAACTACTTAAGCTGCTCCTCCTCCCAGCCACTTCAGGATCTGGCGCCGCCATGAATGCCAGAAGCTTACCCGCTGTATTTCTACAGCTTCTGCAGCTGGTGACTGCCTTTCATCCGACCTACACAGCGTGTCTTCTTATCGATGACGTCGGCTGTGCAGACTGTACGTGCCCGGCCTCTATCGATGCCTGGTTTCGTCGAGCGCCACTGGACTTATCAGCGCTGCCAGCTGTCAATGACTTCGCTGGTTGGCAACAACGCCCATCGGAAGACGGAAAACTACTTAAGCTGCTCCCCCTCCCAGCCACTTCGGGATCTGGCGCCGCCATGGATGCCAGAAGCTTACACATTGTATTTATACAGGTTGGTTATTCATATCGTACTGTAAGGGGTAAAGCGTTCAAAAAACTGGCGTCAGATCCCACTCGCCGTGTGAATACGATTGCTGTTGACCTAATAAGTTGTATCGGGTGTTACTTTGAATGCATTGCGACCATTATCAAAACGTGTTTAATATGCTGTGGTGATATCGAGGAAAACCCTGGACCTCTCTCAGCTTAGCAGGAACAGAAAATGTTTGAGGCTATCATGCAGATACCGTCATTGATTCAAACGCAGACATTCCTAACGAAATTTGTTCGCTTCGGTCCGACCAGCAGGCGATTGAATCAAAAGTAACGGAACTGGCTGCCAAGGTGGAACGCGCAGAAACGTGCATCTCGTCAGTACCGTCCTTAAAAGCGGCAATTGAAAATATGTCCACACGTGTTGAAACAACCATTTCATCACTGGCGGCATTGCATGATAGCCAAGATGATTTAGATAATCGATCGCGCCGTAACAACTTGATAATTTACGGCCTTCTGGACACTGTAAACGAATCTTGGGCAGAATCCGAAGAAAAAGTAATTTCCTTTTTTTCTGATAAAGTAGATATCGCAGTCAGTCCAACATCCATTGAAAGAGCACACCGATTGGGGAAGTACCAAGTAGAATCAACACAGCCGCTGATTGTCAAATTCTTGTCATTCAAAGATAAACAACGAGCGCTTGCGGCTACTTCAAAGCTGAGCGAAACAAATTTTTCTATCGGCCAAGATTATTCGAAAAATGTCAGGATTGCTCGAAAGAAATCGGCTCAGTTTGCCCGTGACCGTGGTGGTTCTTTTAAATTGAATTTCAATAAGCTAATTATGGGACATGAAGTGTTTTTCTATGACAGTAAGAGTGATCCTGTAATCCAGGCGAGCCAATAGCCATCACGAAATGCTTCCGAAAAACGACTGCGCCAAGTGAACGACTTGAAGGTTATTCTTATAAATTGTCGCAGTATGAAAAACAAAAAAGAACAGTTTGATTTGCTGTTAGATCTGGTTACACCTGAAGTAGTGATTGGTACTGAATCTTGATTGGACAGCATTATAACTAACAATGAGATATTCCCATCAAATTACACAGTGTACCGCAAGGACCGTAACTCGCGTGATGGTGGTGTTTTCGTCATGGTTCACAGTAGTCTGAATTGTACTCGTATTGAGGTTGAAAGTGCGTCATGTGAGACAGCCTGGTGCAAGGTTGCCCTAGCTAATGGCACTTCGATAGCATTTGGGTCGTTTTACAGACCACCTGCTTAGAATACTCCTCAATATATATTCGACTTAAATAACATACTACTGTCCTTAGATGCAACGTATACCGTTCTTGGAGGAGATTTTAACTTACTAAATATTGACTGGCTCTGTCACCAGCCGAAAATAACCACTTCGTTACCTATTTACTCTGCATTTCGTGAAATGATTAATGCACATACCCTGTTCCAATTTGTACAAACTCCCAGGAAAATAACCCCAAATAGTGCAAATGTGATAGACTTGTTTTGTTCTGAACGCACTCTCCTTAGTTCTGTCAATTTATTACCCGGTATAAGCGACCATGAAATTGTTCTTGCACACCTATCTTGTGCTTTAAAGCGTTGCCATGTTCCTCCTTCGAGACAGGTGTTCCAATAAGATAGGGCCGAGTTCGCCTCACTATCACAGGAGCTTGATGAATTCCTGCCTTTTTTCAAACAGCACATTTCTGCCCTTGACATAGAATCTGCTTGGAACTTATTGAAAACCGTACTTTTATCGCTCACGAAGTCATTTGTTACGTCTCGAGTAATCACATCTAAGTGTCAGGCAGATAAACCATAGATTAGTAGAAATACTCCCGCATTGATAAATAAACAACATCGCCTGTATCGCAGGTACTGCAAATCGCCGACTCCAGACCTTTTGAGCAAGATGAAGGAACTCGGTAAAAATATAGCAAAAGAAATGCGCGACGCAGAAAGCGCGTATCTAGATGCAATGGGCGAAAAATTAAAAGCTAACCCAAAAGAAGTCTGGAGGTACGTCAGAACCAAGCGAACGACGAAGGATCCCATTCCAGATAATATAGATGACAATAATTATGCCGGTGACCTCAAAGGAAAGACTGAACAGTTCAGTAACTACTTCGAATCTGTATTCATACGGTCGATCCCCCAGGCCAGTGGCCTGAAAACTGTTTTGAACTTACCACAAATGAGTGATATATCCTTTTGCGAGCAGGGAATAATAACGCTACTACGAAAAGTGAATGTGAAGTCAGCCCCCGGACCCGATCACATTTCGAATTATGTGTTAAAGAATTGTGCTGCATCGTTTGCCCCTTTTCTAACGATTCTCTATCAAAAGTCATTTGATCCCGGTGCTTTACCGCGTGACTGGAAAACAGCAAATGTAGTTCCTATATTCAAAAGCGGCAACAACACACAGAGTCGAAACTACAGACCTATTTCACTTACTTGTGTTTCATGCAAGGTACTAGAGCATATCATTTACTCTAACCTAATGGCTCATCTCCAAGAAAAAAATTTTTTCACCCCAGCACAGCATGGTTTTAGGAGAGGTCTCTCATGCGACACTCGATTGAGTTTTCTCATGATATAGCTTTGTCGATTAACAATGGCAAACAGGTGGACTGAGACTTCCAAAAGGCCTTCGACTCGGTAGCAAAACTGTCTGCACTTAATATTCCCACGGCGCTTTTCCAGTGGATTGAGGCTTACCTTACTGACCGAAAACAGTGTGTTGTTCTTAACGGAATGACCTCGTCACATAAAACAGTCTTGTCAGGTGTTCCTCAGGGATCTGTACTCGGGCCTCTTCTTTTTTTGATATTTATCAATGATATAGGCGAAGGAGTATCAAGCCGTCTCAGATTGTATGCCGATGACTGTCGTCTTTACCGTGAAATTAATACTTTGAATGACGGTGTACAACTACAAAGTGACCTCGACAAGATACTACTATGGTGCCATACGTGAAATATGACGCTAAATTTTTAAAAATGTAACATTGTCCAGTTTTCTACAAAACGTCATACATTACATACGAAATACTCTCTTGATGGCGAAAGCCTCACGATTGTACCCAGCTACAAATATTAAGGGGTTTTATACAAAAATGACTTTTCCTGGAATGACCATATTGATTACGTAGCAGCGAAGTCTAGTCGGTTTCTCAACTTCCTAAGGCATAACTTCAAGCAACCTCCTCCTAAGTTAAAAGAAATTCTTTACTTTTCAAATGTTCGCACTATATTAGAATATGGATATTCCGCTTGGGACCCCGGTACAAAGACACGTATTGACGAATTAGAGCGCATCCAAAAGCGTGCAACACGATTTGTATCATCAAGCTATGATTTCAGAAAAAGCTCTTCCGATATAGGGGACAATCTTGGATGGCCGTCTTTGCAGGACAGGCGGAAGTACATACGCCTGAAACTGTTCCACAAAATTTTTATAGGTGCAACAGGCTTAAGGAAGGAAACCTACATACTTGATCCTACCTATAGGTTTGCCCGCGTAGACCATTCCCTGAAGGTTAGGGAATATAGGTGTCGGATCAACCTATATAAACATTCTTTTTTTTGCGAGGACAGTCCATGACTGGAATAGTCTCCCGAATGAAGTTGTACTGTCATTGCAAACTTCCTTTGATGAAGCCGTCACAGAATGTTTGTTTAACTTGGTTTTTACATGACATATGTGGGATATTTTGAGCTTTAGCTCACCATTTACAGCTTCTGCCTAGTTGTGTTTTCTACTGTCTTTCTTTTGAGGTTATGTATCTATAAAATTAATTTATGGTTAAAAGATTTACTTTTGTGTTATGTTTTGTTGCTTTTTCGTATTGTACAACCTGTATTAACCTCTTAGTAACGTGATGTTTAGTCTTTTTATAATGTTATTTATGTGTAGAGTGTTGATGTTATCTTTATTCATACATAATGTTTGTTGCTTTTCATGTTGTATATACTACCTGTATCTTTTTCTGTTTGTTTCCCCCCTACAATAATGCCCAGTTGGGCACTGTAGGTATCTGAATAAATAAATAAATAAATAAATAAATAAATAAATAAATAAATAAATCTAATACTGTGGGTATTCCAATCCTTAAAGAAAATGTCGTCTCAGTAGGACAAAGACAATAACAAAATCACAGCCACCAATGACATTTGAAAACTGAATCAATTGTTTATTCTGACCTGACTGAATTTGACACCTCTCCCAGATCCTTCGTCGATCACTGCCCTAGAAAAGTAACGAAGTTTGATGACAAAAAAAAATGACCACTCGCAGCACTCAACACAGCAGACTAAACAGCAAGCGCTCGACAGCGACGTCACTGCCTCTCATGGTCACACAACATAAAATTTGTTAACAAGTACCTCGACTACATCAAGGAGCCCCAGAGTACTTGAAACCAAAACTACCTCTGGTTGTAATATAAGAGCATATGACCAAACATTCATTTTGCCCTGGGGCCAATGAGTTTCACTGGCACATTAACGAGTCTTGAGCCACAGACTTAGGCAACAAACAGAGGTGCCCAAATTTTCTGTCACCACTCCTTTAAAAATATCATATCATGTACTACAGTCTCATAGCCGAAAAAAGATTTGGGTTCTAATTAACATTACCAATGGGGGCTGAAGCGCAAGGCTGTAAGCACTGCAATAAACAAGGCATTTCATCTATTCTATGTTGTGTAGTGTTCAAATGTGCATTGTCTTTGCAGCATGAAGGTAGAAATGCTTTTTCAGGGTGGAACAAACAAAGCATGTTCTTTGTAGTGATTGTTTAGGCAATGATGTGCACGTCTGATATTCTGTGCTTGCACAAATCAGAACTGGACGTTCTGCACAACAATGAAAATGCAGACAAGGAGCGAAACTGCAGCAGGAAGGCGGCAGTGGGCCGTGAAGCACCAAAAAAGCAAAAACAGGCAATTCAGTGGCATGCCAAGTAAAAGAGTCCGCAACTTTTGGTATGTACATTAACGCATAGGGAGGGCAATACTGGATGTGTATTGCGAAAACAACATGCTTAACTCACTGTTTGCTGCATGCATCGTAAGCTATGAGAAAGATTGTAACAACCTTTCAGCAGCCGTGGCATGTGCAAGCTGTTTCCAAACTATTATGCACAGGAGGAACAAAAATGGCTGCACGTGCAGACGCGCGCAGGGGCTCTCAATTACTGTTTTTTGTCACACCTGTGTACAAGTTATATCCATGTTTAAATGACAGCTGAAAAAAAAAATCACATGCTCATGCTTTGACATACGACACACGCTTATTTCTTTAGCATGCACAGCAAAATATACTGAGGCTGAATGTACCAATATTCGATATATGTATATTTGTACCCTACAATAACAAATTCGCAGTATGACAGCAAAATTTCTGTACTGCAAGAATTTTGTTACCATAATGCAGTACAAATAAGGCAACAATTAGCAAAAAGAAACATTTATTGTTAAAACTCAGTTAGCTTGCCCCGTCGACCCTTGTGATGTAATCAACATAGATTTTCACAAGAAATTTTCCTCCTTTACAATGAATTCTCCAAGGCCAAAGGGGTATGTTGCCTCTGCCAGGGGGCCTTGAAGGTCCAGGCACGCAGCGTGGGCTAAACCCCTAAATTCCCTCTTCCCCGAACACGACTAAGCATTTGGAAGGGAGTTGGAAAAGCTGCAGTGGCTCGGGTCCGTGTTGTCACTACGCACCAAACGCCAGCTCGCGCAGACGCCTCTGCGGGGTAATTTTTATTTTTTAGATAATGGAAGCTGGCCATGAAGAAGTATGCAGGCACCCATTGAAGGGCTGAAGGGGCTGAATTACGTGTGTAATGACATTCATCACGCATTTTTTTTTTTTTTTCAGATAATGTATGCTGGCCATGACTAAAGTATGAAGGCAGTCATCAAAGGGCTGAATTCCACGCGTTATGACATTTAGCGCGTAATGGCATTCTTGGAGAGAAAACAAGAATGAATACTATTCTACCACAGCGAGGTGACTACACGAGGTTGTAACAAGAACAACTTCGCTGAGGCATGCATAAGAATACTTGAAAGACATGGTGTTGTCTCAGATGAAAGCCTTTAACTCCATCTCCCTGGCAGTCTATTTCTCAAGTTCGAAAATCTTAGTTTCCGACAAAAATTCTGAAAAGCATGCTAATGACTGCATCCCATCGCATTATAATTGATATGAAAACCTGGTCAAGAGGATGCCAGAAAAGATTAGGAGAGGCCATTACATATAAGCGGAACCTTTCCTGCAAGGTACCAAGCTCAAAAAAGAACGAAATTTACATAGTTTATGGTGACACTGGCAATTGAACCAGTCCAGCAGACGGACTTTGGTTGACAAGGTGCGGTGTTGCATTTTAAGTTAGGCGTAGTGATGATCTCTTGGAAGAGTTTCACTATGCGTGTTTCCCAGAAATAACTTCTCTGCATGCACTAGTGTACAGATGCTTGCGTCATAGAAGGTCCCGTTAGTGACATGATGCCATCGTTTGTTTATTGTACACGCTGTGGGAATGTGCCAGTCCTGTATATCAGTCACAGCTGCCAATAAGCACAGGTGCCCATCAGGAGAGCAGACCCACTTCTGTAGCACAGCTTGATGCCGAGGCAAACACTGCTGCGGAAAGTTGTGTAAACAGCCACCAAGCCGCCGGAGCTGCTGCCAGTTGCACTTCTGCGGCAACTGTCGCTGTTGAAGCATGCAGGATACCTAGAGGCTTGATGGTTATTTTGAAGAAGACGCTGACAACTGAAAATGCATTTTGTGCACAGCTATTGAGAGAAGAGCACGCAATCCGTGTCCAGTTTTCGCAGGAAGACCATGATGACATGATTCTGGAACAGGCTGACAAAAGGAAGTTTGACAATCAAGTGAGAGCCGAGCTTTATGTCAGGATTTACCTTGGGAGTGCTTGCGATGGATAAATTTGAGAGAAACAGGAGACAGACGTGGCAAGAAAAACAAACTTTATCACACCAAATAAGGACAAAAAAAGTCGGAAAGATAAAAACGGAACGTTTGTGAGTACATAGAATTTACAGGAATTGCACACAACACACTGGCTCATTCTGCACAGATAGAGAGGGCCATTCCGCAGCAGGCAAGAAGTTTGCCGTGGAAGAAAGAGCGAAGCCTGCGCTTGACCTCTTCAAAATTTAGCATTGCCTTTGCCAGAAAGAAGTGGACTGCAAAAGACCTTCAAGCCATTGCAGGAAGCCGAGACATTTCACACGTCCCTGCTGTAATGTAAGTGGCTCCCTTAGGACTGGCTGTTACAAAGGTCCAGCTAGATGTAAAAACTACATAGTTGGAGCACATGTGTACCAACTGGTCCTAAATGCATGACAAACAAACTACGTGGTGTGCAAACTTTTAGTGACATTTTATGAAATTCAGCCAGCACATTAACTACCCCGTAGGACCGAATGCCTTGAAGAAACACTTTGTTGCAGTTTGTCTTCGGTAAAATAAGATGGAGTTACAATCACTTCCGCATCTAATGAAGAGTAACTTTTACAAAGGTAACTGCAGCTGTGGTCCTTTTCTTGTTATAGCAAGTGCAAATGTGCTTGCAAACATTATTTTATGCTGTAATGTTCGGTTGTAATCAGTGTTGCACTTGGCGATTCTAAAATGCATGCTTTACTGCTCTTAAAATGCATGTTTCGGTAGACACACTCTGTGCATTGCCTAGCAATCCAGGGGCCTCTTGTATTGGTGCACTGTATGCAAGTATGGGATTGCCAATAAAGTGACTGCTTCTGTCCATTATGAGGAGGTTTTCAGCCATGGCCCAGAACGTCACAACGAGCACCTGTGGCCTTTTGCTGAATCCAGCTTTTCCTTGGCTTGGCGCATCACAAGACAGGATAGTCTACGAACCATTGTATCTCTCATATGGTGTTGTAGCCCAAGCCCTTCTTAGCCCTTCTGCAAGCTGATCGGCCCAAAACTAGACACAATTACTATTCTAAGCTAATAGGCCAGATGGGTGTGTCCGAACATTGTGGGACAACTTAGCCATTTTCAGCAAAAACTTCATCCTGATTGAGAGGGTGAGACTGAACAAAAATGAGTGACAGGTCATGACGAAAAAGCTGCCTGATTCTTACTTCTTAACATTGCTTCCATTTTAGGAAACTACTACGAAGCACTGCTTGTAGTGCAAGAATGGCACACCAAATAAAGAAAAAACAAAAGCCCACTTTTATTTTCTGTAAATGTACAAAGAGTGCAATAAAGATCCACAACAGTCACTCATCAGTATTGTCATCAGCGTCTCTCAAAAGCGATGGTTGAAGGTTGCTCAAGGTAGCACAAATGGCCCATATTTGGTAGGCCAATGAAACCAAGGAAATAAGAAAAGGGCGATCAGACATGGTAGCTATTGATGCGCTGAATCCATCTTTCAACATGTATTTGAAAGTGCAGCAATTTTTTGTGTTTCTGACATGCTCTTCACTGAACGTTTAGCCATGCAAGAAAAGTGGCAGGTTTAACTTCACACCTTTGTTGTACAAGATATCTTCGATACGAAACCCTTTGTCAGCCTTAACTGAATATCCTTCATCAAATTCCAGATCCAGGAACTAACTGAGTTATACATTCTCTCTCCGACGTTGATACGATGAAAAGCTCGGACACTAGTGTCACTAATCCATAAGGAGAAACTCCAATCATACGGTTCATTGTGTGGCTTGATTTATAGTGTGAGTATAGCTCATACTGAGTGACAAAGGATGTTGGCACATTACAACGCATCTCAGGTGCATCAAGCAACACACGTGTCGAGGCATACTTTTCCCTCAAAGCCTCAGGCAAGCGCGTATCAATTGATTTTCAGGATAATAATATGGGCACTTCTGACAGCTGAAGGTACATGTAGTCTGTCAATGCTGTGCTTGCTGATATGGAGAATAAGTAACCTAAATGCTGATGAAACAGGTTCAGTCTCAGCTTGACAAGCGCCAAGAACAGCTTATTTTCTACGCTAACTTTTTTTTTTGGTCAGCCACAGTACTCCCATCTTAGTAAATTTCCAAGATTTCTTGTCATAATTTTTCCATCTGTACCAGGGCTTAGAAACTCAATAAGGTTGCGGAATGACTCATATGGCAGGCATATGGAAACTAGATTTTCCTGTCAGACTTTTTAACTGTGAACGGTGTCGAGTGGCTACTGATGATGAATTTCAAAGCAAAAGGGTGCCAAAGGAAGGATACTTGGAGCAAAGCGTAGCTTTTAGATACCACTTAGAACAGCAGTTAACTTGCGCCTTCCAGGAGCAACACCACCTGGCAGAGTGGCGAGCGTAGCGGAAAAGCAGTGGTATTGCAGTGGCGCATGTGAAACGAACGTGCGTCTGTGCGTCCTGCTGCTTCTCAGTCGCTCACATGTGAAACAGGCTTTAGCCTCTGTCTCCGCACCATATGTTTAAGCTGGTGGTATGTAGTGGTCACATACTTTTCCATTGAGGGACAGCGGCTGATTGCCTGTCATGATTAGAGAATGCATACAGTATGCACTTCAGTCCATTTTTACTTTTGATTAAATTTTTCATAAATAGGTTCTCCATATAGCATTTCACCTACTGTGAAAAACAGGAATATAGGTCAGGTTGGAATATTGTTCGACCCTCCTGACTGCTAACTTCTGAAAATTGTAAGAAATGAGTACATGGAACAACCAAAGCACCAGAAAGCCCCTTTAGTGACACCAGCGCAATTTCACACGGTGCACAGGAAAAATGTCATTTATTTGTATGTGCTCACAGGTGTGTTCCGTATGGCAGAAAGCCAAAAGATGGGTCCTCAAATGTCACAACAGTCTCTGGATGCACTTTGAAGAGGGACACCAGTAGCAATCAACTATGCAAGCGCGGCTCCCGGATAAACTCTGCAATCTTTGTCTCCAGCTCTAGATAGGTTATGGTCTAGCACAACAACAAAGTTTTCTTCTGATCACTACAAAATGCATGTCGTGATGTGGTCCTTCAGCATCCTGTGATGCTTCTGCGATGCACTTTATCTGCACGCTAATCATAGCCATATGTGCCGCTGTAATCGAAGCTGCCGGCATCGCAGGAAGCAACAAGGAAAGAGTGTCTGGCGTGATTTATTGAGAAAACCTATGAAAAAAATAAATTTTCAGTTGTTGTTTGCAACTGATGGCTATCGCTTGTGTTCACGTTGGCTAGCACCCCACCACATCTTTCACACACTTCAGACCAGCTTTCTTTGTGCCTATACAAACTCGTTCGCTGTCTTCTTGAATGCTACGGTAAACTGTCGTCGGCCACCGATTCAGAATCGGAAAACAAAAACGGAGCTCGCAGCTCAAATAAGTTCACAGGATGGCAACAAAAATGTAAAATGAGACTGCCTAT
This sequence comes from Rhipicephalus annulatus, assembly GCA_013436015.1. Lineage (NCBI taxonomy): Eukaryota > Metazoa > Arthropoda > Arachnida > Ixodida > Ixodidae > Rhipicephalus > Rhipicephalus annulatus. The sequence goes on along the minus strand of WOVY01009465.1, from coordinate 529,816 downwards.
GGCACAAAGCTGTATATAAAAAAAAAGGACAGGCCTGTGCGGTAGGTAGGCACAGCACAGTCACAGCGAAAGCTAGAAGAGCGGCCTTTCAGAGCCTTTTCAAAACACTCATTGGGTAACTACTGGAAGCACACTTTCTTGGTACCCACTAGGGCATTAATAATAATCTTTTGGGTAATAGGCCAGCATTCACTATGCTATTTTTCGTCATTCTTCTGAGAAGCATGATATCCGCTATACGCTTGCAGTGGAACTTTGTGCCTATTGTCTAGTGGCTGACAACGATGAGAAATTATGGCTGAAGTGGGTATGCGCCACAGATAATAGGGGACAAGAACAAGCTTCTGTTATGGTTTGGAGCACTGGACGGCCCACTTGCTATGCTATTCGCTTGTGCAATGAGTGGTTGTTCTTTCTCTGTTGCAAAACGCTTATAAGTCGTATTAACATGATTGCTTTCCCAACATCAAGCCTGCCTAAGGCAAGTTCGACAACAAGTCACAAGCACTGGTGTAGCTAAGTGGTATTATACTGAGCTGGCACCCAGCAGACCTGGGTTCGAGCCCCACTGTGTCATTAGTGCTAGGTCATACCTGCCTAAGGCAAGTTTGACAACAAGTTATAAGCACCGGCATAACTCAGTGGTAGAATATTGGGCTGGCATGCGACGGACTCGGGTTCAATCTCCACTATGTCATTGGTGCAAGGTATTTTTCTAATTTCGCGCGATGCAGTTACGGACACTGGCGGCGGCGGCAGACAACAACGGCGTGACCCAGAAAGTGATCTCATAACAGCTTTCGCTGTAAAAAAGCGACGACGGGGCTTGCGATGGCGATGGACATCTGTTGCCCAAAGGGTCACTTATAAAAGTTTTTCTGCCAATGATAGGTACATAAGCCGTGCATTGACTTTTTATGTGGCTAACAGCGCAAAGATCCAGACATGAAACAGAAGTGGACATAGCACAGTGCTGTCCACTTCTATTCTGACTGCATGAAGCAGGCTAGCCTAATTCTCGTATTTGTATAACATGCAATAAGCTGCTGTGCAAAATCAAGCAGCAGCCTTCATAAATGAAAGAAAAACAAGATTATAGCCGATTTGTCTATACCGAATATGTCAACAGTTTTTCAAAGATAAAGAAAGTCTCATAAAAGTTTAGAATAAATGTCAAATTTTCGAGTAAAACCAAGCTAAAGGTAATATGCCATGCAATAAATAAGAACCTAGACGGGGATAAGACTGGAACCGATTAGCAATGCAGAATGAAACATACTCTGAAGGTTCTCCCTTGCATCCAGAATATTGTGTATTCAATTCCATTTTCATGCAGCCGTCAGTCCAATTACATAGATCAAACCGGGAGATGTCTTAATATTCGGCTATGTCAACACCGCAGTTTATAGAAAGGCTTTGCGCACCTACATTTGTCCACGCATTGTCACAATGATGAGTGCCACGTGCGCTCAATTCTTTTATGCCTCCAATGAAATCTCTTACAATGTTTTCAACGATAATGCAGTTCTTGATTCCACGATTCTATTGGTTGATAAAATGATGGCTGAGTGTGCCATTGCATGCACCCACAACGAAACTGAATTCTCAGAAGTTTGAGAGAAAGGGCCGCGTTTTCCCGTCCTTCAGTATTGCGAGACATGCGGTCATTTACAAGCCACACCAATCTAGCACTGTGGCAAAAGTACGGAGCAAGTGAGCTGAGAACGTCATTGCTTGTTTCGCAATTGCCACTGCTGCATCCAGTGATAATCTTGTTTATGGATGATCAAAGATCAGGACGGATGGTCAATTCAAGATGGCATTTCAGGTGCTGGCCACCCATTGCACTTGATTTATTTGCAAGAAATATACACTCGAATGATTATGATAGAAGCCCTGCGGCACAACGATATCTAGTTAGTGCAGGAAAGTCTCTCAAGTCTATAATTCATACCAACTAGCTCCACTGCCGACCTTATGCTGATCAGGTGGGCAGAAAGTACAGGAGCCAATGCTGCGCAATCTTTTTTTTCATCCCCCATTTTCAGGCTTCTACACTGTTTTCTCGCATGACCTTAAAAAGTTATCAGCAGGATTCTACTTTAAAAAGTATGATAGCATGACGTGCTGCCTGAAAACAGTGTCTATCCCTTTTTTCTTTTTCAGAACGAATTGGCTTTCGTATAAGCCAGATCAGTGACTAAATTAACCCTTTCTGTCCCCGTGATTCCAAATGAAATCACATAACTCAAGGCAGCCTGGAAACATTCTGGGTGAATTTGTATTAGCAAAACTTTTATAACTACCAAGGTTAGCCATTTATCAACATTCACTGGCAATTTTGAACTTGTAAAGCACGTGCTTCCACCAATGCAATACCAACCAAAGCCCACTTCCGCGTGCATTCGTTGTCGTCAATAGAGGAACTTCATTTGCTTTTCTAGGTGAGAAAACATTTTTGTTAGTATTTATTTCGCATGTTTCTTGAGGGAGACCCTAATGAATGCCAAGATATCCACTATGTATAGGATATAGGTTCAAACGTTTTGAAAACAACACTGCGATAACTATGATTCCAAATAGACTCATCGGGACATACAGGGTCAATTTTGCTGAGCTTGACCTATTCACTTCACGACGGACGCAAGCGTCGGTGTGGCATGTTGTTATTTTATTTTTCAACTATGCGTTTCTGTTTTGTTTTGTCTGAAAGGTCTTCTTGGGCTTTACAGTGCTTCTAAGTGCGGAATGTTTTTTCTATACAGATGGCGGGTGTCAGCACGAAATGTTTTTGTGGGCAGAAGCGTTCACCCACTGCAGTCCTTATCCCTCAAGGGGATGTATCGGATATTGATCTGGATGACTCTGACGATGATGAAGAGAATATCGCAAAGCTGACTAGGTCGACAAAACTTGGGTGTCACGAAGGCAGCCTAACTGAAATTGGCCTTGATATAGAAATTGACGATGACGAAGAGGATGGGAGTACCGACAACGCGGTGGGTGAAACATCTGAACAGTTGGCAGTACCTTCTCAATGGACAGAGAAAACTGCAAATAGGCATACAAAGAAGGTACTGAATTGGAGAAGTGGCAATATGGATGCTGTGCAGGGAGATTTTCGTGAGGAATTCAAGCCGCCACCAGATGATTCTCTGTCTCCATATCAATATTTCAAGCTGTTTTAGTGGCGACAATATGTGCAACAATTTTGCCGAACAAACAAATGTCTATTCTGTGCAGAATACTGGGAGCTCAGTAAACACAAATTCAAAAGAAATAAAGCAATTTGTAGGAATTCATGTCATCTCCGGAGTGGTGAAATTACCCTCGTACAAAATGTACTGGAGTGAAGCCACACGTTTTGAGGCTGTGGCAGATGTGATGACGAAAAATGGGTTCAGCAAACTAGGTAGTCAATTTTATGTGAATGATAACACCAACATGACGCCTGTGACGGATCAGAACCATGACCGATTGTTCAAAGTGCGCCCATTTCTGACAAGCATATTGCAAAATATGTCGAAGATTGAGCCGGGAGAATTCAATGCGTTGGACGAAATGATTATCCCCTTCAAACGTCGTTGCCAATTGAAACAATATATGAAGAACAAAACCGCACAAATGGGAAATTAAGGTTTTTGCCCTTGCAGGAGCTGGCGGTTTCATTTATGGTTTAGATGTTTACATTGGGAAGAAGACTATCTCAACCATCAGGACTCGGCATCAGCGGGGACATTGTTCTGAAGCTCGCTGAGCCGCTTCCTTCACACAAGGGATTCAAAGTTTCATATGACAATTGGTTCACTTCACATGGCCTTATTGTAGCGCTGAAGGAGAAAGGACTCCCGTCTGTTGGCAAAACACATCTCAATCGCCACCCTGGACGCTCACTGAAAACTGACGCCACCTTGAAGAAAAGCGGCCGTGCAAGTTTCGACATCTGTACAGAAGTGTGCAATAACATCGCCGTAGTAAAGTGGCTTGACAACAAGCCAGTGCACTTGATTTCTTCCTACATTGGTAGCGAACCCGTAGGCCAAGTTCAGAGGTGGAGTGCGACCACAAGGATCCATGTGACTGTTCAACAGCCTGCCATCGTCAAAGAGTACAACCGATTCATGGAAGATGAGGACCCTTGCAATATGCTTTCAGAGCTCTACCGCTGCGATATCCAAAGAAGGAGGTACTACCTTCGCATAGTCTTTGACATCATAGACATTTGTGTAGTAGGCTGGAACACAATATCAGCCACTGCTTGATTTCTGCATGGCAATTGCCAATGCTTTACTGAGAGCAGGCAAAATTGACGATAGGAAGCGTGGCAGGCCCCATTCTCTCTCAACAACTCTTCCCAAAAGAGCAGCGCTCCAACCACAATCAGTCCAAGATGTGCACCTTGACATGATGGGTCACTGGCCTATTCACTCGGAAAAAAAAAAAAGGTGCAAGCTCTGTGTTGTGTCGTACTCCCGCATTCTCTGCGAAAAATACAAAATGCACTTGTGCCTGAATAAGGAAAAAGACTGTTTCAAGGACTTCCACGTAAAATAAGCACTCCGCGAACTGTGTGTTCGGTGACATTTTTCAGACCCACTACGTCCCAGTGATTCCAATCGGAATCATTTAATAAAATCATAATGCTAAAACGCATCCTTGTAGATTTATTTTTTCTGGCATACCAGGTTCATGTAGACTTTAGGTTCAGAGTTTAAAATTTTTGCAACCATTTTCTGTAGTTTGAAACCGAAAAAGTTAAGGATAAGCCTGTAGCCTTGCTGCAAGTACTTTATGATTCGCTAAGAATGTTCCTTCCAGTTTTGAAACATATTTTGCAAATAGGTTGCAGTTTCATTTATTTGTCAGAGTGCCATAAGGCACTTCGTTTTATCTGTTGCTACACAAAGCAGCTGTAGTAATATTGAAGCAACAAGTTTTGTTAACATGTGCTTTTTCTTTGTAGGACCCCACAGACACATTACGTGCCTAAAAGGCGTTCACTGGAAAGTTATTGATTTCCAAAGAACTTATTGAGAGAATAGAGGGCATGGACATTAAGCTGGGTTCGTACAGGTTTGCAAACGGAAAATTCCCGAATATTCAAGAACTTTCCAGAACCTGTTGCAAGTTTTTCAACAACCCAAAAGGGCACGCTAAGTTGAAATTCCTCACTCTAAAACTTAAAAAAAATGACCAATTTCATTGTACTAATAATATACGGATATTGCAGTTATAATAGGAATACAATGCAGCTGATGAATTAATTGTGTCCTTTATGAGAAGAAACTGATGTAATTTTGATGCATTTTCTTCTTATTTCCTAACTTCTTGAAGTTTTGAGAACCGACGTCAAATTGTTTTTTCATGTTTGTGCTCTGCGGATTTTTGTAATGCTAAGTGAAAAGGGGTAGGAGCCTCGTCAAGCTGCTAACATAGCAGCTTTTTGCTCTTATCCTTGCGTTTTCTTTTTCACAACTCTGTGAAAAAAATGCTCAATAAAAACTGAAAAAACTGAACTGAAGTGCACTAAAGCAATACAGGTTCAACAAACTGGTACCATAAGGCTTCAAGCTGTGGTGCCGGGCTGGTGCAACAGGTATCCTGTATCAGTTCGAGGTGTACCAAGAGAAGGGTGACGATAACTATACATTTGGACTGGGTAGTGATACCATCCTGAATATACACAGCAAGCTGCCCTCTGATGAGGGCTTGCAGGTTGCAGTGAAAAATTTTTTCAGTTCTTTAGGCTTGGTTGAGAAACTGTCTGGTCGCAGGGATCCAATATGTCGGTACTCAGAACCAAAACCGGCTCAAAGATTGTTCTCTCTTGACTGAAAAAAGCCTGAAGCCACTAGGGCAAGGTGCTGTGATCATTGTGTTGACAACAGCCTGGATATTTCTGTTGTGCCCTGGAAGTGACACACTTCCCCGTTAGGTGAAACAGGTCTAAATTATGGTTTCATCAACGGGATTCTTTAGAATGGTTTAACTAGACCCTGTCCGACCGGTTGTGGTATTGTGGCGCACACCACATAAAATACTCTCGCCAAAAAAAAATGATTATGTCACAAAACAAAGTTCAAAAAGGCCAGAACCAAACTCTCTTTTACAGCTTGCTCAAACCTCTTCTGACCAATGCTCACCATGTGTCATGGACATCTTGTGTGGGCCCCCACCTATATTAAATCACATGGTGCACCAGCGAATCGCCAAATTCCCGAGTGACATAAACCCCCGGAGTTGGCCTGAAACGGTCAGCTTGGTGAAGCTGAGGTTCACTACGACAGTTTGCAGGGTGACCGTTCCTGCCTAGTTAGTGAGGGACAAAGTCCCTCTTTGCATGATTTGGGTCAACTCGCACTTCAGGACAGGTGCCCAGGGGCTTAGCACCATAGAGCTTTGTCTTTTCGTTGAAGAGTTGATCGGCAGACCTCTTGGTGAATTTCAGGCGAGTCAGTTTTTTTCTCCTTTCCGGCAATGATAAACATGAAGTCACTCGCGGTTTTGCCACAAGCTCTGCGAACCTCGTCGGGAACACAGAAGGATGAAGCCGCACATTTGTGTTGCATACTGTTGAGTGGACTGGTCATTGATCCCAAGACAATGATCTCCGTAACCCATGCTCCAATGCATGCGGCAGTTGATGCATGCGCGCGCTCATGCGAGCGCCACATTGGTGGATACCCAACGTCAAGTCCTGACAGGTGCATATCACTAATTGACCCGACATGTTTTGCACATGTCATGACAAAAAAGATGCCGTTGAAGGCAGCGACAGTGGTTTCGATTGAAGCCAATCGAAAAAGTCAAGTGGTATGACCAGAAGGCCAAAGTACCTGGTGATGTACCACGACCGGCTATCGTCGTTGTGTAGAACGGTTTCATGGGTTGCATTGCCCAGCACAATTATCAAGTTACGCTCTACAAGTATAACATTAGATACTGGCGCTGGCACATGTATATTCTCTGCCGCACATTGTATATCTGTGCAGTAAATGCATGGAATATTTACCGGTGTCATTGTGTACAGATTGGAATTAAGGCAATGAAGTTGAGAGTATTCATTGCAGAGCCCACAAGAAACTTGATACTCTGCGGAAAGACCAAAAGAGGACGGCCCACTATCCTCCCAGCAACTGTTGCAAAAAGAAGGAAACTAGTGCCAAAGCAGCCCCAAAATGATGTAAGGAGAGATGATGTTGCCCACTTTCCTATCATAACAACCAAAAGGCTGCGCTGCAAACACTGTTCCCCCAAAACAGAACATGTTCAGTTTTGTTATTCGTTCCAAATGTGATGTGACACTTTGCCTGAGCAAAGAAAGAAACTGTTTTTTTTTTATTTTATTTCCACGGGCAATAAGTTCTCGCTTTGCTCCACTGGCCTTAAGTAGCAAAAAAGCCCAGTGTATCATACGTGATACGGACTGCAGTTGCATGATACATATTTGTGCAATATTTTTGCATAAGTTGATTCAGAGTGATCTCATTAGTCAATAAACGAGTTATCTTATTTTTCCTTCATATTGTTCTGTGTCCAGGCTTTCTGGGGTTTAACAACTCTGGAAGGCCATAGCTGATCAGTGTGCCCAGAAGACAGTTGAAGAATTGCTGAATCGGCGCTTCTCAAGCGCAGATGGCATGCATCCTTCGATATCATGTGTTCTATTTGTCGCAAAATGTAAACCAGCCGCCGCTTCAGAGGAACATTAATTGAACGACCCATGAACATCCTGCGGCGAAAAGACACGAAAGGGGCAACTTGAGGAGGACGCGTTTCCAGCCTGAAACAGCAGCGGCGCTTTTTAAAGGCGACAACAAGTGGTCCAAAAGAGGGGAGAGCGTCATTGACATCGGCGCGCCTTTAAGACCTACACGACTACCGTGGAAGAAAAACTTCAAGCCGTAAGAACTAACAGTGTTAGCTACCTGAGTAACTAAAAAACGTTGCACATGCAGAATGCAGATGAAGTTCTTGTTTACTATATGTATACTTGTGTTTCTCTACATGTTTTTTTTACTTTTTCTTTCCCTCTCGACGAGAGTGGTGTACATACTGTAGAATAAACGAGTCTTCGTGATTCGTTCGTACTGAAAAGACATCCTGACTCTCTGTCGTTGTTCTTTAAAGGAAGTTTTTTGCATCCCTGCTATTCCACCACAACATCATGTGTTCATTTTCTCCCCATTTTTCATATCACTAGTTGTATGAAAAACGTTTTTGGAAATGTATCACTAAAGTGCAGCCAATATTAGACGAGTTGCATGTAGATTATTTTGACATATTTACATTTCTATATTGTTATATATTAGGTAGTATACCTGCTTTCATTGTTTCTGCTATGTAGTGTACGGTCATGCTTGTTTGTTGTCGTAATGATGGTGTACAAGTCTAATTTTATGATTGTGCACATAAATTAGAAGCTTTCTTTGTACTTGTGTCAGTATAAAAAATTTGTTTTTTTTTTATGCGCCCAAGTGTTGTATTGTTTTTTTTATACCACTGTTCTGTAAGTTTCCAACATTGCTGGGAATTTTCATGCTCAGTGATCATACCAAGTCAAAGTTTGGGCCATTTGGTGTTGCATACATAAGAAATAAAGTGCAATTAATGGGAACACAAAAGAGGCACACAACAAAGTGCTTCGTCTTCTGTGCCTCTTCTTTTGTTTTCCCATTCATTGCACTTTATCTCTTCAAGTATGTGTATATTCATCTGCTGTTACTCTGTTAATTGCTTCTGTTAATCCCCCCCGAGCGTGCGTTGCACCAGAGCTGATGAAAATGCCGATTTTCAGAAACGAGAACAACAAAACCAGGCCAAATACATTTTGGGTTGTGAGTGAGATTTCTTTTGTGTTCTGGCCCATTTGGCGCTGCTAGAGCTGATGTCATGAATTAAGGTGTCCTATGGGAAGCATACAAAGTAATCGAACCCTGGCGAACAGGTGAGCCACTGACCTGAGCCGGTTCGCTTGAATGAGCTGGGCCGTTCAGAGCTGCTGACTGAACTCGGGCCGCCTTGCCCATCTTTTCAGCAAGGTGATGATAATGTAAACATTTCTCTGTTAAAGTGCACATAAAACAGGAAAGATCCATATTCCGACACTCTTATGTCAACCTGTGCAATAGCCTGGACCAGCCAGGCGAGTGCCCGACGGACCTCAAAGGCACTGTCGTGAAGAATGCCTTGCCAATGCTCCAAGATACAGACGAATCGAAGGATTGTTGGGAGGGAAAGGAAACAGGCATCAGTGCACTTTGCTGCAATTTGATAGGTTGTAGGGATGGCATCACATCCTAGAGAGCCGTTGGTACAACACATTGGGGCTAATTTATACATAATTAGCAGACTTGGAAAAGTTCAGGACTGTAGTTGGCGAACTGTGACAACCTCCTCTCGTGTGATGAGCACCGGAGGGTGTTGGTATTGATGTCATGAGTGCATGTACTGCTGTGGGAAAGCAGTTCGAACCACCGAAGGGAGCACATGCATTTTTCTGCGCTCATGAGTGTCTTGGCGGTTTCTTTCTACTAGCGAGCGTGCTTGCTTCAGCGGGGCCCTGTCTACAGATACGGCATGCTCTAACATGCCATCCACTAGCCTCTTGAACTGTCGTGCTTCGCCACCCAGATGGGCACACGATGATGAAGAAAACTACAGCAAAAGGGCTAAGACCAAAGCCCCCTCCCTTCCAGCCTTTCTAAGTGGCAGGTACCACCCGGGCAGCCACCACCATAAGCCCGAGGCCAGCTGAAGCCCCGGCCGAGGGCAAACACGAGCAACCCCCAGATCACATCTCCAAGGATGTCAGAAACGCACAGGGTCCTGCAGCACTTTCTTCAGGACGACAAGCCTTTGTCGAAGTTGTACCACGAGCATTTATTTCGCCCGCTAGCAACAACAGCAACTTACAAAGAAGGCCATGAAACAGGCCCTCAAAGAAAAGCAGCAACAGGAGCAGCTGGAGCAGCTGGAGCAGCAGGCTGTCACAGCCATTGGCTGGTGACTGGAAGAGAAGGTCAACAAGATGACAGCATCTTGTTGACCTTCTCTTCCAGCCAATGTCAGTCGAAGCTCGTGTGTAATCAGGAGCTGCTCGCCCAGTGCCGCTGGCTTCATCTGTTGTAGCGGTGCCGTCAGCGCTTCTCTTTTTCACGACGTCAGCCTTACAATGAGCGTTGGCAGCTTCTTGTGGCAATATCGACATCTCAGCAGCTTCACGCAAATGTGGACGTGAGGACAATGCATCGGGGTGCCCACGCAAGCAGGCATTTACCGGTGCAGCAACAACAACGCCCTCCACCTTACCCAGTGACTCCGGCTGCTCACAGGACAACCTGGCAACTCTCACTGACTGTCACTTTCCACCAATGACAGCATACTGCTCCAATTACAGCGCGACAACCACATCGGCAGCTCCTGTCATAGTTGTTGGCGCTCTGGTCAGTGGAAGAGTGCACACAGCTCAGAGGAAATGCCGACTACCATCCGGCGGCTTTTTACCTAATGCAGCAGAGGCCCCGGCCACACATATGCCTCGCACCAAGTTCATTGTGCTGCACTTGTGCCCAAGCCCTTCGTGTGCTGGAGACTTTGTAACACTTGTTTCATAGGTGGCACAGCAGACAGTAAGAGCCCTGGAAGTTGCAGCAGTCATGACTAATCCTACAGTGGTGGGTACAGCCCTTTACCGGACATCCAAACCCGGCAGTGCTTTCGAAAACGCCGGAGGTGGGGGAGTCCTTGCGGCTGGCACTTGCTGGGCAGCCCAGACTTGCGGCGGTAAGTCTACAGGCCCATCGCAATATCTTGGCTGCCGACGTGGCGTCGCCCAAATGCTCGCGTGAGCTTCTTTCCATCATGGAGCTCAATGGGATACCCATAACTGCCAGGTAACGTCAGCAGTGGCTTCATCTACGGTGTCGATGGTGACCTCATGGATGCAGAACTACTCGGGGGAATCAACTCGCCAGCTGTTGTCTCGACTCTTGTCTTGTCTCTGTTCCCTGTCTCGACTGCGGCGACCAGGGAAGGACGTACTATGGAGCTATGCTTTGTGCGTCTCGCCCCACCAAACTGCATTATCCGCTTCGGTCAGCACCTGGTGTGCACCTAGTGAGATCGAGACCATGACAGTGCCGCCAGTGCGAACGTCTTGGTCACGTCACCGAGGCATGCCAACGTGCCGGCAACTGTATCCACTGCGACTTCCGACACCCGGAAGCCCACGGTTACAAGCCCCACCGTGTGAACTGTAGTGGTGCACACCAGGCGACCAACCCGACCAACTCCAGCTGCCCTAGGTGGCAGGAGGAATGGCAAGTGGCCACTCTCATGGCTGCCTCACCCCTGCTGCTATTGTGACAAGCAGTCATGGCAGCAGTCCGGGAGGAAAACAACAAGGAGAGCTCATAATCTGCCACCCTGAAACAAAACTCACCACAAAGCAGCACCACAGATCCTGGCCTGCAGCGCAATCCAAAAACGCTGCGCCAGCCCCACTAGCCAACAGACATTTCCGCTGAGGTAGACCTGCCTGCTGCCTCTCCTGTTGTGCCTGTGAAGAGCCTGAGGGACGCCATCACTGCAGCCCTCCTTGCAATTCTGCAGGAAGTCATAGAGTACCTACCCAAGTGAAATCCACTCCGGGCCACCAGCCTCCAGGCATTTTGTGCCCCCCAGCACGATTGATCACACGACAGCAGAGGTAAGAGTGCCCCTTCTCCATCAAGGTGCCATTCCAAGGACTCTTGCTTGGCGCTGGCTTCTCTTATAGCAGCAGCCCCCTACCCCTTGTCACCCCTGCGACGCTCTGTGGCTCCCTTGTCCACACTTCTTTTACTTTCCAATTCGTTTCTTACGTTCCCCTTTTCCTCGGGCACTGCACCATACTCCCTATATATAGGACAGTAGAAATTCTTTTTCCTTTCCTTAACATCACACATTCATCTAATGCTTGTGACCTCATCATACGCAAGAAGCCGGGAACCTAACTCTGTATTGGCCGCCTCACTGCGCGGGGCCGCTTGGAAGGCGAGTTCTCAAGCAGCCGCATGAGCGCTTCCATTACCCAGACAGTGAGGCATGGCCAAAAGTCCAGAGTAGGTGTATGATGTGGTTAATGTGTGAAATAACTTTGTACATAATAATAGAATGCTAAATTTTGGAAATTCTGCCACCTGTTAGGAAAGCACGACATGCCATTTGCAAAGTTTTGATTAAGTAGTGTTTTGCTGGTAGGCTCATGATGTGATGGATGGCTAGAGTAATCATCAGGACGCCACTCAAGTCGTGTCTGAACATGGGGAGACCAAGAACTATTGTGGGCGGCGAATTATGGAGTCGCCCTCTATTCGACACACTTACATTGTGTGCTTAGTCAGTGACAAGCTAAGAATAAACAGTCAAGTGTACCGCAGCCCATTTGTATTATGCGCATCCAACTGCGGGTTCTCTTACTATGATGAAACAGTTCAGTGAACCAATGACAAAATCCACCCGGCACTGTCCACGATGAGACGTGATGTGCCGCTGCACCGAGACTGGCAAGCATCGATTCAGTTTTTCTGCTTTTTTTTTTTGTCTAAAAGAAGCTATTTCCTAGTTAGCCACTCGCACTCAGCATCATCCTCACAGGTCATAATTCGAAGCAGACAGTTTGCAGCGTTCGATGTGCAATTAAACGACAGAGCTTCCGTCGTTTCAGCAGCATCAAGCAGTGAATCAGTTCAGTTGAAAATGACATGGCCAGAATCACCGGAGAGCTCAAAGAAGACTATCAAGGCTGTGAGTTAAAACAGATCACCACAGTTGTGGACGAGTGGCTCCCTCTGACCTTCATGAATAGCATTAACTGAATCAAAGAACACTGAAATTTTTTCATTTTTCCTTGATCCTACTGTGTTGTAAAAAATAATTTGTTTTGCTGCTATTTGCTGCGTTACCCACGTCAAAAACAGTTACACTATTGTTTTGTTTCATTAAACATGGACAGTCATAACAAAATGTGAGAAACGTGGAAAAATTTCATGTTGCCTCGATCACATGAACATCCTCTACCCGATCATAACAAACACTTCTATGCACATCTGATCAACTCACCCTTGATGGGCAACAGATGCTGTTGAATACCAGTGAAGTGCATAGGAACCACAAGTGAAATGTGAAGTGGGTGGTTTTGGCTTTCTTGCATCTCTTTCAATGAATATGACAGATTATGGTGGCTAAAGGGAGAGGTGAGAGAAAAGAGGGGGCGGCCGAATACTTAATGTTGCCTGGATCACATCGACATCCTCTACCCGCTCATAACAAACACTTCTGCGCACATCTGATCAACTGACCCTCGATGGGCAAGAGATGCTGTTGAATACCAGTGAAGTGCATAGGAACAACCAGTGAAGTGCATAGGAACCACCAGTGAAATCTGAAGTGGGTGGTTTTGGCTTTCTTGCATTCCTTTCAATGACTATGCCCAATTATGATGGCTATAAGGGAGAGGTGAGAGAAACGAGGGGATGGCACATAACGCCATGTTCACGTCAGTAACAGGTGGCCTGCAGGTGGACTTGGTTGCCTTCTCTCAGCCAGCAGCACTACAGACACTGAAAGAATGTTTGCCATGTGAGGTGCGTTGGCTTGTTCAGAATTATGTTCCAGCATATCAGCCGTTGGCGCTCTTCTCAAGTAAACCAATGTTTCGCAACTCTCTCGGCCTTAGATAAAGTTGCAAAATCAATCGACAAACAAAAGAAGCTAAATCTTGACATCTGTTTTACCGCTAAGACGCATAAGATTGAATGCTCACTGCAGGTAATAGTTTCTGAAAACGAGACCTGGGAAAAACAGGCCGCCTTGTTTTTACAAGAACAGCTTAACCTTTTAGGGGAGATGCTACTCGAAGACACTTTTTTTTATATATTCACCCTAGAGCAATGAAACTTGAGCAGTTAGTTTATGGAACTTTTTATGCCGACTTCAAATATATAGTTACTATTCTTGCAACTTACACACTTTTAGCTCTGCAACATGACAAAGTGAAAACTTTAACCCTTTTGCCCCCCTCGTTTCATCACTAAACTTCTGTAATTTTTTTTTACTATTCCTAGCTTATAATGCTTCAAATAAAGTGTAGAGTGCAAATAACTAAATAGGAAGCACATACAAAATATGTAATACGCGTGAAAAATAATAGACGTAAAAAGTCCATATTTCACCTACCCTAGTGAATATATGCATAAATTTTTTATTATACAATAAAATATTGAAATTTAAACTAGATAATTGCATTTGTCATACTTTGGAAAAAATTTGGGCAATATTTCATGCAGATCCGAGCACTAGGGGTGCCCGAAAAAGGAGGGGCACATTGAAAAAAATGGCAAAATTTGTGTTTTGAGAAAAACGAGTTTTAAAGTTAAAATTGAGTTTTTACTTATGAAACATATTAAATCAGATGAAATTTGCACACCAAGAAGAACAATCCTTCTTGTAGTAGCCACTGCGACTAAAATACACCAGCACCATGAGTTTGTCCCTCTCGGCTTTTTCGAGCAGACTCCTCACAGAAATTTTCCTCACAGACAGGGCCATGAAACGCTTGCCGAACTTCCGCTCCACCTGGCAGAGCCTTGTGCCAACTGCAAGCTAGGAAGAAGTTCGACAGGACTGCGATATCCAAACTAAGTCCAGTGTCATGCCATTTTGCGGCCATGTTTGTGCCACATACCGTCGCACATAATGGCAATGTCAATGTCGTCCCTGCAAAGTTCTCTCACTGGGAGCTTTTTCGACCTCTCAAGATTGGCGCTGACGTCATCCATTGCGGCATCACGAACTTTCCGGCTGGCGGGTGTGAATGACTTTTGATGCATTTGCTTTTGCAAGCCAACAACTGCCGCAAATCTGACCAGCTGCCCGTAGCCTATTCCTACAGAGCGCGCCGCACAAAGGCTTTCACTTGCAATGCTTTTTTTCATTAATAACAGAGATAATTACAAAAAGAAAGCATTGTTCAGCTGTGCTGCTCGACATGATATGGACCCCGCAAATAGGTTTCACAGCACTTACAGGCGCGGAGCAACCAATGGCGGTCCCCGATTCGTACCATGTGATAAACCAGTCGCAGCGCTCGGAAAACATGCAGAAGAGTGCTTCTTTTTATTATTTCTTGCTCTGCATCAGCGAGAGAAACTATTGGTATTTGAAAAGTGAGGCTCGACTCTTTGACTCATGCGATCAACAATGGTGAGCGGCTGCACATTATCGGCGGCAAGGTGCTCGAAGACTGCACACTTTCGACCTTTATTAGGCACCTTGTGCTCTTTCGATGCAATTTTAAAGCATTTCCAGTTAAGTCTCGACCTGTATTATTTTTTTGGTAACATTAGAGGTACTAATCTTATCAAAACAAGCGAAAATAAAAAAATCGGTAATTTTGAAAAAAACTCGCGTTTTTCGACCCGCATCTTCCCTTAATCTGAATCGAACGCCAGCACACACCGGCCCATGACAGCAGTACATGCTTCGAGCAAGAGCGAGTGTCTCATCTTCTTCTCGATGACACCGATGCAGTTGTCACTACAGAGGGCTCCCTCTCTGAAGAGGAGCAAAAGCCGACAAATGATCGAATTACAGGAGGCACGATATGTCCTAGGTGTGGCGTAAGAAGACAGCGATCCAGGATGCAATAGCGCTGCATCAGTTGCATTGTTGCTTCACCTGCCCCAAGGCATCGCGCTTAATGTCATCCCCCGCTGCCTCAACTACAGCGGAAAACACCCAGTGGACGAGCTGCGCTGCCCTTCCTGGCAGATTCAGCGCAAGGCCACCCTCATCCTCGCCTTTTAGGATGGCCCAGTGACGTGCCTCCAAGCTTAGAGAAAACTCTGATCACCACCAAAAGAACAGACAAGTGGGGCAGTGCAGCGACTGTAGATAGCCGCTCGTTTTAGGATGCCGCCACCGCTGTCGACGAAACGACCTCAGGAGCCGCCCAGCAGCCCACTTCGAATGCGCCTGTCGTATTCACGACCTTGACGACCCCATCACCCTCTCCTCCGATTCAGCAAACTACCATCGTTCACCCGAAGGACACTGAGTTAGCCACACTTGTTGCGGTAGTTTATGCTGTGGTCGCGATCCTACTAGCCGAAACGCCAGTGCACAGATTATGTGCTACAGCCCTTCTTGCTCAAAGGTACATCTTCAGATTAGCCTTCTGAAACGGTGCTGCCTATCGGGCTCAACTGGAGTTACTACGAGAGTTTGAAAGTCCTCAAGCTTCTTCTACTGCCCGTGTTAAATCGTGTACATCATTCTTGCCCTGACCCTCTCGACGGCTTGCCCTGTCAGCTGCGCATTGCGTTGTTCGAGCACATGCCGGGAGAGGCGGACCAAATGATTACCACTACATTAATTTTTTTTCTCTCCGCTTACCTTTACTCCTCCTTTATCTTTTACTCCCATTACTCCATTCCCTGTACCGTGTTCTTGAGGTGACCTCCCTTATTCACAGCCAATTCGACAGCAAGCCAGGCAAGCTGACATGAACTATTACGCACATTTATTTACCACCACTAACACTAAATGCTTGTTGCTCTCTTTTTTTTTTCTTGGTTGTCCAGGGCTTGTCGAGTTGCCGAAAATGCACTCGATACTCTTTTGAACTGTTTTCGATGTTTACACAGAGTGATAAATGCCAGCTCAGAAAGAGTGCAACAACTTGTGCAGACGTTGTGTGTTGACGTGCCTGATGACCGTGAAGCTGCAAGCTTGCCCCCAAATGTACTGCACCAACTTCAAGCATCCTGCGGTCCCAGCAATGCGTTTAGTGCCACTGTACAAAAAAGCCTGTGCGACCATTTTAAAAATAGAAAGAGGCACGGTGTCATGGCAGAATGACAAAAAAAAAGCTGATGCATGAATTAAGTTTCATTTATTCACTTGATTAGATATTCTTTACTCATGGAGAAAATTAGGTTGGGGGGCCGCCCGCGGACTTCCCCCCCCCCCCCCCATAAATGGAGGGTCACGTGATAGTAAGGCCATGGGAAAAAAGAGTGGTTTGGCCCGTCATCTGGATGCACCACAGAGGAATATTGACACAAGAATTTCGCACCGTTGGACAGAACACACTGGGAGTACCCATACTTAAAAAAGATTTTCCCAGATTTTGTTGGTGTAAGATTTCACTAGCAGGGCCCTAGTCAACACATCCTGAACAGTCTGTGGGGTCATGCCTTCGGCCTGAACCTACTTTATGAACAAGAATACGATGATGCGGCATCAATGAGCGACTACCTAAACGGTATTCAAGCCATCATTTGTGAAACAGCACTCAAAAACGTTGTATCACATTGTGCTCATTGTACTGTCCTCTCATTAAACCTTGCTCTGCTTCGGACATGCCTCCCCCATGACTGCAACCGTTTGGCATTTACCTCCCCAACCTGTGTGTTTAAGAGAGCTTCACCACAAATGACGAAGCAGCCGCAAGAACAAGTAAAAAAACTGAAATGGAGAGAAAATGAGTTTTTTCCTTTTGCCAGGCAAGGTGAGTAGAGAGTCCTGATGCATTCCAGTGTTTAGCTGACTTCCACGTGCCCATTGTCGAATTTCTAGAATATTTGAAAAAAGAAGCTATGTCATATCTCATATTTCATTAAAAGCTTCTCAACTGCTCCCTGTCATTACAAAGCAGGGTTTCGTTGTTTTGCTCCAGATCTGTAGTGACCTCTTTTATTTAACACTGCCACTTGATAAATTTCTTGCAAAAGTTGACTGCATGTCATGAGTAACAGGGCACGAGGCGCATGCCAAACGCTGGAGGGCCGCAATGGTGCACGAGACTGCACTGGTGTGCATATGCATCGCGTTCACGTACGATATTGGACACAGAGGCTCATGGCACACGACCCGTGCTATGATGGGAAATTCCAGAAGACGAGCTGCCGCTGTGCATTGGGGCTTCGAGCTGTGAAGATCAGGAAGGTCAGCATCCCTACAGCGACGGAAACGGAAGCTGCCCGGTTTTGAAGACTGTAGGCAAAGAGGCCCAAGGAGTGGCCGTTAATCTCGGAAGACTTGAGTAAAGCTGCCACAACTTGCCGCATCCTTTGATCGCAGTTCCTTGTGGGGCTACAGCTCTTCCACTTGGTGCCAAAACGGTTGCGACCCACACCATAGTCACGATGCCATTGACAAGTTGGGTTTAACTTAGCTGAGCTGAAGATGACGAAGAAGACTGGGACACCGGCAATAAGGACAAACAGCTCGTTCAGAGGAAACACACGACTTCAGAAGCTTGCGGAGGTTGTCAACGACAGACTCGATGAACCGCCGACACGACAAGGTCACTGATTTGATGTGACACAATGTAGGAACATTTGGTTACTGAAACACCATCTTAGGTAACGGCCAGGGCTAAAGACGACACTTGCATGGATTATTGTTAGCTTGACTTTTGCTGTGCGGCAAAGCCCAGAGCTTTGTTTTTTTTTGTTATTGAGTTCCTTTTGAGTGTTTTGACGAGAATTTCAAGTATTTATTTCAACCATCCAGTGTATAAAGTGTGTTTGTCCTGCCACGCTTGTCTTCAGTCTCTCTCAATCCAATCCTTTGCAAGCGTTCCTGAAATACAAGGGTCTGTTGTAAAAGTATCAGACTTTTTATTTCTTTTCTTTTTTTCGAGCACCTGAGTTTAAACAGGTGCGCTTGCATCACTCGACCTTGAACCTTCATGCGCATGCATAAATACTTACCCCCCAGCCAATAGTGTCAGTTACTGGGACGCAGCGCTTGAGTGAGATGATGCACAGTGCTCTTGTTGGTTTTTTTTTTTTTTATTGCAAGAAAAATGACGGAGCAACTGGGGCTGCACTACTGCATCACATTTTGCCAGATACTAGGCGACAGCCAAGTGGAAATTACTGATAAGATCAAGATGGCTTTCGGTCAAGAGGCTATGAGCCATACAAATGTAACACTTACAAGGCTAAGATTAGGACACAGGCACATAATACACAACCACATCTTCCATCCAGTGGTGATCCAGTGATGTGCAAGAAATGTGGTGAACCATTCACCGTTATCCACATTATAATCCAATGCAAATAATTAGACACTTTAAGAAAAAAGCACTTCTTATCACCCTACGGGCAGCAAATACCACTTGATCCATCACTGTGCATGAGTAGGGATCCACTTTTCAATCATCAGTCTTTACTTGCATCTTTAAAAGATGTTCCTAGTTTTAACGTGATCTGCTCTGGTAGCCTTGATTGATTTGTGGGGTTTAACGTCCCAAAACCACCATATGATTATGAGAGACGCCGTAGTGGAGGGCTCCGGAAATTTCGACCACCTGGGGTTTTTTTAACGTGCGCCCAAATCTGAGCACACGGGCCTACAACATTTCCGCCTCCATCGTAAATGCAGCCGCAGCAGCTGGGATTTGAACCCGGGACCTGCAAGTCAGCAGCAGAGTACTTTAGCCACTAGACCACCACGGCGGGGTTACCACTAGACCACCACGGCGGGCAACAGTGCGCCGAGACAAGTAAATTTTTTTACAAAAATGAACACGTGCACGATGCATTTAACCTGACAGGAGTTTATTCCTGCGTCACCACTCCTCTAAGCTTTCGAGTTACATGGAGATACATATCTGCATCTTAAAAGCGCAAATTGCCATATTACTTTCAACTTCCGTCTTTTCAGCACTGTCAAAAAATTGCGAAGACATGTTTATGCTGCTACTGTTATTCGATATTGTAGTAGTTGAAGTTGTGTACACATGTGGTATTTGTGATGTGTGATTATATATTTTTTATATCTAAGCAGCGCCGATGGAAAATGTGGTTGCCAAAAGCTTCGACAATGATTTGTAGCAGCCATTTTGAGGAAAACTGCAAAGTGACTCAAGCGAGCACACTTATGTACTGACAATAGTTCCAGCGGCTTACAGGAAACGGGCATCTCACGCAGAAACGGCGCAGAGGTATGATAAGCAGCGAAGCGCATAACTGACTATGCATTTTAAAGCATTCTCTTTAGACTGTTGATTCCAAAATTTACGCTCAGCGAAAATTTGTTCCGGCACGTGCAATTATCAAGTAAAGCTAGAATAAAAGGGTATTTATCATAAACGTGACCCCTTCATACCGCCACGTTTTAAGGGTAAGATTGGAACGCGGTTAGTAACAAGGACATTTGTCTATGCAACAAGCGCGCCCGCCCTGTCTATGTGTTTTCTTTATTTGCAGTATGGTCGTGATTTTGGCGCGAAATTGACTATTTAATTGAGACATGTACCAACTAGCCTAACAACGACTACAACAAGCGCATTGCTCTTTGGATACCTTTCATTAAATGTAATAATGATTCAAACAACCAATTACGCACAATGTTTGATAAATAAATTTCCATACATAGCTATCTCCGTGCAGTTCTCGTATGACATATTTCTGTGCACACCAGATGGTCGCAATCACTAGTTTTTTTTTTTTTTTAATGAGGCATTTTGCCATCGCACATGTTTTTATAGAGTTTGATTATGGCGTTGTCTGCTACCACTTGCTCCGCATCTGCTACATGGCTGAGCAGATCGCTGACCTTTCACCAAATTGCTGCCACGAAAAAAATCTTAAATCGCGGCGATCTTAAACGCGACAAAAGCGTGTACATCCTAACCGCGCGCGAGGCGAAACTCTCAAAAACACGTGCAGAACGCGTGTAGCGTGGGAGCAAAGCAACAGGTTTTTTAAAGACAGGTTGAAGGGAACATCGGAGAGGTCAACATTCTTGTAACGAGTTTTGCCCCCCCATTCAACGGCAGCAGCCGACCCCGCAGCGCCCTCTACGGCGTGGGTCTCCCCTGCCATCCCTCCAACGTTCAGTCTACATTGGGTTGCCTCAGTATGTCACAGAAAAGGTCTATTGCCGACTTTTTTTCGCCTTTGAGCAAGCAAGCCAAGCAAAAAGCCGTCTCCCCCGAGCTTTTTGCTTCCACAGCATAAGATTCGGAGACGCTTCAGGAACAAGAAAATGCTCAGTGCTTTGTTTCAATTCCGCTTGAAGAGACTGTGCGTAGCATCACGTCTGACGATGCTTGCCCGTCCTCGTCAGGGCACATGGACCACGAATGTGATGACCTTTCCGCATCGTGTGCAGCAAGACATCAACCTGATTCTGCGACAGAATTCACCGCCTCTGATGTGGATGTCGACCACGCAGGCCAGTTGGACATTTCGAAATTCAAGACGGAGCAACCCACACAGCCAATACTGAACCCATTTCCATCTAAGAAGTACGGCAAATTGAGCAGGAGCTTCAACTCAAACTGGTACCGCCTATTTCCTTGGTTGGAGTACAGCGTGCAGGCTGACGCAGCTTTCTGTTACCCTTGCAGAATGTTTTCAACTGGTGACAATGAGAAATCTGCATTTGTCAATGGTGGATACAGTAATTAGAAAAATGCCCTAGAAAGAGACGGTGGCTTCAGGAAGCACGAAAACTCACTCGTGCATAAGACTTGCCAGGCATCGTGGGTTTCCTTCACGCAGATGAAAGCGGGAGGACAAAGCAGGTCGGTTGCAACACATCTCAGCGACGCGTACTCCAGGGAGGTGCAGGAAAATCGCCTCTATATAGCAAGAGTTGCCGATGTATTGCGATTTACTGCCATTCAGGAAATCTCTCAGAGGGGCCACGATGAAAGTGCCAGAAGTGAAAACAAAGGAAACTTCGTTGAGCTCTTGAACTTGTTTGCTAAATATGACGACATTATAGGAAAGAAACTGAATGGTGGAGCAGCGAATGCGAAGTCCGTTCATCACTCGATACAAGACCAGATCCTCGAAATTCTCAGCCACATCACATTAACAAGTATAAAGGAAGAGATGAAAAGCTCCCAGTGTTTTGCACTTATCGTCGATGAAACCAAGGATCTAAGTAAGACGGAACAGTTGTCAGTGGTAGTAAGGTACTACCTCAATGGGGCTGTCTTTGAGAGGTTCCTTGGATTTTGCAACGCTGAGCGATTGGATGCTAAGTCGCTCCTGAGCTACGTCAAGGAAACGCTGAATCGCTGCGGCATTGATTCTCAACTGTGCATTGCTCAAACATACGTTGATGCAAGTGTCATGAGCGGTACGTCACAAGGCGTCCAGGCACTGTTCAGGCAGGAAGTGCCGCAGGCAGTGTACGTACACTGCATGAACCACCGTCTCAATTTTGTCATCGTGGATGTCTGCAAGGCGATAAAACCGGTGAGAGATTTTTTCTCTCTTTTGGAAAGCCTTTATGTATTCCTAAGTGGATCTGCAGTTCACTCCCTGTAAGTAGATGTTCAAAAAAGGTTGTCTTTGCCTGTGACAGAGCTGCAGCATCTCAGCAATACACGATGGGCCTGCCAGATAACGGCTTGCACAGCTGCCATGAAAAGCTTTCCTGCCATTCTTGTATGCCTCAGCGAAGTCATCGCTACAAACAGCAGGCGGGCAACGGAAGCCGGGAGTCTGCTGGAGCAAATGAACTTCTCTTTTCTTTTCCATTTAAGGCTATTCACCAAGCTACTCAGCCGCCTTAAGGTTTTTTCGGACATTATACAAAGTAAAGACTGCAACCTTAGTCAGGCATGCCTCATGGCGCACACTGTCATTAACGAGTTATCCGAAATCAGAAATTCGCAGAGCACGTTTGACACTGTGTGGGAGCAAACCTGCACTATTTCTGAGGAGAACGGGGTCCCCCAAAGGGAAAAGCAGAGAACGAAGCGCCTTCCGCTCCATTTAGAGCAGTTTGTATTAAGTGAAGGACGGCCCGTTGAAGAAGAGTCTCCAGATTCAAAAGAAACTTTCAGAGTCAAAGTTTTTCTGCCCGTTTTGGACCACGTCATTGTGTAACTGACTAGGCGATTTGCGGAAAATAATGACGTACTCTGCGGAGTCAGCGCCCTCCACCCTCAAAGTGAGAATTTTATGAACGTCTCCTTGCTCAAGCCTTTCGCTGAGCACTATGCATGCAACATCAACAGCGTTGAAGTTGAATGCAAGTTGGTAACCAAACTTCTTCAGCGCATCGAAGCCGAAAGGAAGTGCAAGATAGAAACATTGCTGCAATTGGTCACCGTCTTGGAAGAGTATAAGTTAGCCTTTCACGAACTGCACAAGCTAAGTGTTATGGCCGTGATGACACCGGAATCATCATCTTCTTGCGAGCGCACATTTTCGTGCCTTCGAAGACTGAAGACTTATCTTCGTAGCAAAATGACTAACAACCGCCTGAGCGACCTAGCTGTGCTTGCCGTAGAACGGTCTCTAGCCAATAAGATAGACCTTCAGCATGTTGTTGACATGTTCGATGCTGCACACAATAATCGGCGTATACGTCTGCACTAGTATGCTGGTAAATGAAACTCTATAGTACCTTTGCGGCACTTTCATGGAAAAAATCTTCGGGCACGGAAACCCACTTCGCCATCGAATAATTCCGGCCGTTTTTCCTCGCTTTCAAACAAACTGCAAAAGGTGCCCCGCTTGTCTGAGGCCACGTCGGTGCCCCGCTTGTGTGGTGAACAGTGCCTAGTAGGAGAGCTGACACGTTCGTGAAAACTGGTGTACTGTTTAGTCAGATGTGAAATGACTTACCTGCTTATGCGTGATCCAGTTTTACAAATCTATGCCCTTCATTTGTTTATTCTTTTGCTACATTGCTTCTTTTTTCTTTTCCCATTTCCAACGTTTAGCAACACCAGCAGGCGCAAGAACAGCCTTTTAACATTTTGTAATCTGGCGCATCATTACGAAACTTGGAATTGATATGAACATTACTTAGTGGTGTTAGTTATCTCTGATGCTCTGAAATGACTCTTTCGAAGCTATATTGTGATCTAGTTAACACGTGTTATTTTGTTGCTGCTGGTTACCAAGCTTAATTTCTTTTATTTGGTACTGCATTTTGTATATCGGTTGTCTGACAAAATTTATCAATTTTCATTTTACTAGCAATACAACTGCTGTGTAAACATGCTAAATATTAAGTTGTATCCTACTGCGTTGCTCGAATATCTTACTTACACTGGTGTGTTTAGAACCTGGGCCTTTAGCCCAGCCAAAAAGTTTCAGCCACTGACTAATTGGTGTCCTCTTGTGTTTTCGGAAGATTGTGGTGAAAGATTGTGGTATTTCGTGACTAAGCAGCACTTGCGTGCAGCAAATGAAGCAGTTGCAGGTGAGCTAATAGGTAACTATCCTTGGCGAGATTGCAGTGAACTGCGCATAGCTGTAGATACAGCTACAGTGTACTAGACAGCAAAGACAGCGAAGCAGCATATCGGCGTCAAACCGGTCGACGCTGATGACCTAGCTGACGTCATGACACGCAGGCTTGACAAGTTCTAGGAGGCGTTGCTTCGGCTCGACTTCTCCCAGAGGCTTGGCTGGCTACCTCCGACTACATCACAGCTGCGCCCAACTTCTCAAGTTGCTATCGTTCTGGTCATATTATCAAGGAAGCTATAGATCAGCTGTTTTTCGCCCAGCTAATCCCATTCTAACCCGTATAAAGCTAGCGCCTAGGTGATTTCTTTTGTAAGAGTGTAAGAGTTGATTTAGATCAAGAGAAAATCTTTCAGATAATATATTACATTGAACTCACCTAAGCAGAACAATACGCATGTTTATTGACGTGTTGAGCTACTGAACGAAGCGTATGTGACATGTAACAGGACATATCGTAGACTTCCATCGAAGAAGTTGGGCGTTTATAAAAGAAGAAGAGGGGAAGAGAGTAAGACAGAGAAAATACAACGCATAAGCTCCCCACTTGCTTGCCCCCCACCCCCCGGAGGAACTCACTTTTCGTGGTTGCCCCCCCCCAGTGAAAACATCCTGGCGCCGCCCCTGTGCCCCAGGACTGCAACGCGTCGAGAGCCGCTCGAATTGCCACCTCAGCGAGTCACCATCTTTGCGCTCCGATCTTCCAGCCTATCGAGACAGCCTGGGTCCTGCCCCACGACTGCAACGCGTCGAGAGTCGCCCAAGTGTCCACCTCGGTGAGCTAACGTCTTTATGCTTTGGTCGTCCAACTGGCGGGCGGTGCATGCAGCGAGTGGCCGGGACAGGTCAGCGTCACGCCGCCAATTTTCAACAAGCCCAGGCTCGCAGACACTTGTCTGTTACATCAAGCGCACACGGCCTAAGGAGGCTGGGTGTGCCAGGAGTGTCTAGCGGCACGCGTCTCCTTACCAGCAACGAACTTCGCAAGGCGCCTCCGAACAACGCTGCCGAGCGACGCACCAAGTGACGACCTTTGAGCAGCGTCCGTCTGTGCGTTAGTCGCCGACAGACAGTTCGACGTGGTTTGAGGGACCGAATTGTTTTTAAATATTGTTAGTCTTCTGTATGTACTGTATGTGTTTGAGTGTGTAATGAAGGGCGTTTTTGTGCCTCGCTCTGTGTCCCCTTCATGCGTTCATCCCGCTTGACTTTAAACAAACGCGCCAAGCGTCGTAACGTGACACACCCCAAATACTGGCATACTGTTCGTCATTTGATAAAACTTTAACCCAGAAGGCAGTGTCAGTGTGTGGGGATGTTAATTTTTTTTTTTTGGTAGAGAAGGTTTTTATTTACGAAACGATGATTAGGTGCAAAATCATGAAAAGCTGTCCGATGACACCCAGCAGTTCTGTCGCGTCCTGAAAAAAAAAAAAGCACTATCCTCACGAACAGGAAGTATGCAGAAAGCAAGAGCACCAATAACTCTTGCGTTCAGCTTCGAAGTGGCGCATCTCGTATGTGACAATATTCCTCAAACATAGGCATAGTCAGTCAGCTAAAGTGCTCTCCTTTTAAGTACATGTTGACAACATTAAGACAGCTTTTATAAGTGGTTGGGAATTCGTACAGAATGGAGCTAATCAAGTCAACGGATGTAGCTCAACAGGCTCCTTAGTCTCCTGATACGGCCCCCTGAGACTTCTGACTGTTTCCCAAACTCAAGAGGACATCGAAAGAAGAGCAATTTGAGACAAAGCTTTAGCTCAGCAGCGACGACGGCTGAGCTAAACTCTATTACGAAAAAGGTCTTCTAAGAATGCTTCCAACAATGACAGCGCCGCTAGAAGAAGTGTGTGGAGTCCCAACAGGGGCTATTTTGGGGGGATCAAGTTTCAAACGCTCCAATTATGCTAGTTTTTTTTTCTTCCATCAAAGGTCGGATAATTTTCCAACAGACCTCGTGAATTGTGACACTGAAACTTGTTTCAAGCATGGACGTGGCAGGAACACCAAGATGCGCCCAAGTGCTTCGTGAGTGATTTGCCGTGGAAGGCTCAGCCCCGAGTGCGACGTGAGACTGCCTTTGATAAGGTGCCGTTGCCATTCCGCGGCCACACCATCACAGAGCGCGACGTGCTTGCGCGAGGTGCCTGGCTGCCAGACCCACCTTGGGTGCGTGTGTGCTCATTGTGCGGGGTCAACGTATATGCCCACAGCCATTTTCGGGAAAGCCTCCGCGCGGGAAAAGCCCAGGCGGCGGGAGCCTCTGGGTGTAGCAAGACGACGCCGACCTCGTCCGTGCCACCCACGGCGCTCCCCGACGAAGACCTTGCTGCTCTGTGCCGGGAAAGAATGCGAAAAAACCCGGGCTTCGCAGCCCTCGTTGGCCCAGGAATTCCGTCGGTTGACGCATCTGCGCCGGACGGTAACGGCAACACCAGCGCAGACTTCCTTGTCAGTTTTGATGAAGACTTTATTTGACTTTGTGTGTCTTTTTTTTTTCCCTTGTCTTACCCATGTTTGTTCATGTATTCTTGTACTTTCGCTACTCTTTTTTTTTCCCCTTCCTTTTATGAACATAAAGCTCATGTTTGTTGTACCTTTAAAGCGTTTTCATTGTAGTTTGTGCTGCAGCAACTGGGTCGGGAGAGGCCACTGTCTTGCTCATAGCGGTATCATTTTTTAACTGCACGAGTAACGCCCGGCTGCCTTTTGCAGACCAGTAAAAGGCAAATTTAGGAGAGGGGGATGTGGGAATTGAGGCTAGCCCGCTGCCTTTGCGCGGGCTTTGCCGCCTTTTCTGCCGTTCTCATGGCCCGACATGTCTGCCCTCCTTTGCTGTCTGCCGTGGTGGGAGAGCGGAGTGACGTTTAACTCCCTCACCCGGTAGCGGATGTTGACTCTGGCGCCGCGCACGGGGACTCCCGAGGTTTTCGCGCGCTGCGTCGGGAGTGGGCAGACAGATACTCTCCGGAACTGCAAACGGTGAGCCACGCAATCTTTTCCGTCCGTCGACTCCCGTCGCTCGGGGCTCGTCGGACTTTGCTGATGGCGCCTCGTGCCTGAGGCGAACGCTCACCTTTTGTTGCCCCGCTGCGTACGCACGGCCGGAGGGCAGTACGGTGCTCTAGTGCGTGTCCTAGCTACGCCGACCCGTCTCCCTCCGAAGCCAACGCGAGCGCCTTTGCCCTCGCTCGAGCAACCAGGCCTTGGTTCCGGTGTCTCCGTGGATCACCTTTACCGCGGAGACGTGCTCGTGGCACCCTGTGTAGTACTTTTGTGCCCGTGGCGTGGATAAGCCTATTTGCTTTCCCGCCGCGCCTTTTGCATCGGGCTGTACTGCGTTTGGTGTTGCCACAATAAAGTGTACCGACTTTGAGCAGTATCGTGTTCTCGCCACGGCCATGGTTAACGCGTGCCCTGCGGCTCGCTAAGACCGGACCCACGCTGGTGGCCGTACTCCTTCAGGATACGTGTACACCACAATATGTTCTTTCTGAAAAACGGGTGACCACAAAAATAGAGTTCATTGAAATTTTTCAGAAGTGGTTTCTCTGCAAAGGCTCAGATACCTCAATGCTGACAAGGCTGAAGACCTACCTTCGTAATCACATGAATCAGGACAGACTGACCGAATTAGTGCTGCCAACATCAATCGAGAAACGTAACGATTCCAGAGCAAGTTGACGAGAAGGAAAAGCTTTTTCTTTTTTACTTTTTCTCTCAATATTTCAAGAGTCCATAAAAAACTAGCCACAGCTAGGTCAAGGCTTTAACCCTTTTATTATTTTGTGATTCCAAGGAAACATCCCAGCAGGCAAAATGTGAAAAGGATAATGAAAAGATTGGAGAGTTGGGATACTTGTTTGTTTACTTGTATTCATACAAACTGTATTCGTAACGTGGTTACATTGCGTTGTTTTACCGTGCATTTTCAGTATCTCCTCAAAAACAACTTTGCAATGCACAACGTACACACAAATAATGTGTCTGCCTATTCAACAATGTTTATACAAAATGTATTGAGATGTACCATCGTCTTCTGTAATAAGTGCATCCATTCATCAGTATCAGAATTGCAACTAGCCTTCTGAACTGCACTGAGAAACACTTTGACGACTGTGTAAAATTATTTTGCTCACAACTTCCTCTATATGCACAGCAATGGCATTGGTGACAAAGGCAGTTGGTTTTCGTTCATGAAACACAGGATGCGGTGTTCCTGGCTTCAGTAGTGTTATAGTCTTAACTTTTATTTTTGTTTCTTGCTTTAACCAGAAGGCATGTTTAGCAGCACAGACCTTCACTCTGCTTATATGATAAGCCCCTGGAACTGTCCGACATTGCATGTGCACTCCACTGAGACTACATTCACAACATTGGCAATAAAGGAGCGAGAATAGTGCCGGCAGAACTATCACTCTCACCTTATGGCACTTGACAAACATGTCAAGCCATTTTATTTATGCGATGTGCTTCTAACAATGAAGCACTGGGTACTCACCAATTTCGTAATGCTGGCAACTTTGTTTGGAGGCTCAAGCATCTCTATTGCGGTCCTTCCTTTCATGATATCATTGACTGGGCAAGTATCAAAGGTAACTTCACCTCATGAAAAGCATTATTGCAAATTTTGTCAATTATAAGGGTGCTGCTCATGTTCAGGCTTCTGCCTCTATTGTGGTCCTTCCTTTCACGCTCTCATTGACTGGGCAAGTATCGAAGGTAACTGAACCTCACGAAGAAGAATAGTGGCAAATTTTGCCAATTATGACGGTGCTGCTTATGTTCAGACTTCTGTCTCTACTGTGGTCCTTCCTTTCATGCTCTCATTGATTGGGCAAGTATCGAAGGTAACTTCACCTCAAAAAAAGAATAATATTACGGCATCTAAAAAGACACAGACAATGGTGAACGTGCCTCGTCCTGCCATTGCAGCAGTCTACAATGAATCCATAGCTGGCGTAGACCTCATGGACATGCTCGTGGCACTTTATCGCATTCAACTACGATTGAAAAAATGGTACAGGCAGCCATTCTTTCATCTATTGAATGTAGTAGTTGTAAACTGCTGACTCCTGTACCGCCGAGATGCCACCACTGCTGACGTGCCATGCAAAGAGCACATGACCCTCCTCTCTTTCAAAGCAAACACTTCATGCATGCTGAGGCAACAAGGAACGGTTATAACACCCTGAAGAAGGTGGCCTTTCACCCTATCAAGAGTGCAGAATGATCAGCAGGCAAAGAAACAGCATGGAACAACAGCTCTTGTTCTGTACAAAGAGGTCAGGCTGGACACAATCGATCACTTCCAAGCGTTCTCCTAAAAGAAAGGCTGCTGCAAATACCCAAAATGCACAGGTATCACACAGGTATTGTACAGGATGTGCAATGTGCATTTCTGTTTCAAGCCAGAAAATGAGTGCCTCCAGATGTTTAACACTGACCTGCAAGCGCCACGCAACGAAGCCTGCTTTCGGCCTCATGCCCAGTGTTCCCCACAGTCAACAAAAGCTGGATCTAAGCAAGCAAACACAGCAAATTTTAGTGCTCGTAAAGTGTTCATTATGGTCTTATATTAAGTAAAAACATAAGAAATAAATGTTTTTTTTAATATTTATAGTCTCCTTAATAAAGGGTTAAGCCTAGTGGTTGTTGATTACCACTAGTGTCCCTAACACCACAATATCACATCCCACCGACAGAAAAGGTGATTTTTCAAGCACTTTAGTCAATTTCAATATACACGACTATTACTACACTTCACGTGGCCCCTAAGCTTTCCCTAGCCTAGTGGTCTGAGGATTCATTGGACAGTATAGATGGTGGTATTTCCGATACAGCAATGCTTGCAGCATCATTTGTAAGAGGTGACTGTACTTCTGTGTATCCTGCAGGGTAAACACTTGTGCCTTTTGGTGTCTCCTCGCAGTTTTTCTATGTGATTTCAATGTCAAAGTGACACATTCTTGAGATAAATTTTGCAGTTGAAACCAATCGATGGAGCTTTGCATGGCTGCAACAGTTGTGTATTTTGGTGCCACTCCAATACAAGAGGCATGCTTGCATACATAAGTATTGAATTTGTAGCTTTGTTCTTTTGTTTTCTACCACGAAAAATACATAGTTCAGTTCAGAAGACATCTTCGATCTATTTTATGAAAACGCACATTGCAACCAAGGGTGACACCTTGTGAATGATACTTTCAACCTAGCGTATTCATGGTAAAAGAAGCCATCTTAACCACAAAGAAACGAAATCCAGAAACCGGTTATAGCAAATAATAAAAAAAAAGGCTGCCCCACTTAAAACAACCCAATGCAGCCCAGCATGTCGCACTGTGTGGGACTGAAACTCAAAAGCATTAGTGCGTATAACATATAGATACACAGCCAATTATCCTTCGTATTAAGGAGGGACATCTCTGGACGCGAAAAATTGTCAAGAGGTTGGTTTTCGAAATGTGGCATTTTTGAAATCTACATCTATTATTCTCCTTATTTGCCAAGTTTCGCGTTTCCTATTTTGAAAGACCACATTTCAGGTGTTATATAACGGCAGCTAATTTTATCATCTCTGTCGATGCTAAGATGACGCATGTTCAACGGCGCCGCGCTCCTGTTTAACTGCCTCAAGGGCGGCCATCTTGGTCACGTTGGAAAGGAGAAGTTTGCGGCTTCAAATATAGTGCGCTGGCCGCTCCATTAGACGTATTGGTTGAATACAAAAACAGCGCCAAACATACGTGAAACGCGCATTCTCATTTGCTATGACAAGCATGTGGCAAAATAATGCCATGTGATTGGCTGTTCCCACCCCGAGCTGTCTTCTAGCCGCAGCAGAGGTGCATCAAAGAACACCTACCACTTTGGAGAACGGAAACTGTACCTTTGACTGTAGCATCAAAATGAGGGTAGCGGCAGCTTACTGAACTGCAATACCGTGAGGCGAGATGCCGCTGCTAATACTATCATCATCAGACAGATGCATTTTATTGCTTCTGGTTGGCTGGCCAACTGCTAGTTCGCGCTACCGTGCTGCTCGCTTCGTGAGGTATTTTGTTTTTTCTCTTGGCTAAATCGCAGTTCACATGTCTAATTATGTGAGCCTCGACCACCTGCGGTTTCCGCAAGCCCACCACTCAAAGCTGATGCAGGCCTTTGAGGCCCTGCTTGACTTTTTCAGCGAGGCCGACCTCATCACGTGCCTCTAGCAAGGCCCGTACCTATGTGTGTTTGTCTACATCTATGACTCCGCCCGCTTCCTCTGACGCTTGTCACGTGGTGCTCCCAGTCCCCGCCCCGTGCCGGCCTGCCTGACTGCTTTCCCTTTCCCGGCGGCATGCACACCCACCTGCGCGTGACCGAGTTGAATGCATCTAGCCTTCTCCCGTTCCTTCCTCCTGCTTACTTCACTTCCCACCCCCATCCGCAACGTGGAGTCCTGAAGGTGCCTTCGTGTTGAAAGACAGTAACAGCACCGCGCTTTTTTTTTTTCATTTTTCCCTCTCAAGAACCTCTACAGCTTCGTCTGGCGCGTTGCCCGCAGTTGCCGAATTTCCTCAGTTTTCTGCAACCTGTTAGCTGGTGTGAAGCGCGCTGGGCTGTAGACCCGGGCAATCAACATGACGTGATGCATGGTGTCTTCTATGCAGTTACACAGCGAGCATTTTGTGTCCAAGTTTTCCGCTTACTTCACCCGTAGGGTTCCTATACGCAGCACTCCGCTACGTGCCTCAAACAGCAGCACACTTCCCCTGATGTCCTCATACAGGGGTTCCTTGCTGATGATCTCCTTGCTCGCATAGTAGGTCGTCAATGCAGACTTCGCCAGAGCCCGTGTGTGCTACTTTTTGGGCTTTACCTTCTTCACTACTTCTCTGACCTTCTGCCTCCCGCCTTGTTGTGGTGGCTCGGTCATACTGCGGAGTTCTTCAGAGTTGCCGACCGCTTCTTTGATATCCTCAACTCTAGAAACAACCTAGCAAAGTCGGTCAAGGCACCCCAGCTCAAGCAAAGTGAAACAAGATAGCTAGCAAGCGAAATGTGACAATCAACAACTGCACATGACTACAACATCAGTAGTCAACACCGAGAAACAAACAGCCCTTGCTGCGAACATAGAAGCAGTTTCAAACATGCGAGTACAGCTGCCACCATTTCTGCTAAAGAACCCCGCCATATGGTTCATTCAAGTGAAATACTTATTCAACTGGTGTCGCATCACTTCACAACTTACGATGTACTTGCATATCATCTAGACTATGCCCTTGGAGATTGCAGTGAAGTTCGACATCTTGAGAGTGTGAATACCTGCCCCAACCGTACGAACTTTTCAAGGCCATTGTGCTGACATGCAGTGAACTGCAGTGCTGTTCCTCAGATGAATGCCCCGTCGTTCTACTACTGATAAGTTACCACGGCAGTGTCCATTGTCTAATTCCTGAGAGAATTCTTTTCTAATGCTTGAGAGAATTCTGCCCATGGCTATCAATACCTTTCCAGAAAAAGTTAATTTTCTCTTCCCTACTATATTTTTTTTCTTATGATGACCTTCATTTCATTTCATTTTATTACCTTAAAGACCCCATTGAAGGGGTATTACATAAGGGGTGGGTACATATATGAAAACGTGAAAGCCATTTTGTTTTTTTTTTACAATGCAAGGTAATTTGTTACGGTGTTCAAAAGGTGGTAGGACAGGTTATGACGGTGATTTCGTTAGAAAGGCCGTTCCAGTCCGTGGCTGCACGAAAAAAGAATGAGGACGAAAAAGTGACTGTGCGCGTACGCGGCCGCTCAACTTGTTGCGGGTGACCAGTGCGATGGGAGATGCGTGCCGGAGGAAGAATGTATGGTGGCCTGCCGAGCGAGCTGTAAAAAAACTTGTGAAAAAGGAAAAGACTAGAAATGCGGCGACGAGATGCAAGCAATGATAGGCCAGATTCTGTTTTCAGTGCTGATATGCTGACGTAGTAAGAGTACGTAGAATGAATAAATTGTGTGGCTCGATATTGAAGTGACTCGAGTTGATTGATGAGATTTGCTTGATGCGGGCTCCAAATGGCTGATGTGTATTCTATCTTCGTCCTTACGAGAGATTGATGACTTACAATATGTCACATACGTTCTGGTTTCATTCGGCGATTCCGTCACTGCAAGGCAGTTTAGCACTGTCCCTATTTTATATTATATAAGGTTACCTACATTCTCGCTGGTTACGTCAGTCACATCAAGCTTATCATTGCACACATTCTCTAGAACGGTTTCCGGCAGCCTTTTATTACATGGTTCATAATAACTGTGGCAGCATAAACTGCTTACACTATCGCCAAAGTAGCAGCTTCGTCTTCTTGTACCTGCCGCCATACATTTTCTGGATGCAGTGTCGTCATTCGTACTCTTCAATTTATAAGGACAGGAGCAGTGGGGAGGAGGTTATGTGGATTCTCGTTAAGAATTGCGTAAGGATGTATAAACCCCACATAACCTTTCTCAAACAAGGGGGGGGGGGGATGATGTGGTGTCAACTTCGGTTCCAGTTTCTGACATCGTGATTCCACCCTTAGCGACGCTGTATTGCCATATATATTGAGACACCATGTTGGAAATAAGAGAGTTATGCTCGGGTCATGGCTGCAGCTCCTTCTTCATAACCTGGCGCCGGGCCTAGTTCTTCGTCAGTGTCCCGTATAGCCGCGTCGTCACATAACCTTGATCAAATTTTGAATGCTCAGTGTGTTGAAACTGGCGCACGATTCACGCACGAGCCTTGAAGGCAACTAAAACAAATGTTTTTGAGGACTTCAGCTGAACATTTCAGCGGCCTTGCAGAAACCAACATGGCGCCAAGAAACCGGATAACACCCAATGACTCCGTCATCACTTGAAAGATGTGAAAAAGCGTAGAGTAGTCAGAAATAAGATGACTTCGGTCGAGAAGTCATCCAAGCGAGAAGTCATGGCAACGAATTCTCCTTCGACCACCAAGAGACAGAGAGCCCACGCTGAGCTTGGGTCCAGTGAAGCTTCACGGCATTGCAACAGCTCGTGTTTATTCCCAAATAGCACATCTATTCACTACTAAAAAGGCTCGAACTAGCATAATAGTAAGTGGTAGCAGTCATTTGGAGCGAAAAATAGCTGTACCGATTAAAAACGAAATGCTGGATTGTGCCATGGACCAGGCTAAAGAGCAAACGCAGTGCTACGCACAAGTTTTCTGTCTAGCCTTCTAACCACTGCACGCATAAGAACGCTATACAATAGATCACAGTATGGTTACCATGATTTAGCCAACAAATTAGCATCCGGTGCTTTCGGAGTTCCAGCTCTGACTCTCATTGCCATAGTAACGTGTCACTTGCTGTGTTTTTGAGTAAAACAGCAGCAAGTAAAATAAATAAGCAAAATATGCGCATTGAAGCTTGCAGACTGTCGATGGGCAAAGCACGGTTCGCATTTCATTAAATTGACATTGCTTCTCGCAGTTCTTGTTTCGGTTGTTTCGAGCATGGACCGCCAGATCGCACTACCTGCTTGTCGTGATTTCATAGGTTGATTCCGCAATTTCGAACGTTTCTAATTCTTCACGTGACACACGGTCAGGTGTAGGACTTCGAAGACTGTGCCGTGTTGCTCAAATAGGTTATTAAAAAATACGTTTCAAGCATAAGCCTTCAGACCTCCATGGTCCAACATCGCTTTATGTACCTTATACAGATAGACAACTACAGACTGGCAAGCCTAGCCATCAGAAAGAGAAGGCTGGCAAGGATGTCAAGACATAATGCACTTGAAGTACATTGAAATGCATCCCAAAAGCAAGGTATGCTATAAATTTTCAGACATTTTAAAGTATAATCACGTATTTTCTCATCCATAAGCTGGCATGATAATCTGGTAATGATTCTAGCGTGGGAAAATATGTATATGAAACCAAGGGCCCTTTTCCTCAGTCTAGATGCCTCACCCTGTGTAAACCAATAAGAAAAGCGCATATATGGCGACCTCGAACTTCTCTGTACTGTTGTGCCACAGAAATGTTCCTCGTTCGGGAGCACGTCTCACAAGATCGAGCCCTGTTTCGACGAACTGTCTCCCCCCCTCCCAGCGCCGCCTTCCGTGCAGAAGAACCGTGCAGTTCCGGGGATAACGTCGCTTCCTCCGCCGAACCACTTTGCAGTTCCGGGTATGGCTACGTCTCCCCCTCTGAGCCCGAGAACTGGTCTGAGAGAATGGACTGAAGACGCTATTTAAGGCCGAGCCGGCCCCATGTTAGAGGATTTTGCCCCAGCAGACGTTGTCGTGCTGGCCGGCTCTGTACAAACGACAACCTGCTACAGTAAACGCTACTTTTGTTGCTGTTTTCAAAACAGATTGCCTCCCTGTTTCGCCTGCGGGCTAAGGCTTCAGCGAAGTCCGCTCGACGGCTCGCCGCTCTTCGCCACCGCTACCATCGCGACAGAGCAAAAGTCCTAACAGTGGTTGGCAGCTTCGGGATACGATATCCTACGTTTGGCACGCCGGATCAGACGCCTGGAAGCTCGAGGACGACCGACCTGATATCAGCGTTTGGATACGCTGGTATACGCTACCCTGTTCTCATCGTTCGTCAAGCTGGGACAAGCAACCCCGGATCTCAACATTGGCAAGTTGGACCGGATCCCTGAATGCCTGACACTGTTCGACGGCAGCCACGAGTTGGACCATCGTCGGCTACTTTTGTTGTGTGAGTGCCCAACGTTTACTGTTCATTTCACCAGACCTCTCTAGCACAGGCAGATGTTAGGAGAGTGTTTTGTCTTGTTTTGTTTTGTTTGGGTGGTTATAATTTAATATTCACCTACTTTAAACCACGAGATTAGTTTTAGAGTACGGTGAATATCAGTAGTAGAGCATCACGAGGGACGAGATCGCGATGGAGCAGTACCTTGTGGAGGACCTCCTCGAAATTTGTGGAACCATGGGGATTTCCGCCGGGTCCGCTAAAACAAGGAAAGCGATTCTCGAGGTGATGCGGGCAGAGAATGTGACGGCCGAGGAAGCTGACGAGTTTTGGGAGCTTATTTGTGAGCAAAAGCAGAAGGCCGAAGAGAGTCGCAAAAGGACAGAGCATACTCTCAAAATGAGAGAGCTTGATCTTAAAATTCAAACATTTAAGTGAGAGCGAGCGAAACAGCAGCTCCACAACTTTCAGACAGGCGAAAACATCGCGCATTTTCTGGATGATTTTGAAGTTGTTTGCAGTAATGTGGGTGTTAGCCGCGACCTTTGGGTGGAGAAGCTCGCCACGTTGTTGCCGCGCAAGATCGCGCATGTATTGAATTGTTTGCCCTCCGAGGAAGCAGGAGATTTTAGTCAGGCTAGATATGCTTTGATTAAATATTTTTTCATTTCAAGTCCTGCTGGAAGTCAGAGCGATAGTAACAGCGCTGAAGCAGGTGGTAAGGCGCTAAAGGTAGACGCCCACCGAAAAGAGCAAGAGGCTGAGGCCCGTCGCTATGCACAAGGCGCTGAAGGGCGTCAGAGAGATCCGGGCACTGAGGAGCCGCACGAGGAGTTAGGAGCGGAAGCCCATCGGAAACCTCGGGACGCAGAGGCGCATTGTAAAGCGCTAGAGATGGGGCCGCTTGGCCGAGCACGTGATCAGGATGAATCGCGTCAAAGTGAGCATGAGGCCGACTACAAAGGCCTAGGAACAAGGGCTATCTTGGAAAGGGAGAGACCCTTACAAACTGAAGAGAAACTCTCGGGCGAGACGGTCAACTTTAAAAGCTTCGCGACTCCCGTTCTGTCACAGGCAGAGACAGCTAGCAACGGGCCCGAGGAAAACCTAGCTAACCAGTCTAGAGTTTCAGCAGTACTATTTAGAGGCAGCACACTTGTAAGTGCGTCGAGACTGCCAGTATTGCGAAAAGTTCGCACAGAAAGAGGCGTCGGCGTATGTGTAACGCGGTAAAAACGACTGATGACAAGCGCGCTAAAGCCGCTGTTAAGTGCGGTGACGTCTTCATTCGATACGCCAGGTTCAGGGCTAGGCGTAGGATCGCGAAAGGGCCCTGCAGGAAATGTTTGAAGCTCAGACCATCACTGAGATTGAGATTAGGCGGTAAGCACGTCAACAAAGACCAAATTTCAAGGAAATTGGAATGCCGAAATCACCGCCTGGTCTCATCCTTTTCTCTGCCGCGTAGATGCAAGCAAGTGGGGAAACGTTGCGAGCGCTTGAGCTGTAACACAAGCGGTTGTTCCCCACCGTGGCGAATGGGTCACTGGTCGAACGGGTGGCGTAAACGATGCAGTGCAGGTGCCTTCTTGTTCAAGTTAAGCGGCTGTACGTCAAAAGTTGCTGCTACTGAGTTCGGCGAACAAGTTCTTTCGTCGTCCTTTTGTCCAGACCGCAGCAGCCCACGAAAGCTATGGAGTGTGCGACTTCCCAGAGTTCGTCTGAGAGTGCCACCTTGCTAATACCAAGAGCATATTTTTTGTATTTAATTTTGAGAATAACTTTTTCTAGTTTTGTCGTCTGCCGATGAGCAAAGAATGGTTCTGAATTTTTGTAAGTTTTACTTGCTTTGTCATCGCAGAAGCTCACATTAATATGTTTGTTCGATTAAATTTGTTTTCATAATATTTCAAAGGTAACAGTTGGTGTGCTTTATTTTAACAGAGAAGGCATAGTAAAAGCCCCTGTTTAAGATACCTTCTGTGTTTAGCATTGAGTGTTATTTTGCAAGTCTGTGTAGGTTAACTTTTAACTTTGTTCTGTCTAATGCGCGCAAGTTTGATTTTCATTGTTATTTACTTACTTTTTCAAGCACGTTTTATCTTGTTGCAATGATCATTGGCGGCGCCTATTGAAGTGAGAGCTTGTAGGAGGACGAACATTGTCAAGTTTGACAATCTTATGCTTGCAAGCGACGCCAATGTGCGTGATTCAGAATTGCTTGGTATTCTAAATTGTAGTTTCGGGGCCAAATTGGGTTAACCTCAGCAGCTTCGATCGTCCATAATCTGCCTAAATCACAATTGAGAATCGCTCAAAAAAAATTCTGTTTGGTTCAACAGTGTCATGCACTGACACTTGGCTAAAGGTGTGTCCACATTATGTATTGCTCCTCAGGTACATTGCTCGTGATGCTATTTTTTTTTTTTAGCTCAGCTTAGTTTCGAGGATATATTTTGGTTTCTGCTGGTCTGGCGATTTGATCAGCATTTGGAGGGTGCTTGCTTTGGCCGGAGTGGTTCGCCTTTGTGTTCGACTCCGTCGTTCCAGTGAACCTCTGCAGGCCTATGGAAGTCTCAACGGGCGGAGAGAGCGGAACGGCTACCGATGGTCAACCAGCATCCCTCCTTCCGAGCCGCGCTGACGGCTCAAAACTCCGGATGCATTGTCTGGTGGCGGGGGTGCTGTTGTGCCACAGACATGTTCCTCGTTCGGGAGCACGTCTCACAAGATCGAGCCCTGTTTCGACGAACTGTCTCCCCCCCTGCCAGCGCCGCCTTCCGTGCAGAAGAACCGTGCAGTTCCGGGGATAACGTCGCTTCCTCCGCCGAACCACTTTGCAGTTCCGGGTATGGCTACGTCTCCCCCTCCGA
Organism: Rhipicephalus annulatus; assembly: GCA_013436015.1. Taxonomy (NCBI): domain Eukaryota; kingdom Metazoa; phylum Arthropoda; class Arachnida; order Ixodida; family Ixodidae; genus Rhipicephalus; species Rhipicephalus annulatus. The sequence continues at coordinate 490,931 of WOVY01009465.1, read as the reverse complement.
GCCCGAGAACTGGACCGAAGACGCTATTTAAGGCCGAGCCGGCCCCATGTTAGAGGATTTTGCCCCAGCCGACGTTGTCGTGCTGGCCGGCTCTGTACAAACGACAACCTGCTACAGTAAACGCTACTTTTGTTGCTGTTTTCAAAACGGATTGCCTCCCTGTTTCGCCTGCGGGCTAAGGCTTCAGCGAAGTCCGCTCGACGGCTCGCCGCTCTTCGCCACCGCTACCATCGCGACAGAGCAAAAGTCCTAACAGTACATACCAAGCACGGTTTTGGTGACATTGAAGCATTCAGCTGAAACTATCGACAAAGATGCAGTCCTGCGTATTCATGACCTCCTACAAGACGGCATCTCAATTGTGTGAGACAAATAAATGCCTGTGGCACTATGTGCATGATGTGCTTTTTGCAGAAAAATGGGACCATAAATGCAGGGCATACTTCCGAACTCATGCAGCAGATATCAACAATAATAAAGACTGGTTCAATACAGTATGCCAAGAAAATGCTGCTGTTTTGGTAAAATCTATTGGGACAGTGTATCAGTCTGAGCTAGAAAACGTTATTACAATGTATACGTACCAAGTACCTCATCTTTCACTATTACTCCAGCTCATATTAGGACAGAGCAACCAGAGATGTACGTGTTTCATAAAACCACATAAAGCAAAAAGCTCCGCGAAAGCTTGCATCATCCACGACAACACAGAAGAGATTTCGGCTGGTGAAAGCGAACAGACACTTCTTTTTCTGTTATCAGACTAAGTACCTGAAAGATATGCTTGTCAAATATGGCAATTCTGTGTTCTGTTTAGATGCCATGCATAAAACTTGTGGCTATGACTTGCCTTTTTTTCAATTTATTAGAAAACCACTAGCTGTGGACATAAAATCTCAAGGAAAAAAGTCGTACAATGCAGTCTAAATTTCAGCACAGCTCGAATACCTGTCGGTTTTACATTAATGACGCCACTGCTGACAGAACTGCAGTGATTCATGTAGTGATCCAAGTAGAGTATATTATATGTTTATTGCGCTCTACTCACTGCAGAACAAATACATGTTTTCTTTGCTGAAACAGCTTTGTGACCTGACCTGCACCTCAACATCGCCTAAAGTAAAATGTGTAATCTCAGCAATTGACAAAGACATTGAAGAGCACTGAGCTGCCTCTTTTCAGAAAGAGTCACTGCACCCACCATTGTAGAAATGTACTTTTTTTCAAAAAACTTTCATTTGAAATTGGCAATTTCATTTTTTTATTCGCCCCAAGTGCTAACAATGTCGGTACCTAGCAGCAGAAGGGCAAACCGTGCCTACTGTGAATACAACGCAACTTCTGCTGGTATGCATTGCCTGCGCACACGGGCTGCATGCAGAAAGCACCATGGAAAGCAAAGAAGACAGCTTGTGTTTTGAAGGTAAGTAATTGTCTTCCCGCTACACGTTCACAAATATTAGGAAGAAAATTGAAACAATCAGTGATGGTTGGACAATAACGTGCTTTTTTGTTGTGTTTTTTTCCGCCAACACTTATACCTTACCAAGACCATTAGAACAACACTTATAGCTTACCAAGACCATTAGTGGTCACTTGCCAAGTGTAGCTAGCTAATGTTGTTGCTTCAACGTACGTTTGACACTTTCCTTGCGTATGAGCCCAATCGTGTACCCCATCGGAGATGGCTAAAAATGCCACGTCGAACGTGACTAGGTTTCAGAAGCCGGACATGTGATTATATGCAGCGCAGTAGTAGGTGCTCTCAGTATGGTACCTTGGCGCTTTCAGTATGGCACAAAAATATTTACTAGTTCAGCGGCGAAACCCTAGGCGCTTGTGCTTCAACAAGTTGAGCCCATGGCTCTGCTTGAACCGGACGTGTTGCTTACGAGTTGTTTAGCTACTCTGGGAAGATGCCAGGAAAAAGAAAGTGGTGCTTTTAGTACGGCATGAAAATATTTACTCGTTCAACTGCGAAACCCTAGGTGCTCGTGCTTCAACAAGTTGAACCCACGGCTATGCTTGAATCGGACGTGTTGTCCTGCTGCTCTGCGAAGATGCCAAGAAAAAGAAAGTAGGGGAAATGATTGTGGGATGCCACGCGAGAAATTCCGGTGCGTTCTAAGCATATATTTAGAGTGAGAAATGCACAGTGTAACAAGAGCGGACACCGCCTTGCCTCTGGACCATCTGAAAGTCCAGAAAGAATGACAGGCACCCAGCATCATTCGGACATGGCTGCCTTGTCCATGCACGCCGTGTTGACATCGGAGACAGTTGATGCAGAGCTAGCCGAGCTTTCTGCAGACGTTGCTGTGGCATGTGAGGCCGTGGTAACCTTGAGCGACGAGTGCAGCAATTCCGGTGAGAGCGTGGACGTTGACAGCAGTTCCAAGAGTGCAGCTGATAGCAACACGTCGACACGTCGAAGCGGGGACACCGATCTCGTACGTATGCGCTTGACATGCATTGCTGGTACAGAGTGGTGACATGACGATAGTTACAGCGCGAGAACAGAACGACGACAAAAGGACAGGAAGGTAGTTCAGTTCTCGCGCTACAACTATCATCATCTCATACCAACTAGCCCAAACTGCCACACTACTTACTAAGTGTGGCGACGATACGTACGATCATTTTTTGCAACTGCAAGGAGTTGCTTCCATTTGTGCCTAAAGTCTGGGAGTTCTGTAAGCGACTTTGCAACAAAATATTATCATTACCTGAAGTTGCGGCTAAGGTTAGTTAACTTTCATGCACATTTAGAAGATGGGATTATCCGTACAAGTTTTACATTTACACACGTGTCAATAAACACCTTGGTAATTAAAAAATGCAGAACCTCTATAGTCCACAGTGATAAGCATGTTAAATACAAATGCATGCTGCCAATCACATCACTCTGTCATTTGAGAGATTTTTCAATCTAGCAAAGAATAATATCAGTTGAGCCAACTTTATTGCAAGCCACAAATGGTCGCACACTCACAAGCTTCAAAAGTGTGTAATGCAGAAATGAATAGCTCACAAATCTAAACTTTGCGGTATAAAATGCTCTGGGATAAGACTCGTGAGTGCGCGAAATTGCTCATACAAAGAAACTCATGAGCCAAGAACATTTGCGAGCTTTTGCTTTCAGAAGACGTGATGAATGGTTCCATGTGGTGAAATTTTGCTATGTTGCTCAGCATGTTTTTCTAAAAATTCAAAAAGGCCGACCTTTCATTTGCTCTCTCTGCCTCTCACTCTCTCTTTTTAAGCATCAGTAAGGAAGACGTGCATGATCACATTACGATGGGCAGTCATGGAAACATGGAAAATTGGTAACAGTAGTGCGATTCTTTTTGCTGTCAATTTGTTGCAATTCACATAGTGCGCTTTTAGTCCATGAAATCTTGCGAGTCTGTTCAACCTTGGTTGTTTTGATTCACAGTAACCACCGCTAGGATTCCAATCAAAACTATAGGTGTCTCTAACTAGCAATGTACATACTATTTTTAGGACAACCCCATCTAACCAAGTGCAAAGCTCACAAGAGGCCAAAGTATGCTGATGGTGATGGCAGACAGCCTAAGGCATGACTCGTCGAAATAAGCAACTGAGAGTATGCTGAGGGTGGTTCAAGCACATATACCAGCCGGAGCAACATTACCGACGACAAATTACTCCTTCTTCAAACACTTTTCAGGTGCCAAAGTGCCCCTCAAAGACATTATTTATTGCATGGCTTGTTCCTGATACATTGGTGAGATTCATAGCCTCAGTGCCAATGAATGTTGTAAAGAGTGTGGCAAAGTCCTTGTGCTTGATGAGCTTCTATGTAGTTCTTGTTTTTTTTTTTTTTCACTGTTGATTTAGCAGCCCAAAATAAGGATCTTCTGGAAGACCTTAATTGCCTTCCGCCTAAGCCAAAACAGTCGAACACTGTTCATGACATTTCAGAGAGTGCAGAGTGCCATGCGTTGCCCTTATAGGCAGACGATGTCACATGAACTTTTAACACGGATGGAGTGCCGCTTTTCGAGAGTTCGTCCTATTCGTTGTGGCCCCTGCTAGCCCAGGTGAATGAATCGCAATTTAAAGAAAGAATTCAGAAAGTGTTTTGGGCAGGCTTGTGGTTTGAACCAGAGAAGCCACGCATGAATAAATTTCTCTTGACATTTGTCCACACGGTGAACAAGCTTTCAGCAAAAGGTATTATCTGGATGTACAGCTCCGGCCAGGCAAAGGCGTCAAAGGTTTTTCTTGAGCCTTGCTGTGTGGATAGCGTAGCCAGGGCTGATATAATGTGCATGGCTCAATTTAATGGGAAGTACGGTTGCGCCTGGTGCGAGGAGCTTGGAAAAGTTGTTGAGAAAGGCAGGTGTCACTCCAGAGTGTACCCTGCACCTGCCATTATTCCCAAACGACGAAAGAATGAATCTTTCATTTCGCATGCCAACAAAGCCAGAATTGAACCTAAGAAAGTGAGCAGTGGTATTAAAGCCATCAGTTTCCTGACTATGCTCACTGTCTTCGCTTTCAGTTCAGGTTTTGTTGCGGACTATATGCATGCCGCTTGTTCGGTATTTGTGAAAGCCACAACAATAATCTGGCTGGAGTCCAAGAAGTGTAGAAATTTCAAACTTAAGTAGTCACTCAATAGAGTTAATGCTAAGATGCTTGCAATGCAGCCACCATGGGAACTGTCGCCACTTCCTAGGTCACTATCTGATGTAACGCACTGGAAGGCGTCAGAGTGGAGGAACTGGCTGCTCAATGTGTCAGTGGGCACTCGCCCACTGACACATTGTGCAGTGGGCGAGTGCCGCCACGACGGTGTGTCGAGTGCCGACGGGCACACCCGTGCCCAACATTAAGCTCCTCAACCTTCGCGCAGCTCATCGCCGGGCGCAGCGCAAAGCTGAACGTTCCGACAAGGCAGAGGACTGGACTGTTTACAACCGCATCGACGCGGTCTGTCGACGCCACGCCCATAAACAGCGGGATCGCAGCTGGTGCAGCCTCTGTAGCGCGTTCGATGACCCGCTCTACAAACGGCATGCCTGGCGCGTTCCGAGCCCTCCTCCGCCCCCGTGTGCCCCGGCATCCGGAGCTCTTCATCGCGGTCATGCTTGGAATCGGCACCGCGCAACTTGCCAAAATGCTGGCTGACACTTTCGCGAGTGCGCTCACTACAAGTGCAGCTGTTCCCGTGCCCGCGCTGCCGCCACAAGCCCGGCCCGAACTCTTTGCGCCCTTTCGCTTCTTTCCTACACCAGCCATCGTGAAAGCGATCGGCGAGCTGCGCACGGCCGATTTCAGCATCCGGGAGCTTCGCGATGTGCTCGACTCTCAGGGGCGCCGCTCGGCGCCAGGGGGTGATGGCGTCACGTATCGGATGCTCCGAAACTTGGCTGCCAGCCAGTTTCGGAATCTGCTCGATGCTTACAACGTCATCTGGTGCACGGGGGCGCTACCATCCTCGTGGGGAGAGGCCTTAGTGATTCCCATCCACAAGAAGGGGAAGCCGGAGTCCGAGCCTTCATCGTACTGACCGGTTTCGCTCACTTCGGCCGTGGGGAAAACGTTCGAAGCTATGGTGATCCGGCGCCTTCAATGAATTTCTTCTGCTCTAGATTTCCTCGCGGCTGAACAGTCCGGTTTCAGAGCACATCGAGCGACAGCGGACTCGATCTCGGACGTCGTGAGCCTTCTTGAGGAAGACAAGCACCGCGGGGAGGCGGGATACCTCGTGCTTTTCGAGGTCAAGAGTGCGTTTGACTCGCTCCCACACAACACCATCCTCGACGCTCTTCGTGAGATGCGTGTGTGCGGGAACATGCTCCAATACGTCGAGGCTTTCCTCAGTGGCCGGTCTTTTCGTGTGCGCGTCGCCGGCGAACTCAGCGGTCCTCGGGTGGTGTCAGCGGGTGTGCCACAGGGCATTGTGTTGAGCCCTTTTCTCTTCAATGCAGCTCTCGCACGCCTCCGCGAGACACTGCTTACGAGGTGCTTGCTGCTGTTTACGCTGACGACATCACGCTCTTCTCCAGTGGCCCCACCCTTCATGGTCAACAAGTCCGCGAGGGACTCCAAGCTGCCATTGATGCAGTGGACAGTTTCATCACGGGCATCGGTCTCCAGCTCTCAGCCGCCAAGACGGAGGCTATGCACGTCCACCCGAAGCGCACGAGGTGCTTCGTCGGTCCGCAACTCGTCCTTCGCGGCCACCGGCTGCCGTGGAAGCGCAAAGTGCACTATCTTGGTCTTACAATCGACCATCGGCTTAGCTGGAGGCCCGCGCTGGCGTCCATTCGCAGCGACACACGTAGGATTGGCGGCATGGCCTCCTGCATTCTAGCCAGTGGCAGGGGCTGCTCCCCGGACATCGCGCTGCGTTTCTTCAACGCGGTAGCAGTCGGTCAGGGTCCTCTATGCCGTCCTGCTCGTCGCGCTACGACCCACGCAATAAGACGCGCTGGACACCCTCCACCGTGGCGTGGTTCGCCGCCTGTATGGCTTGCCGCGCTCGTCGCCGACCGGCCCCACCTCGGCGGAGGCTGGCAAGACGTCCCTCTCACTTTGGGTGAGAGGCAGTGCGTTGCTGCCACATTCACCGCATGTACCTCACATCCGAGGGACGACGCCTGGCTGGACGACTCCTTGATCGTCCCCACTCGGGCATGGGTCAGCGCGCTTTGGAGTACGCTGCGCTCGTGCTTGACCCGCCTTACTGCGGCTTGCTCCCGATTCCGCCGCACCAGAATCCCGGCCTCGAGATCAAGACCACCATCCCCGGCATCAGATTGAAAAAGCACACACTCCAGTCTGCCCTCCACCAGGAGACTGTCGCGATGACAGAGGAGCGGCTCGCCGGCTGAGTTCTAATGTACACTGACGGCTCAGTCACAGCGGACGGTTCGGCGGCAGCCTCTTGTTTCGCCCCATCCCTCGGCCTCCGCTAGAAGTGCCGGCTTCCCATAAGAGCCTCCTCCACTGCTGCTGAACTTGCCACGGCAAATCAACCCGTTGACTTCCATCCCCAGTCGGCAGCAGTGGTGTGCGACTCTCGTGCCGCCCTCCTCACACTTGCCCGCGGAGAGCGCGGCGCCCCCGTTGTGCAACGGGCTCGCGTGGAAGTTCGCAGTGATCGTGCGGAATGGTTGTGATGTTGTGTTCCAGTGGGTGCCGTCTCATGTTGGACTACTCGAAAACGAGACAGCGGATGCGCTCGCCAAGGAGGCTCACCACCCCAGCACACCCATTTCATTGTTCAATCACGCGAGCGATGTTGCGCACCTTCGTATTGCGCGCCATGTGCGCGCTTCACACCCGGACTCACGTGTGGCTACAGGAAACCCCCCGCGACCACTGCTGAGGACCGGCATCAGCAGGCGTGCCCGGGCCTTCCTGCTTCGGCTTCGCATCGACTGTTCCCGCAACGCTGCGAGGCGGTTTCGCTTCACCAACAGCGGGAGCCCTTCGTGTGCCGAATGCCAGGCAGAGGAGACCACCGAGCACATCCTGCTTCAGTGCCCCGGCTACACTGAACAACGCCGGCGGCTCTTCGACGCCTACGGTCGTCTGGGACTGCCACACGTGAGCCTCGACCACCTCCGGTTTCCCCAGGCCCACCGCTCGAGGCTCATGTGGGCCTTCGAGGCCCTACTCAGGTTTTTCGGCGATGCTGCTCTCATAGCGCGCCTCTAGCGCAGCCTGCATCCACGTGTCCGTGTTTGTTTACGTGTCGGGCCATGCCCACCTCCTCCGACACTCGCCCCGTGGTGCCAGTGCCTTCTCTATAACTTTCAGTGCCTGAAAGAAGGCCCTCTCACGGCCATCGGCGCTAGTGTTTCCCCTGCTCGCTGCTAATGGGTAGTGGCGCTGTGTAAACATGGTTGGCTCACTGGTTTGGTGGCACCGAGGAGGTCGTAGGCGGTACTCCCTTCGCTGTGCTGCACGTGGTGTTGCGTTCTTCAAGTTGCATGCTGTCGTATATTGATTCATGTTTCTTTCTTTTTTTTAATCCTGTGCTTCGGCCGCGCGTGTAGCGCGACTGAAGATGTTGTACTGCTGCGTACCACTGCGTAAGTCTGACAAGAAAAAGAAAACGCCGGGACTGTCTTTTCACGAGATTCCTTCTGCCGCCGACGTATGAGAAAAGTGGCTGGCCGTTATTCGACGTGACAACTGGTCGCCAAATTCATCGTCCTGCTACACGAAGGTATGCAGCGGTCATTTTCGCGCCCAGGACTTTGTGGAAGGAAAACGACGGCGGTTTTTGAAAAAAAGGTGTTGTTCCTTCAGTTTTTTAAGAAAACCCTGCGCACTTGCAACCAAAATCAAGCGCCGAGCGAAGCAGAGCAAGCATCGTAAAGCGAGCTTGTGTTCCTTTGAAACAGAAAAGTGATCATGCCACGAGTGCCGCTGCATCTGTGGTGTTGCCACCTGCAGTACCGACACCACAAAACCACGAACTTGAAGAACCAGAGCCCATGGATATCACCGATGCTATCAGCGATACCAACCAACGCAGTAACTTTCCGCCCGAGACTCCTACAGCATGTGACCGAGGTGTTCAGGTGGACAGTAGACAAGCGGTGGCGAGCTTGCTGGCCACGGAGAAAGCCAAATGGAAAAGAAAAGAAAGGGACCTCAGGAACCAAGTGTCAATACTGCAAAGGACAGTTGACAAATACAAATTGGAGCTTGAGAAACTACAGCAAGATTCCATGGTAGAAGATATCTCCTATATCAAAAAAAGAGCCGTGGAACAACAGCCAGCCGCACTCTTTCTTCTTGATCAAATTATCGACTTCAGGAGGAAAAGGCCAACATGGTCTGAAGAGACAACTCGTAGGTGTGCGGTCCTTCGACATTTGTCTACTAAAGCCTATGAGCACATGCGAGGTGAGGCCCTTTTAAAACTTCCAAGTAGAACAACACTGTCTAATTACATAGGAACCACCAGTGATGTGACAGGCTTCAGCAAATTGGTGGAAATTATCGACTTCAGGAGGAAAAGGCCAACATGGTCTGAAGAGACAACTCGTAGGTGTGCGGTCCTTCGACATTTGTCTACTAAAGCCTATGAGCACATGCGAGGTGAGGCCCTTTTAAAACTTCCAAGTAGAACAACACTGTCTAATTACATAGGAACCACCAGTGATGTGACAGGCTTCAGCAAATTGGTGGAAACAAGGCTAGCTGCAGAAGCCAGGGATTTGGAAATGCCACAGTCAAGGGTTTGCTCATTAATCGTCGATGAAATGCGGATAAAAGAAAAGTTGCAGTATCACAAGCAAAGGGATTGCTTCGTCGGACAAGTGGACACTGAACTGTGACAAAAGGACACCAGGCCTGTTTTAGCCAATTCTCTTCTTTGTTTTGTAATCAGCGGATTAACTACGCCATTCCGGATTCCAGTGGCGTTTTACTTCACGAAGGTACTCACTGGAGATGAACTTTACAAGATGATTATCTTTGTGATGAAGAAAGTGAAAGCTTGTGGGTTTAAAATTGTGCGGCTGGTGACCGATAATCACAAGGTCAACGTGAATGCCATGAAGCTTCTTGGAAATGGTTTGGTCACCTACAGGACTGAGCACCCATGTGATCCTGATAGGCAGCTGTTCATGAGTTTTGACTCGTGTCATGTGTTAAAGAATGTCCGGTCGCAGCTGTTGTCACATGATATTGGTCCGGAGCGCGAGATTTCTTCATCTTATATCAAGGATTTGTACGAGCTGCAGAAAGGTTTGACTATAAAACCTGTAAGGTATCTCAGCCGGAAACATGTATTCCCTAATAATATAGAGAAGATGAATGTTGGCAGAGCTGTTCAGCTTCTGTCGCCATGTGTGACTGCCGCTTTAGAGCATCTTAAGGGGCAAGCTGGGCATACATGCTCAAAATCATTTGCTTATGCAGGCTCAACTATAACCTTCATGAGGAACTTTTACCGTTGGTTTGTACTCCACGACACGAGTAGTACCATGCAACACTTGGTTCAAAATTTCGCTGACGCTCGACACTATGTTGACATTCAAGATTCCCGACTAGAGTGGCTTGAGGTCACCTTTCCAATGTACTTGGACGAGCTAAAGAAAAGATGCAACCATCCACAGGAATTTCTCACGAAGGAAACATATGAGGCCGTTCTTGTCACCAACTACTCTACTGTGGCATGTACAAGATACTTGCTCACAGAGGAGAACTTCTTTTTTGTTCTTACCCGCAGGTTCAATAGCGACCCAATAGAGTCATTGTTTGGAACCTTGCGAATGTCATCAGGCACAAATGACATGTTAGATGTTCGCGCAGCACTTTCAGGTTTAGAAAAGATCGTGAAGACTGGAATCGCAGCAGCCAATGTAACATCAAATGTCGCTCATACTGAGAGTGCGACATCTGCGCCCCTACCTGGCAGTGCTTCAAGTACACAGCCCGTCTGTACTTCGTCTGCGCTGGTTTCCTCATCTTCGAACACAGACGTCCAGACACCGCCTTCACTGAAGAAGGCAGTTGTGGAGCTGCAAAGGCTAACCACCTCGTTGTTGCCTCAGTACCTCCCAAGTTTTCAAATATCGGCCACTGTGTATGTAGGGGGATACATTGCCCGTGTAGTCAGCGAAAAAAGGAACTGCGAAAACTGTATCTCTCTGTGTACGAAGCCAGTAACCAACCAGCCAATTCTACAGCTGACACGCAACCAGGACCGGGGTGGTTTGCTGTATGCATCAGACTGCTTCTTTTTATTTTGGACACTTTGCGAGCATTTGCAGACAGTGCGCTTGGAGACAATCCTACTTTGAAAAAGCCACTCAGTAGCTTGACAAAGTGTACCGTTCCAGCCCTATGTGCATCGAGGTTCCTCAAATGCCAGAGTGACGGAAGCTGTGACCACAGGGCACGACTCATGAACCTTATATAAGTTCACTTCCTCAGGCCACTTCTTTCAAATTATGCATTCAGTGTGACTGACAAGCAGGATGCCTGTAAATATTTTGCAAAGAAGCCACTTTCGAGGAAGTATGCAAGGCTTTGAGACAGGTTGTTTGCTCAAGTAATATATAATTTTCTTTTCTCAGCAAATGTTTGAATTCCAAGCCAGTGTATCCATGACGGGGCAGTGTTGTTCCCTTAAGGTTTTATGTTTTGTCGCCAAATGTTTTAATGTTCGACGAACTAACATAACTACTGGGGAACTATAGGGTGCACCCCAGGCCGAAGAACGCACTTCTTTTTTGGTTCACTGCGATTTCACGAGATATCTGGAATAAACTTATTTCATTGTGGGACGCTATAGCAACCCCTGGTTTTGCCAAGTCTTGTCCTTGTCTGGTTGATTGAGACGCTGTCGCGAGCGGGTTCGAGAGCTTACCAGTCGAGAAAGCCTTTTTGTGGCTTTGCCGGTCGTTACGAGCACCCAGGCAACCAGAATCCGAGAAACGAGACTAGCAACCGCATCTGCGCAAGTGATGCGCGAGCTGCGACCGACAACACGAGAGACCCATGTTTACGTGGCGGCGCCTGGTGGCGAGCAGCTGCACTCGCTTCGACGGCCGCCGCCTATTGTTCTCCTCCCCTTTCGGCAGGCACTGAAAGAGAAGGCACTGACCACAGCCAAGCAAGCGAGGCAGTAGAGAGGCTGGAACTTTTTTCTAGTGTCGTGAGCGGGCGGCGCCCTCCGCGGGCGCAGTGACATGTGTTCGGATCTGTCCGCCAGATGGCTCTGCAGCCCGCTGGCATGCTGGCAAGTTTGTGCGCGGCCAGGCCTGTCAGGCGCGGTAGCGAGGTGTATGCGGTATATTTGTGCGTGTGCTGTGCTTGCGCGGTTTCAAACTGCTTCGTCCTGATGCTGTGTTGACTTGTGAAGGAGCTGCAAACATCATATATTGTCGGCGTTCACCTTTCTCGTCGGATGTGTGACCATGCCTGCCCGTAAGGGTAGCACCTGCTTTGTGCCACTCTGCAAGGGTGGATACAAGTCATCAGAGGTAAAAGTGTCATTGTTTCGAGCGCCCACAGATCCTGTTCGTCTGGAGGAATGGTCGAGAAACATCAAACGAGACGACAAGGTACTTGACAATACATGTTTGGTGTGTTCCCGTCATTTTGATGAACGCTACATACAGAGAACATTCAAACATGTCATCAATGGAGAGGTTGTAGAGCTTGAACGTGAACGGCCAGCGCTGACTGATGACGCTGTGCCGACCATATTCCCAGATGCACCTTTGTACTTCACAAAGCATGTTCCAAAAAGAAGGAAAGAGAGAGACCTCGCTAACCACTATGCCCCACCACCGAAGCGCATGGCTTTAGATGAAGGCATGCCCGACAGTGAACTCACCAAGAGTATTGATGTACAGTGTACTCACCAAGAGTATTGATGTACAATCTTATTCAGTTTGTATTGATGTACAAACTTATTCAAAAAATGTTAATACTTGGTATTGATCCCGCAATTGTAAGATGGGTTGAAGCGTACTTGCGCAATAGGTTGCAGTGTGTTGAAATATAAGGCGCACGTTCTTCTCTTTTACGCGTATCCTCAGGTGTGCCACAAGGCTCCGTGTTGGGACCTCTACTCTTTTTAATTTATGTGAATGATATTGCAACGGTTGTGCCTCCTTTTGTTGATGTAAGGTTATATGCAGATGATTGTCTCTTGTTTTGTCATGTGAAAAGTGTTTCTGATCAAATGCTCCTCAATGATGCTCTTCGATGTATTGACAACTGGTGTGAAAAATGGGACATGAAAATTAATTTTGATAAAACTGTTTGCATGACAATTTCAAATAAAAATCCCCCCTTAACTATAAATACACAATAAACAATAGAGAAATTACGAGTTCTAATGAGTTTAAATATTTAGGTGTTACTATATCCAGCAGTTTAAAGTGGGACAAGCATATTGACAACATTACAGGACTGGCGAAGCGGAAGCTGGATTTTCTGAGAAGGAAACTCCGTAATGCACCGCCCTCTGTTAAATTGTTGGCGTATAAGACTATTGTTAGACCAACGCTGGAGTACGCAGCTATCATCTGGGATCCGCATACTAAAACTGAAATTAACAAACTTGAACGAGTACAAAGATTGGCCGCGAGGTTTATTTATTCAAATTACATGAGAACACAGTCTGTATCACTTTTGCTTGCTAGGGCTGACCTTCAATTGTTAGCTACACGTAGAAAAATAGCTCGCTTAAAATTTATTTATGGCCTGTATCATAAGAACTACAAGCTGGATCCCAGTGTATACCTGCGCCCCCCAGGACGAGTGTCGGCTGGTACTAATCACTAATTTTCTGTCCAAACTTATGTACCGCAGGGGGATGTATTTAAGTTTCCGTTTCTGGTGCGATCTATTGTTGACTGGAATGCGCTTCCTCACGAGGTACTTACAGGATGTAGATCCTCACAGGATTTTCAACGACGGCTGAACTTGTTTTTTGCCTAACATTGTGTATTGTTCACCTGTTCACCTCCCACCCCTGCTACAGCCTGCAAGGGCTAGCAGTATTGTAAATAAATAAAAAATCAGCATCGGAGACTTCTGCTCACCTGTTCAGCAATCTCTCACCGCCGTCAGCTTTTTGCACCGAAAGTGTGCTGACTAATGAGCCTGGGGAAATTTGCTTCGGATGGCACATTCATGGGGAAATATGGAGATGTGCTCGTTCACAAGCACGTCACATTCGCAGGGTGCTCGGAAACGACGCAGGAACAGGCTGAAACATCGTTGTGCCAAATATACTGCCGCAACGTCAAGGTTGATGAATTTTCTTACTGGTTGCAGCGTCATCAGTGGAAATCATATGCAAGGCTCCCTATCCTGTTGATTCTGCAAGACACCTACACATGATTTCTGACTTTCCACACCTTGTTAAGTGCGTGCGGAATGCCTTTGTTTCCAAAGGATTACAGATCCCACAAGGCCACGTCCATGTCAGTCCTATCAAGGAGGCTTGGAAAAATGACAGAGAAGCCATCACACTGAAAGTGATGCCCCATATACCGTAAAAACCCGCGTATAGTTCGGACCCGCGTATAGTTGGATAGCAAACGCGAGAAAAAACATTTTCACGCGAATATTGTTCGAGGAAAACAGAAAAAATGCATTTATTTACACACTTGCATGCGCACGCACGCGCGCACACGATTAGTCGTTGTTTTTGCCTGACACACTGTCTTCCGAATCTCCCTTCCGAAGTCCGCAGGCGGAATGCCTTTGTCTCGAGCGATCTCCCTTGCCTTTGCCTGCAGCAGCTCGATGTGAACAGCGAGTTGTGCAGCGAGTTGCTCCCGAACAAAGTCCGTCAGTTCTCGTTCCACGTCTGGAAATGCTCCATTTTTCGGTCCCCGGAAACTTTTTCTCTTGCCGCAGCATGCAAAAAGGGCTTCCTTCTGCTTCCGCCAACCGCGAATGCTCCGCTCATTCACGCCGAACTGCCGCTCCGCGGCACAGCTGCCGATGGTTTCGGCAGCAGAAATAACTTTCCTCTTAAAGGCAGCCGAGTACTGCCTGCGCGGTCCCGACATGGCTTAAATCATGGAAGTAAAATCGTGGCCGTCGTGATGTGCGCCAAGTGATTGCAATGGCCACTGTTGCTCGCCTGATGCACGCCTGTACCTGTAGGTCTCTAGGACTAACGCCGCTCACGCTATCACGCCACCTAACGTAGAAGTGCGCAGACACCTGATAATGATGATAGCACCAACCAATGCCGAAACAAGAACTGAATTCGGGCCGAAACTTTTTGGGATCCGCATATAGTACGGGGCTGAAGTTTCGCACCCTAAATTTTAGAAAAAAACCCCGGGCTATACGCGGGTTTTTACGGTAACACAAGCACATGTCGAGCCAAATGCTTTTGAAAAAATGCGCGTAAACCTGGCATACCAGCTGTTCAGCGAGGAGGTCCTGAAAGGACTCTTTTTCTACAAGAGTGATCTGCAGGAAAAGTTCCGTATAGTCGAGCCTACAGAGCACTTGTAAGGCTTATGGAGAAGTTGATTTTCATCATGTCGTCGCGAACACCACTCAGAGGTCTTCGATCAGACTCAAAAAGTGCAAAGTTCTTGGAAGAGTTCATTATTTTTTTAAGCGAATGGGAGGAGCATGCAGCAAAGCACAGTGGTGGTTTTCTGAGTGCAGGGACTGCCTTGGGACTTCGTGTAACACTTCGAAGTACGCTGTCTTTTTTTGATTATGCCACTTCCAAGCTTCAATATAAGTACTTGCTTACTGCGAACCTCAGTCAGGACAAAGTAGAGAACGTCTTTGGGATTGTTCGTCAGTCGTTCGGATGTAATGATCATCCGACTCCAGGACGGTCCTTGATCATTATTAATAACCTCAGCTTCTATAGCTTAGCAAGACCACCCAGGGGTGGAAATTCTCAGCCTGAGCTGATCAGTGCACTCTTGGAGCCGTCTGACGCATCTACGCAAGAAGCTGGTAAAATGACAACTCTCGTGGACAGGCTTTTTAGATGAAGGAAATTTAGCAGATGCCGCAGATATGATGGAGAAGCACAGCTCCTTGCTTCATCACAAGGACTTTGTAGAAAAGAAGAGTGACAGCCGATTAATTTATTATGCAGCTGGTTACGTTGTACGCAAGACCATGAAGAAAATATCGGGTCTCGAGTGTGCATTATCACTATGCATTCTACCTGTTCAGTACACGTTGAATAGTAACGCTTCACTAACTCAAGCATTTGATCATGGTAGCTTGCTTTACCCATCGAAACCACTTGAACGCCTTGTGACAGAACTTGAGAACGCATTTAATGTTTTTTTCAGCCGCAACCAGCTGCATGCTGAGAGCATGACCTGTTTTCTTAGCTTTATCCAAGGCAATGAACTCAAGATGGTTGGCTGCCATGTTCACGGCCGGAAAGTGACAGCAAACATCATCAAATTCTATGCTCTCACGAGGCTGCATTTTCTCGCCAAAGCCCCTAACAAATCTAGAAATTTGCAGAGGCAAAAGCAAAAGCTTCTGAAGATGAGGCGGTGCCAGTGAGTGTCGAGTCAAGTTCAGTGTTTCAGTTTCGTGTTGTGAAAAGTTATACAATAAACCGTAAAGATGTTGCATGTGCTGATTTCTGACCTACTGTGTTCTTTCAATATTACTTTGACGCTGTTAATGTGCTGTCTTTAGCAAAAACGTGGGGGACTAATGGTACGCAATTTGCAGACCAGGCGCCGTAACGTTTTGCCCAGTTTCACTTTAAGATGTTTACTTAGGTTGTCGACAATGTGGGCGCTTGCGTAATTAGTGCCGCAGCGACGCCAAGGGCAATTTCATTTTGAGACACTATGAAAAAAGCGTAGGTACAAGGCAGGATACCTATTTTGCGCAGCAAGATCGAGAACTTCAATCGCGGCCAACAGAGCTACAACGTATGCGGATTCATCAAGGAATGTACGCAGATTCAGCAAAGGTACGCGGATTCGCGTACTTTTCAGCAGAAGCCATCAGTCTTGAGCTAAATTCGCGTTGTTGAAAAGGCCAAGGAGCCTGCCAAGAGTGAAATCAAGGAAACAACGCTCATTTACTAAGGTGTAGAACGACAGGATAGCGCGCGCAAGCGCCCACGCTGAATGCGTGCCAGCGAGCGGTAGCGCCACCTACCCACAGGATCGAGAAATGTTACACAAATACTCCGCCGCTCCAGACACTAGAAAAGCATTCTAGCCTCTGTAGAGGCAGGCCGCGCGCCAGCCGCTCTGAGTGTTTCTCTTGCCCAGGAGCAAGCCCTCTCTCTCAGCAGAACCAGTTTCCCTGCCGTCCTCCCTTCGGCCACTCCGAGTGACGTAGCCGAGGAGCAACATGCTGGGCAAGGAGGCTCCTTCCTCCTCCCTCGCTCGAAGGGGAGCAGCAGCGCGTCGTCTGTGCAAACAGCTGGAGTGTCCTCCTCCCCCCAGGCGGGCTCCGCAAGCTATAGATACTTGAGGAACTACGAAGGTCTCAAACTGCCACATGAGTCAACAATCAGACGTGTATGCAATTCTCATGTTGTGAATCCGGCAGCTGAACAACAGGATGCTTCATTCTTGCTGTATGCGAAGAAACTCGTGACTGCAATAAATGATCATAAAAAAACTGTGGTACTCATGATGATGGATGAAATCCATATACAACCGTATTTGGATTACAAAAATGGCACAATCGTCGGCGTTGCCAGTAACACTTCGAATGCAGCCAAGACAGCACATGAATTTATGATGCAAAGCCTTCTTTCAGCTCAAAAATTGTTGTTCATATTTTGCCAGTTGATAAAATCAACGCTGAACAGCTTCACACTGTCCTCCGGAGCATCATAAGTGAGCTTGAAAAAGTTGGTCTTCGCGTCATTGCTGTTATCATGGATAACAATTCTATAAATCGCAGAACAATGTCTCTTTTTGGAAATTCATCAGAAGTCAGCAGCTCCTACCCGCACCCATCAGATCCGACACGTCCTTTTTTTTTTGTTGTTGTTGTTGATCCCGTTCACCTGTTCAAATGTGTTCGTAACAATTGGATTAATCAAAAGAACAGTGGCACATGCATGTTTTTTCCTTTTCTTCTGGATCTGCATGGCAGCCCGAAAATTCTCGCAGCATCTTTCAAGACCCTCCGGGATCTTCACTCAAAGGAACAAGATCAACTTGTGAAGGCTGCCCTAATGCTCTCAATAAAAGCTCTCAATCCTTCGAGCATGGAGAGGCAGAATGTTAAACTTGCCCTGAAAGTGTTTAATCCATCCACGACAACTGCTTTAGAAACATATGACCAGCGCTATGACTTGCAGCACGCACCTGGAACTGCAGAGTTAATAAGGATTGTAGAAACGTGGTGGAAGATTATTAATGTTAAGTCTCCCAACAAAGGACGACGGCTTTACGATGTGCTGCAGACTCCCATCACGCAAACATTGTGCCCACAAGTGGAATTCCTTCGAAGCATCATGCAGTGGCTTGACGTGTGGGAACAATTGAAGTTCGATAACGGAATTCTCACACGGGAGACCCACAGTGCTTTTCGACTCACTACAGAGACATTGATCAAGCTTGTCGCATATTGCCTCGAAGACCTTGAATTTGACTATGTACTCCTGGGCAAGTTCCAGACAGACTGTTTGGAGGAAAGATTTGGCAAGTATCGACAACTTTCCGGGTCTCAATACCATGTCTCCATTAGGCAGATATATGAATCCGAACGCAAGCTTCGTCTACAGAGTGCCCTGAAGTTGCCAGAGATGGATGCGGAAACGCCTCCAATCAAATTTGACGAGGCCATTTTGCAGAAATTCAAAATTGAAGTAAATGCTAAGGACATTGAAATGAAGGCCCCTAATCTTCCTGCCATAACATACGTCGCAGGCTATTGTGCCCATGCGGCACTTAAGAAGCTGTCATGCTGCCTGCAGAACAAACTTAATTGAAGAAGAGGACATCGTGTTGGAAAACACAGAAATAATAGAGAGCGTGAGTCGTGGAGGACTTAAGTTTCCCCAGCCTGCAGTGGTGAATGCTGTCATGACCGCCGAAATAGTGTTGGACAAACTACGAAGTCACAAGTATTCTACTGTCTTTCATGCACTCCCCAATCAAAAGCAAGTCCTTTTTTCGCTGACGTGCAACCTCTTGATGGAGGGCAGCTACTTGGAGGAATGTCATAGCGGTCACAACCCAGGATTAGTGCTAATACACCTACTTAGTGCTGCCACCCACATTCTGCTGAAAAACTATTGTAAACTTAAAAACGATCAACTTGTCCAAAAGAAAGTGGCCGAAAAGCGGAAGCTGAACACCTTAAAACCTTGACAGTTCGGTACTTTCACTTGTCTGTAAAACGTCACGTGCACTTGACCATTTATATATTTTAATAAACATTTTTGTTACACCCAACATAGTTCATTTGTGTATTGTTGAGTGAAGTAAATATATATAGATTATGAAGAGTCTGGCTTTGGTTGCCGTAAAACAAATAGAAAAGACGCATACGCTTCTAAAAGACTGCTGATTCTACAATATATATATTGTAGTGAAGAAGATGAGGCTTCTCAGGAAGGCAGGGGGTATGACTCAGTCGGTGAAGAAGACGACGTTTGGTTAACTGGGGACTCAGGCTAGTTCCGCCATTACCGCTTGACGTGTCGTGACCGCTCTCCTGTTTTATAAAAGAGTGCCACTCTAAAACGCCTCATTATAATTGGTGGAGAGTGCTGGGTAACGCCTAATCCTGGAATTGCGAAACCGTACGTTGCCTCCATTTGCTACGATGTCCACGAACGACGATCAGCAGGCGGCCGCCTCGGCTCCAACTACTGCAGCTCCTGTCTGTCTCGGCTCCTTTCGGCAACGCGATCCGCCTACCTTCAGTGGAACCGATGACAAAGACGTGGAAGACTGGCTCGACGAATACGACCGGGTGAGCAAGCACAACAAGTGGGACGATGCGCACAAGCTTACTGTCGTCCAATTTTATTTGACCGACGTCGCCAGTCTGTGGTACCGTAATCACGAGAGAGACCTCCCCACCTGGTCGGCCTTCCGAACGGCGTTTGCGGACTTGTTTGACCGTCCAGCGCTTCGAAAACTACGGGCCGAACAGCGCTTGCGTACTAGGGCTCAGCAGAATGGTGAGAATTACACCAGTTATATCGAAGATGTGGTCGACCTTTGCCGGCGTGTCAACTCGGCCATGACAGAAGCCGAGAAAATCAAACACATCTTGAAAGGCGTGACCGACGACGCATTTCAGATGCTTGTCGCCAAAAGCCCGCAAACGGTAGCGGAAGTGGTCCAACTTTGTCAGAGCTATGATGAGCTCTGGAAACAGCGTGACACCACTCGTCGTGCCAGCATGCCATGTGCAACAATCTCCGCTTTAACGTCGGCTGGCGCTGCTATAGACCACACCACTTTGCTTCTCGAGATCAAGCAATTTGTACGAGAGGAGGTCGCACGCCAGTTGTCCCTCGTGCCTTATACCTCCGAAGGTGCCCCATCTACTTTAGCGCCATCAATACAGCGTGTAGTCCAGGAGCAAGTGTCCGAGGCGCTACCAACAGCTCACGCACCACCGGTGGCTGCTCCATTGACCTATGCCGAAGCACTGAACGGAACCCGACGTCCGCCTGTCACGAACGGCCACGTTTCTTTGTCGCGAACGCCTACGTCCACGCACCCCTTTGTCGTACCGACTGAGCCTATGTACCAGACTGCCCGTCCTTTCTCCCGACAACCACCTCCACGCTCTCAGAACCCTTGGCGCACTCAAGACAACCGCCCCATATGCTTCGCCTGTGGAATTGCGGGTCACGTGGCACGATTTTGTCGACGGCGCGAGTTTTTCCTGCGTGGTGACGTCAGGCCCAACAATTACGATTTCCCAGCACGATCGGGGCCTGCTGTATATGGTGACACTGCCACCATGGACACATTTTCACCTCGCCGGAACTTCGATTGACACCGGTCGCCTTCACCCCTACGCCGTTCTCTTTCCCCTATGCTACGTCGACCTCGCCTTGTCCCTGAGGAAAACTAGGAGCCGCAGTTCCGGGGGCAAGAACTGCGGATCTTTCGAACTCCACAAGACCTTGTTTTTCGCCGTCCAACGTCGTTGCTGTCTCCGTTGAAGGGATACCTGTTTTTGCATTGGTTGATACTGGCGCCGCAGTGTGTGTAATGACTGAAAAACTTTGCCGTCGACTAAAAAAAGTCACAATGCCTCTTCGCAACTTCGTTTTGAGCACTGCGAGCGAGCAACGAATTCGACCTTTTGCTGCATGCACAGCACGTGTCGTTATTGCTCACAATATTTATGTCGTCGAGATTGTAGTGCTCCCGCAGTGTTCCCATGACATTATATTGGGCTGGGACTTTCTCTGCACTCATCATGCCGTCATCGACTGTGCTCGCGCCGAAGTGGAATTCGCGCCGTTATGCGACGCTGCTTCACTCAACTCGTCCCTTTCACCTGCAAAAGTTTTCGTTGCCGCCGACACTTCAATACCCCCGTTCTCGTCCGCCCTAGTTCCGCTTTCTTGTGACGTCTCTAGTAGCTCAACTGTTCTTTTTACGCCTTCTGAAACCGCTGTTCGCCGCAAGTGCTTCCTGATTCCTTTCGCGGTTTTGAATGTTCACGATGGATCAAGTGCAATTTATGTTTCAAATCCGTTTCCCTCGCCTTCCAAGTTACTGTGCGGAGAGTGCCTGGGCTTTGCCGATGACATTGATCCCTCGACTGCACGTGTAGTTCCTGACCACCCGACTACGCTACCTATTGACGCTGTTGATTGTTGCACGTCATCCTCTTCCCCATCATTCACCGACGCAATTTCGCGCTGCATCGACACCAACCTTACGACTCAGCAGCGCACCGACATCATCGCCCTCCTCGAGCGCTTCCGCGCCAGCTTCGACCACCAGCAACTGACTTTGGGCCGTGCTTCCACAGTATCTCACGAAATCGACACTGGCCTTCACGCTCCTTTACGTCAGCGTCCGTATCGGGTATCCGTATCTGAGCGTCGCATAATCGCGGAACAAGTTGACATGTTGAAGCAAGGTGTTATTGAGCCCTCTAACAACCCGTGGGCCTCCCCAGTTGTTCTAGTCAAGAAAAAGGATGGCTCAATAAGATTCTGCGTCGACTACCGCCGGTTGAATAAGATCACGCGCAAAGATGTTTACCCGCTACCTCGCATAGACGATGCCCTTGACTGCTTACAAGGCGCGGAGTTCTTCTCGTCACTAGATCTGCGTTCAGGTTATTGGCAGGTTCCCATGGCTGAGGCTGATCGCCCCAAGACGGCTTTTGTTACACCTGATGGCTTATACGAATTTAACGTCATGCCATTCGGGCTCTGCAATGCGCCTGCCACTTTCGAGCGCATGATCGACAACATCCTCCGTGGCCTGAAATGGCAGACATGTGTTATTTAGACGATGTCGTGATATTTTCAAGCGACTTTTCAACGCATCTTCAGCGGCTCGAGACAGTGCTTACTTGCCTCGCCGCTGCCGGTCTACAGCTCAACTTGAAGAAGTGCTGCTTCGGCGCTCGAAAACTCCTAATTTTGGGCCATGTTGTATCTAGAGATGGCATTCTTCCGGATCCGACGAAACTCCGTGCCGTTGCCGAATTTCCTAAGCCGAAGACCTTAAAAGAACTTCGCAGCTTCCTCGGTTTATGTTCTTATTTTCGTCGTTTTATTCGCAACTTCACCTCCATCATATCGCCTTTGACTGACCTTCTTGCCGGCAACAACGACCTTTCTAGTTGGTCGTCAGCTTGTGATGATGCGTTTGCCACACTCCGCCACCTTCTTACGTCACCTCCTATACTGCGACATTTTGATCCTCTTGCCCCGACGGAAATACACACGGATGCTAGCGGAGTTGGCCTCGGTGCTGTGCTCGCCCAGCGTAAACCTGGATTTGATGAGTATGTCGTCTCTTACACCAGCCGTGCACTCACAAAAGCAGAAGCCAACTATTCAGTCACCGAAAAAGAGTGTCTAGCCATCATATGGGCCATAGGCAAGTTTCGACCCTATCTTTACGGGCGCCCATTCAGCGTCGTTACTGATCATCATGCATTATGTTGGCTCTCATCGTTAAAAGATCCCACCAGCCGGCTCGCCCGTTGGGCGCTTCGGCTACAAGAGTACGACATCCACGTCGTTTATCGATCTGGCCGAAAACATTCCGACACAGACGCTTTGTCCCGGTCACCTCTACGATGTAGTGACAAGTCGCCGTCTTCGCCTGCCCCCGACGTGTCTGCACTTAGTGTCAGCGACATGCTACAGGAGCAACGAAAAGATCCTTGGATCGCTTCACTTATTAACTTGTTGAGTCGAACTCCATCGCGAAATATCCCTAGAGGTATGCGCCGTCAAATACAACACTTCGTTATCAGAGATGGCTTGCTATACAGACGGAATTATCTCTCCGAAGGACGCCAATGGCTCCTAGTCATTCCCAGACGTCTCCGCTCAGACATATGCGCCTCCTTTCACGCCGACCCACAATGCGCCCATGCGGGAGTGTTAAAAACCTACACCCGCCTGTCCCACCGCTACTACTGGCGTGGAATGTATCGCTTCGTTCGTCGCTACGTACGTTCCTGTCTCGCTTGTCAACGCCGGAAGAATCCCACTCCAAGTTCTCCAGCTCCACTACAACCCTTACCTTGTCCTGCTCGACCGTTTGACCGTGTTGGTATTGATCTGTATGGACCTCTTCCGATTACACCGGCTGGAAATCGCTGGGTAATCGTCGCTATCGATCACCTTACGCGCTACGCAGAAACTTCACCACTCTCTTCTGCGTCAGCCAGTGACGTCGGTCGTTTCATACTGCATCAGATCATTTTACGTCACGGTGCACCACGTGAACTCTTGAGTGACCGAGGGCGTGTGCTTTTGTCGGACGCTGTCGAATCGCTTCTCAAAGAATGCCAAGTCATTCATCGCACCACCACCGCGTATCATCCTCAAACTAATGGCATTACAGAACGATTCAACCGTACATTAGGAGATATGCTGTCAATGTACGTCGCAACCGATCACACCAATTGGGACAGTATTCTCCCTTTTGTAACCTACGCGCATAATACTGCTGTCCAGACAACCACTGGTTTCTCTCCATATTTCCTCCTTTATGGTCGCGAGCCCTCTTGCACGCTAGACACCATCCTTCCTTACCACCCGGATGTTGCTGAGTCGACGACGATGTCACAGGCTGCTAAATACGCGGAAGAGTGTCGTCAGCTTGCCCGTTCCTTCACAAGTACTGAACAGCAACGCCAGAAACACCACCGCGATAGCCCGACGCCTCCGGCTTCTTATGCATCAGATGACCTTGTCTGGCTTCGCATCCCTTCAACCGGCCCTGGTCTCTCAACGAAACTGATGTACAAGTATGACGGACCTTACCGTGTGGTTAAACAAACTTCACCCGTCAACTACATCGTGGAGCCGCTGGAGCAGCCCCATGATCAACGACGCCGTGGACGTGAGACCGTCCACATAGACCGCCTAAAACCGTATTACGATCCCTCTATTGTCTCCTGCCCATGAGTCGCCAGGATGGCTCTTTTCCGGAGGGGAGGAAAATGTAGTGAAGAAGATGAGGCTTCTCAGGAAGGCAGGGGGTATGACTCAGTCGGTGAAGAAGACGACGTTTGGTTAACTGGGGACTCAGGCTAGTTCCGCCATTACCGCTTGACGTGTCGTGACCGCTCTCCTGTTTTATAAAAGAGTGCCACTCTAAAACGCCTCATTATAATATATATATATATATATATATATATATATATATAAGCCACAGCACAAAAACGAGAACGAATGGAGAGCTTGCAACGCGCCATAAGTACGCGAACGAGCAGCGCAAGCAATGCGTCTTTCTGAAAACGCGTCCTCCGCGCCCGTCGTGATGTGGTGACGTCACCTAGGAGTGGAGAGGCCTTAGCTAGTCTTGAGAGTGTTGGCTCTACAAGCCTTCATCCTCTTCCCATCACAGAGGCACCCGGCAACGTAACACTTGGCGCACCGATCCATCCCTCCCTGCCAAAGTCATGGGGAAATCGACAAAAAAGCAGGAAACAGCACCCCGCCCGGTTTCCTCTCAGGTGGTAGCGGAGATGAACGCCCCTCTTAGGCAAACACCACCGGAGCACACAGTTTACCCCATCCGCCGGACGATCATTTTTAGACCGCTCGGCCGTAAATCACACTTTCTGGCTGCATCAAGGGACACAATCGCTGTTTTCCTCGCCGGTTTCCCAGCCACACATAGGGCGCGGGTTAATTATCGCCGCAACCTCGACGCTGTCGACACCGCCCCCAACCAACACCACCTAGATTTTTTTTCAAGGCCTCGGCAAGCCTCCGTCTCGACAGCGTGACGTCACTGCTGTGAGATCTGTGAGAAAGCACCGCTCGACTGGCTGAGATCGGAATGGCTTGCGGATTCTGTTCGCCAAATAGACAGACAATCTTTTTTTGCTTCGAAACAAGTTTTCAGTAGGCAAACTGTAGAAAATTATTACCTACTGTCTAGCAAAAAAAGCTTAGCAATATTCTATTTTTCAAATGATGTAATTATTTACTTAATTTATTCACCTTTTAAACATTTTTGTGCACAGCCGAGCGAAGTTGGCAGCGCATGACAGTGCGCCTGGCCACATTGATCTTACGTGCTCGCTCGCTCTGCTACAGTGCACTAGAGGGGGGCTTTGGGTAGTGTGTTCAGGAGCCGCGCGCGCCATGCATAGCAATGAAGCGGCGAATGTAGAAAGTCTCGGATGCAGGCGACCGCGCTGCAGTCGCGTGGGCTGGCAGTAGCGGCTAGCCGCGGAACGGCAGCAGCGGTGGCAGCGGCTTCCTCGGCGCGTAAACAGCTCTCGGTGTGCATGGGTGTCGTTTGGTTCTTTGAAGTTTGAGCAGAAATGGCGAAGCGGAAACGGCAACGCCACTGCTTTGCCCCGGGGTGCTAGACAGGGTACAAGTGGACGAAAGGTCAGCAGCCGTCCCTGTTTTCTGTGCCAAAAGACGAAGAGAAGCGAAAACTGTGGGAGCGCAACTTGTACCGGCAAGACAAGAGCCTGGACGTAACATGTGCCGTGTGTGAGCTTCATTTTGAGCCGTCGTGTATTATCACAGACTATGTGCACGTTGTGAATGGAGAAGAAGTGCGGATCCCACGTGGGAAACCGGAGCTCGCCCCTGACGCGGTACCCACGGTATTGCCAAACGCTCCGGCGCATTTGTCAAAAAAAGCAACGCAGCCGCGACCGCCTAGGGAAATGTTGAACAATGACGCCCCTTCCCCAGTCGCCACGAAGAGATCCAGAATTTGCGCCCATGAAGAAGCCGGCAATTTGGATTCAAGTAGTGTCTGCTCGACTGGTGTAATGTCAGAACCTGTGCCCACTGTTTGCGGGGCATCATCCGCTCCCGAATATCTACTGGCCCTTAATGTGCCCTCCATGTATTGGAGTTGCCATCGTGTGGCTGATCGCACATTTCCTCTCTACTGCAAGCTGAAAATGGGTGGAAATGAAGTTGCATCAGAGAGAGTAGTTATCTTTTCACACGACGGTGAGGATAACCAGCCCGACGTCGCCTACACTGCCTACCTCTGGGGTCGAATGATAGAAAAGGGACACGTCGCTGGACCTGGAGAAGCCGAGGATGTTCTACGAAACGTTGACTCGTACGCTGCGTGCAAAGGTGCCTTGTCAACAAAAAGCATGCAAAAGTGTGACCTGACAAGAGGACTGCAGGAGCAAGTGACTACCCACGAAGGCACCTATTTCAGCAAGCGCTGCGTAGGAAAAGAGCCATCAGAAGGTACGATTCATTGTTGCTAATTGGTTCTGTGAATTATTGATTAATTGATTAAGCTTTCAGCATCAGATATGTTAATCTAGATGAGTGTACACTACGTCAGCAATGTCTCATTTTGTTACTGTGTTTTTCAGGTCAAGCATGCATCTCTTGCAAATACCTCAGAAAGGCCCTTTTGACGAGGCAGTCAAGGCTCAAGAGGTCAGTCAGGAGGCATGTCGTAAGCACTTCTCAGAAGCTCTGTTCAGCCAGGCAAAAGATCAGGAGGCTGTCGTCTCGATCAGCTAACCTCCAGGACGAGCTCCGCAGATTGCAGGAGGTAAACGCCTCAAAACCAGAAGACGTACTTCATGCTCAGATTGAAACTTTGCCACCAAAACAGCAACAGTGCGTCATGCAGTGTTCTTCAGCTGCGAAGAAAAGGAGCTCCAAGGGAAATGTCTACTCCAAAGACTGGATTTTAGAGTGTATTCTCATGAAGATGAAGAGTGCGAAACTCTATGAGCACCTTCGCATCTATGAGCACCTTCGCAAACACAACATTACTTCCCTTCCAAGTAAAAGTACTTGGCTTCAGCGGAACGCCTACTTTTCAGGGTTCCTGTTGATCTCAAAGCGTGCATTGAACAAAGGAGTGACAGCCGACTCGTACATTATATGGCAGGGTATGTCGCTCGCAAGTTCCTTTAACGTAGCAATTGCGAAGAGTGCAGAGGTAGTCTTTTGGACCGCTCTGTCAACAACAAAGACGAAGCATGCCAGTTTACGGTAATGTGTGACAAGGGAGGATTGGTGTACCCCTCACAGGCAGTGTTTGAGGCAGTGAAGCAATTAGAAGATATCTTCACTGTGCATTTCAGTCAAGAGAAGCTGTGCAGTGATAGCATTCTTGATGTGATGTCACTAGTGAAGTCGCAGTTTGGAGACAGTATCGGCTGCTCCCAGCATGAAGATGACCTCACAACTGAACTAATCAAGTTTTATGTTCTGACAAGACTTAATTTTTATGTGAGAGGACTGAATCAGTCACCAGCAGATCGCAGGAAAAAAAAACTGTACAGGAAGATCAGTCGTTGCTCATGAGTGTATTGCTTTACCTGTGAAATAAAAAGTTCGCATTGGTTACGAGGACCTTGCTTTTTTTTGCGCTATTTCAGCTTGTAGTCGCCCCAACAGATAACTTTTGTTTGCGGGGTTTAATAGTTCATTGCTTAGCGGTAGCTGGTCGGAGTTTTTTTCCCCCAACCGGGAAGAGCCATTCCGGGAAGAGCCATAACCGGGAAGAACCATTCTTAACGAAAATCAGTTGAATAGTAATTGCTGCGCAAATTTGCCGCGGTTCGCATAGCAGCCCGAGGTCGGCCGCAGCCAATACGTACAGCCGATGCAGCCGTGGCGCCGCCTCGCGACGTCGACGCGTAACGCGTCAGCCGACAACCTTTCCTGAGCACACTACCTAAAAGCCCTTTAGTGCACTGTAGCTCTGCTGGCTGTTGTGGTTGTAGGCTAGTTGCATTTTGTTACCGCTCACGCTGTTTTTTCTTTCTTTTGTGCTGTGTGAGCATGGTTGGGTAAACTACGCAATATGCCTGGATGCTGCTGTGCACCGGGTGCAACTCTAACTATGCTCATGGACCTAAAGCGCACGTCTATCGGTTTCCGATAGACGCCGACCAAAGAACCGCATGGACGCGAGCGATCCCTCGCAAGGATTTTGCGCCCACAAAGTACACTGTGGTAAGTGCGTTCTTTCACTTGTCGCAGATGCCTACGCATGTGTAAACTCACTCAGCTATGCAACTAAAAACCTTTCAATTATCATTATTTGTGAGCTATGCCTTCGGGGCACTTCCAGCATATATTACGAAAGACATGAGACACGCAGTATTAGTAATCGTGCTGTTTGCCTAATTTTTGTTTTCACGTGACCAGTCTTGACAAACAGGTACTTTCCTCGCAATCTCACGCCTAGCTGATGGCCTGAGTCGCTCTAAACGGACTGCAGCGCCTGATCAAATCCTATGAGAGTTAGATTTATTAAACAGCGCTCGCCTGTTGGGCCTCCTAACAAGGCATTGCTACTATGATAATGCCTAATAATACAGCCACATTTTCTGATATGTAGTTTATGAATGTCCACTAACTTTTTCTTGCTTGATTTTTGTGCTATAAGCTCTGTTTCATTTTTCTTTTTTTTTTTTCAGGTGTGTGAGAAGCACTTTCATACAAGTGATTTTGTGACCACGTCGACCTATCAAGATGAGAAAACCGGACGAGTACTTGAAGTTCCTCTCCAGCTGAGACGACTCAAGCCTGGTGCTATCCTGAGCCTATTTCCAAACTGCCCTTCGTATCTTTCTCGTCCTACTACTGTTGTCCGGGAAGGTCCTGAAGAGAAGCGGCTTCGTCTAGAGGGAGAATCGCTACAGAAGGCAATAAGGCAGTCCGGTGAAGCTCACAAAGAAGAGAAGAAAAAGAATAACATCAGTACTTTTGAAGACTTGCTCACCGCTCTGACAAGTTTCCAGACAAACACCTTCTGGACAAAACTTGTTACTCACGACAAAGTCCTCTTCCTAAACTTCGATTCTCAAGAAGCTCCAACTGTGCGTTTTTCTGTGACAGTGTCAGCTGATTTTATTGTGAAAGTGTTTGTTGGTAACATGCAGCTTAACAAGCTTGGGACCCTCGTGCTTCGTGTTTATTTGTGTGATCTGCGGGAAATCGACAAGGTCCTTATTGCTGTGCAAAGTTTGGCAGGAAACTTCTCCGACGCGAAGAACGCTTGCAGATTGTCATAAAGAAGACAGTGGAAACACTGGATGAACTAGCGTCACAAAGTTTCCCACATGAGTGGCAAGTGGAAGTTGTCAAGTTCGTAAAACAGCAAGTTGGCATTTTACTGAGCAGAACTTCGAAATACCCCGTGGACTTGCTGGTATTTGCTAGCCTTGTGTTCACAATATCTCCACATGCGTACAGATTTATTAGGTCCACATCAAAGTTCAAACTTCCACATCCCGACACAATTAGACGTGGTTGTGGGTCATACTGTGTGAACCCATGCTCTGAGCAACAAGATGCTTTATTTGTGTCATATGCAAAGAGGCTAGCCGTAGGAATAGATGACCACGAAAAAACTGTGACGCTTGTCATGGACGAAATTCATCTGCAGCCCTACATTGACTACAAAGGTGGTGGTCTAGTAGGAATGGCTACAAACAGTCAAAACGCAGCAAAAACTGCATATGTGTTTATGATTCAAAGCCTCCTGTCGTCAAGCAAAGACGTAGTGCACATCCTTCCAGTGGCGAAAATAGATGCGATACAGCTGCATCAATTTCTTCGTGAGCTCATTAATGGGCTGGAGGCAACAGGCTTTCGAGTAATCGCGGTTGTTTCAGACAACAACTCCATCAATGGGAAGGCAATGTCATTTTTTTCAGAGCCACGGAAGGTTGATACCGTCTACAAGCATACATCAGACCAATCAAGATCCCTGTTTTCTATTTTAGATGCTGTTAATGTTTTAAAATGCATACGAAACAATTGGCTTAACCAGCGTAACAGTGGTAAATGTATGTTTTTTTCCAGACATCAATGGACTACCTGACAAGCCGTGCGTGCTAACGGCTTCATTCAACACGCTGCTAGAGCTCCATGAGAGAGAAAGAAATGAGCTTGTATGACTTGCTCCAACATTGTCTTTGAAGGCACTGAAACCTTTGAACTTAGAGCGACAAAACATGAAACTTGTTCTCAAGGTGTTCAACAGTTTCACAATCGCAGCTCTCAGCAGTGCACAAGCAGAAGAACTGCAGCATGCCAAAAGCACGGCCGATTTTATCAGCACTGTCGTAATGTGGTGGCGCATAGTGAATGTTAAGACGCCGGATAAAGGGAGGCACCTTCGAGACTACTTACAAGAGCCCATAAAAGCAGTTTGTTGCCCCCAAGTTGAGTTTTTGAACAAAATAGTCAGTTGGCTCAACTACTGGAAAAGCCTCAAGCATGACACTGGTCATTTCAGTCATGAGACGCACAATGCATTGCGTCACACGTCTCTTGCTCTCGTTCAGGTGACAAGCTACTGCCTTGAAAAGCTTGAATTCAGGTACGTCTTATTGGGGAAATTCCAGTCGGACTGCCTTGAAGACAGGTTTGGCAGGTACCGACAGTTAAGTGGCGCACAGTACCATATCTCCATACGGCAGATGTATGAAGCGGAGAACAAATTGAGGCTGCAGAAGGTCCTCGAGCTGCCAGAGAGTGACGAGATTCCTCTATGTGGCTCCACTGATGAATTTCATGATGCTTTAAAGCAATTCCAGATTGTAGTTGGAGAAGAGGACATTGCTGCAAAGCAGCACACACTTCCAGCTACAACTTATGTCACTGGTTATTACGCACATGCTGCACTCAAAAAGCTTAAATGTGCATTCTGTAAAGAGAATCTAGTTGTTGAGAGTAGGACTCTTACAATTGAGGCAGACGAGGTCATAACGAGTATCACAAGAGGTGGACTTAAGTTTCCCCAAGCCATCGTTGTGAACGCCGTACTGATCATGAATATTGTTCTCAAGAAACTGACAAGTGAAAAACACGCAGCCAAATTTTATGCCTGTGAAAAGCAGAAAGAACTGCTTCTTTCAATGACAACACTCTTCCTTGAGTGGAATGAAGACTTTGATGTTTGTGACAATGGCCATACGCCACATGTAGTGATGGGGTACATACTTAGTGCAGCAGCCAACACTTTGTTAAACAACCTTTGCAAACGAGAAAACAACAAGCTGTCTGAAGCCAAAGCAGCTAAACGGGAACTGAAGACACTCCAGGCGTAATCTCTCGCACATGACTGATGATTTGTCCTTTGTGTTTATAAAGCCAAATCGTTTGAGCTCCCAGTTTCAACACCTTCTACAAGATCATTTTAAAAATGCTAAAAGCTTTATCTCCACAATTTTTTATAGTATTGTCACATTTTTCCTTTTGCTGTGAACATTGCCTTTCTTTTGGCACTTGAGCTGTTATGTGGAAGAATCATTGAAGATTTAAATAGATCATATCTAACCCATTTCGTGTGTGTTCAATTACATCTACTGAAAATAAGTCAACTAAGTGTCGAAAAGATTTTACAGGTAATGTCATGTTTGCTTTATTTTACTTTTTATGAGAATATCGTATGTAAAAAACTTCACATGAATCCTTGTTCAATGGTTTTATTTCATTGTTGGTTTGTTTTTAAAAGCATTTTATATAATAAAACATGCAGTCTTGTTTTGACACAAATCTTCTGGTTCATTTACTGAAATGCAAAATAGACCCTCCAATGCCTTCAAAAACTTCATATAAACCAATGAGTACGATAACGTGCCTTACTTCAGTATAATCATAACTCACTGAGGCACACTTTCTCACGTGTGGTATTATAGCCAATAGACTTATTTTCGTTTCCCGTTATTACTGCTCTGCTGCTAGGTGTGAACTTATCCATTGCACGATGAGCTCATCACAAGGTTCTGCTACAATCCTAAATATAGGTGTAAATATCAAAAACGTTTCGGGGTCTATAACATTTACACCTGTTGCTAACGAAAATTCCTTCTAGGCAGGCCCGTAGCCAAAAATTAATTTTTCAGGTGGTGGGGCACCTGTTGAAGTCCTTGACAAACCCCTATTTTCACTATTTATTCTCAGTAAAACAGCCCCCTCCATCCGGATTTCGTGGTGGGGGGGGGGGGAAGGGGACTTTCTAACCCCTCCCCCCTGGCCACAGACCTGCTTCTCGGTGTAAACCTCCGAGAAAAAAAATGCTACGAGTGCAACTGAGCCGCGGAACGACAAAACGCGAACGTGTGCCGGTCATTTGAGTGAAGCCAGCTTCCAGGCAGATCTCACACTGATGACGTCACGTAGGCTTGCGGAGGCCTGAAAAAAAGTCTAGGTGGTGCTGCCCCAACTCGGACGTCAGTGCTCTTCTTCAGATAAGCACCATCGTTGATGTCCAAGTTAAAGCAAAGGTGCTCAATCTCAACTCGTGTGTTGGGAAGCTGTTTGGGGTGGACGAAAACATTCCCCTCAACATCATTGCCGTGAACATTGCCTCATCTGTAAAGACTCTTTCGAGTGCGCGGCGTGGCTCCACGCTGGTGATTACTTTTGAAGGAACCGTGGTGCCAGCTGAGCTCTCGCTCTTTAAACAACGGAGGCCGGTTCGGGTGCGCCTCCCGCGTCCACTACAGTGTGCGCGTTGCAGTGTGTTTGGGCACGCCACAGCAACGCGCTCGCGCGACAGGCGCTGCCTCCGTTGCAGCGGGAACCACGCGGAGGGTCCCTGCACCTCAGAAAGACCCCGCTGTTATTAACTGCAAGGGATCTCACCCTGCGAACGAACCTCGGTGCGAGTCTTGGCAGCTCCTCGCCTCCTCTGGCGGTAAACTGACGCGCCGTAAAGCCATCCAACAAGCAAAAGCTGTGACTCAACGGGAGGCTTCAGCGACAGCAACGGCTTCCGCACGCTCTGGCTGCTCTTTCCGCGATGCCCTGAAGGGCAATGCCACCGCAGCACCGGCACCAGCGGCCACACAGCCTACACGTCCCCCTCCCCCCCCAAAAAAAAAGACACAAGGGATACGGTTATGATGGCACTGGCCGCGGCTCTTCGCGCACTCCTGGAGACGACGGTGTGCAGAACGACGACGCGCGACTATTGCCTCGCAGCTTTGCGAGCACATCAAGATCTCACACACCATGGATAGTGCGTCAAAGCAGCCACAGCCGCGGATACTCCAGTGGAACATCCGTTCTCTCCGCCGCCGTCATCGTGAGCTTGTGCGCTCACTTCCCCAGCGCGAACTCGATGTCCTGGCTCTTCAGAAAACGCACGTTCGTGTGGGGAGCTCAATATCCCCGGCTACGTGGCTTATCACAGTGCAACCGAGTGTCAACGTGCCAACTGTGTCAGCCCCCACTGCACACAACTGTTACATCTGCCGGGATCCTCACGCGCGTCTATTTATGTCCGTGCGCGACTGCCCCAGTCATCAGTTGACATCACCGATATCCTGTCCTGGCGTCGAGTGCGTTGCTGTGCGAGTGCACGTTGGTGCGATAGACACGGCAATAGCTAGTGTTTACGTGCGCTACCCCCGACTCTGGGACCCCGAGTTTATCGTGCGACTGGTGGACCGTCTTGGCGCTTCGGCCGTTGTGTGTGCCGACTTCAACTGTCACCACACGGCGTGGGGAAGTGCGGGGGTGAACAACCCGGGCCAGAAGGTGGATGCGTCCCTCGCCGCCGGTCTCCATCTCCTGAACGATGGCAGGAACACCTTCCTGAGGCGCGGTTCGGCTCCTAGTGCGATCGACCTCTCCTTCGTGACGTAAGACTGCCGCTACCGGTGGTCTCGAAGCCCCGACACGGAGGGGTTGGATCACTACCCCCATCTGCCTCGAGCCCCTCTGCACCCGGCCTGATCAGACGCGCGTCTACTCGGTGGTGAACTTCTCACGGTTTCGCTAACTGTGTGCTTCAGTGGCAGTCGCGGGCGACGTGTTTACACACATTGCCGAGTGCGCGCGCAAAGCTACAGTGAAGTGCCGTGTTCCTGCCAACACGCCGGTGCCGGACATCAAACAGCTTAACCTACGGGCTGTTCGTCGTCGTGCTTAACGCCGGGCTGAACGCTCTGAGAGGGCGGAGAATTGAACAGTCTACAACCGCATCGACGTGGTGTGCAGGCACCACGCCCACCATCGCTACGCCGAAAGCTGGTCCAGCCTCTGCCGCTCTTTCGAACAGCAGCGCAACAACCGGCGCGCCTGGCGGGTGTTCGGGGCGATATTGCGACCGCGGGTCCCGCAAGCTCCGGACCTCTCCATCGCTATCGCCCTGCAGCTAACCACAGCCCAGCTGACGGAACTACTCGCCGACACCTTCCACGCCCCTGTCCTCGTCCCTGACACAGTGCAGCTTCCCCCTCTGCCAGCGCATCACCGGCCGGAACTGTTTGCTCCCGAGCGCTTTTTCCCCACGTCGGAGATTGTGCGACAGATAGAGGCCCTCTGTACTCCGGACTTCACCATCGGCGAGCTGCGTCACGTCCTTGCTACGCGGAGGAACCGTTCTGCGCCTGGCAGTGACGGCATAACGTACCAGATGCTGCCAAACCTCGACGAAAGCCAACTTCCTGGCCTGCTCGAGGGATATAACAGCGTCTGGCGCTCGGGTGCGTTTCCGGCGACGTAGAAGGAGGCAATCGTCGTTCCGGTGCGCAAGAAGGGCAAGCCCGCGTCGTAACCGACCTCCTACAGGTCGGTTTCGCTTACATCAGCTGCCGGGAAAGTGATGGAGGCCATGGCTCTCAAGCGCCTCGAGTAGACAGCTGCGGCCCTCAACTTCCTGGCGGACGTCCAGAGCGGCTTCCGCTGCCACCGATCAACTGCGGATTCATCTCCGACGTTGTCACCACGCTGGAGGATACAAAGTTCCACGGTGAAGCCAGATATTTGGTTCTCCTCCACATGAAGAGTGCCTTCGATCGCCTGCCTCATGCAGCCATTTTGGACGCTCTACGTGCAATGGGTGTGTGTGGCAGGCTTCTCGGGTACGTCGAGGAGTTCCTCAAGGGCAGAACCTTCCGTGTCCGCATTGCTGGCGACCTCAGCGCGCCTCGCCTGTCCACTGCTAGTGTGCCGCAGGGCAGCATCTTGGGCCCCATGCTGTTTAACCTTGCCCTCGTGCGCATCGTGGACTGCCACGATGCACGCATAGATTGCCATCTATGCGGACGACATCGCCCTCTTTACGAGTGGACCCACTTCGTGCGGGATGCAGGTGCAACAGAGCATCAAGCACTCTCTCGAGGCCGTGGATGCTTACATCACGAGCATTGGGCTTCAGCTCTCCACTGCTAAGACAGAAGCGCTTCTCGTCCACCCAACTCTCAGGGGGCGATACGAGGTTGGCCGCCTCGCATTTCCGGGGACGCGTTCTGCCGTGGTGACGATCGATGCGAATACCTCGGCATCACGCTCGATCACCACCTGAGCTGGAAGCCAGCAGTTGCCAGCCACCGGCTAAGCTGTCGCAGAGTCGCAGGAGCGGCATCCTCTCCTCGCGCGGGGCAAATGCTGTTCACCGCACATTGCCCTGAGGATGTACAACGCCGTCGCCGGAGCCAGTACCCTCTACGCGTCCTCCTGGGTCACCCTGCGAGCGACTCAATAGGAGACACTCGAGACGGCACATCGCGGCATCATCCGCCGCCTCTTTGGAATGCCTCGGACGTCTCCAGTGGGCTTGACTTTTGACTTATGCCGAAACGAATCAGTTTGGCGGCGCTCTTTCGGTCGGTTGCGTGTGCTGCGTTGTTTTTTGCACGCGTGCGCAATGCGAGTGATCGAATGCTTTTCACCACTCTACTCTTACCTCTTCTCTTCTGTCTCTTTAATTCCCATCCCCCCTTCTCTGCGCTTAACTGTGGAGGTGCCCTCGTTTAAGAGAGGCAGTAACGGGACAGCGCTTTTTTCTTTCTTTTTCATCTTTCAAAGCCACTTGGAGTAATTCTTGCCCCCCCCCCAACACCGGTAAGCAATAATGCGATTTTTTTTTGTTGTGTAATTATCGCACCACAAAAATTGCCAGAGCAAATCTCGTCTGCTACTTTCAGCCAATGATGATTATGATGATAACACCCATTAACCTAGTGCCATCTCTTATGGATTATGCATACTAGGAGAAAGCCCTAATTCAAACGAAACTAAGTCACAAATTGCGTAGTAGCACTTGTGGCGCAGCGTGCATAATTAGTGTCAGTAGTGCTGTAATGTTCCTTGCCTAGCAGCGTCCTTTCTGCAGCTACGTGATGAGCCGACACAGGAGTTTTACAGCTGCTTTCAAGCTAAAGATTATCGGCCATGCTCTGGAACACGGCAACAGGGCCGCCAGCAGGCACTTCGGCGTGAAAGAGTTCTCTGTCCACTACTGGCAACGGCAGCCCGAACATCTCAAAGCCACAATAAGTCACGTAAGGCCTTCCATGGGCCTAAGACTGGAAGATACCCACAGGTTGAGGCGGCACTACTGGATTAGATCAAGAGTATCCGTGCGGACAGGTAGCTCAAAGCCACTAGTAAGTCATAAAGGCCTTCCGTGGGCCTAGGACTGGAAGATACCCACAGGTTGAGGTTGCACTACTGGACTACATCAAGAGTATCCGTGCGGACAGGTGTGCCGTTTTTATCGAGCTGCTAAGGAATCAGGCACGCATAATTACCAAGAAGGACAGCATCCCAGCGCGAGATTTCCGCGCGAGCAACAGGTGAGCCACAAGGTTCATGCACCGAAATGGACTCTCGTTCAGGAGACGGACGACTCTGTGTCAACGGCTACCTTCGGTGTACGAAGATAAGATCAGCGATTTTCATCAATATGTCATAAGTATTCGGGAGCTAAAGAACTTCCTACTTTTGCAAATAGGAAATGCGAATCAAACTCCATTCAACTTTGACATGCCGCCGAGCACAACTGTGGAACAAAATGGTGTGCAGAGTGTGAGCATTAGAACGATGGGTACCAAGAAGGAGAGGTGCACAGTTCGCCACAACAGCAGATGGGTGGAAGCTGCCCCCATTTTTTTATTATTTTTAAGTGGAAGACCCTCCCGAACACCATGTTTGCCCCTGTATACACGTGTACGGGAGAAAGGTTGGATGACCACTGACCTCATGGTCGACTGGGTAAAAACTGCTAGGGGAAGCCGCCATGGAGCACCTTTTTACCCGTCGCTGCTGGCCGTCCACAGCCTCTGCGGTCACCTGGTCGACAGAGCTGCAGACTGACCTCACTGTCATTTCAGGCGGTCTGACATCGATGTTGCAGCCTCTAGACGTATTCTTGAACAAGCCGTTCAAGGATAATGTTCAGAGGCTGTACGCAGAATGAATGGCCAAAGGCGACCATGACAGGACTCCCGGGGGCAAGATAAAGAAGTCGTTAGTGGAGCTCCTTTGCTCCTGGGTAATCGAGGCATGGTCAATGATTTCCCCAGAAATTATAGTGCATAGCTTCGAAAAGACAATCTCCAGCGCCTTGGACGAGACGAAAGGCGACGTGGTCTTCGGCAACCACGACGGAGACCCTGCTGAAGCTGGCGGCAACTCCAATGATGCTGCTATAAGCGACGTAGATGGCAGCCTTGACTAGAGCCGATACTTCGGCCAAAGAGTAGAAACAGCAATGTGTTGTCAGCTAGCGAAAAACTGGCATTCACGTTAAGGTACACTTAGAATCTTTTGCCTTTGCTACTGATTCTGCATTATGCCAATGTCAGATTCGGCATCAGACAATCCCTCCCATCGACATTTTTTTTTATCCTTTTGTGGTTACTGCGGGGTATTAGGCAGTTATCTGTTTTTGTTGGGGGGGGGGGGGGTCAATATTTATTGCTATTTGGCATTGTAAAGAGAAAAAATATCACATCTGCTCAGCTGCACATTAGAAGAGCTATGGACCTTCCAGCAAGCCGAAAAAGCAGCCTAACTCTTTCAGGACCGCGCCCATAGGCCGTCGATCACATGTGATCGATGGTTTCGCGCGCCTCCACAATAAAAATTTTTGCTCAATGGAACACCTGCAGTCATCTGTGAGATAGTTTGACAACTAAAATTTTTTAATTTGTGAAGTTTGCTTTTTTATCGCCAGGCGGCGACTCGTCAGATATTTTTTTTTGACAGCGTGGCGGCATCGACAGTAATAAACATGGCGTCATGCTCGCGCGCGAGCGCGATAAGAAAAACGCTTCCGCCTCGCGTATCTTCGGCTTCCACAGTAGATTTTAACGATGAAAGCGGCAGTGATGACTCAGAATGTGAAGTTACAAGCTCAGATTTTACCTCAAGTGAGGATTCAGGGGATGATCAGCCGGGAACTTCAAGCGGGGCTGGAAGGTGAGTGTTGGTTTCGCTTTCAGTTGGCTCTCGAGTAGCTATGTGAACTCGGTATATGTTCTCGCTGATTTATATCTGTTCGCTAGGGTGTCAACCACCTATGGTGGTGATCTCCTGCCACCAGTGCAGAAGTGGATTGAGTTTTCGCCTAGAAGACAGCCCGGTGTCTACCTGGGCGATGGCGTCGCCATGGCCCTGAGAAGCGGGACGAAGAAGTTTTTGACTGCCCTGGATTTCTTTCTTCTGTTTTTTTCTGCGGAAGTTGTTGCAATGATTTGCGAAAACACAAACAAGTATGCGAGGACCCGCATTCTTGAAAAACCGACGCACTCTCGGCCAGATGATTCGTGGGAGGAAGTCACCCCCAGTGAACTGCTGAAGTTCATTGGGCTGGTGATTTACAAGGGGATTGTGAAGGTTCCAAGACTTAAACTTTACTGGAACGTAGGAAGTCTTTATAGTGGTCTCCTTGCACGACGCATCATGCCCCGAAAGCGATTTATCGCTTTGCTAGCGCTCCTCCAAATTGCGGACTTGGATGATCCGAACCAACAGTCAAAAGGAAAGCTGCGATACATGTGGTGGCTTCTTGAGCACATCAACCAAGTGTCAGCACAGCTCTTCCAGCCCAATCGAGATCTCTCCGTGGACGAGCGCATGGTAAAATCGAAAGGGAGGTCTGGAATTCGTCAATACCTAAAAGATAAGGTGACTAAATGGAGATACAAGCTGTGGGTGCTAGCTGACCCTGACACAGGATACACTGTGCAGTTCAGTGTCTACACTGGCCGCCGTGTGCAGCCGGGGCCTCATGGCTTGGCTTTTGTTGTAGTGTGCGATCTGTGTTCCTCATACTTTGATTACGGATACAAAATTTTTATGGACAATTTTTACACTTCGATGCACCTCTTTGATTACCTCCTTGACCATAAAACATTGGCTTGTGGAACAACGCGCAAAGATCGCAGAAGATTTCCCAAAGAACTGAAGGAGCCACGTTGGGGAAAAAAAGCCAAACGTGGGGACATTCGATGGATGCGAGATGGCAACATCCTTTACCTTCAGTGGAAAGATCAGCGCGTTGTAAATATGATCAGCACCATCCACACTGCCAACAAGAAAGTTGTTGCAAAAAGACGAGTGCGGAGTGGTAACACCTGGACTGATGTATCAGTGCCCAAGCCATTGCTGATTGACGAATACAACTCTGGTATGCTGGGAGTAGATAAGTCGGATCAAATGATTGGTTACTACAATGTCTTGATGCGAAGTGTGCGGTGGTGGAAGACATTTTTTCATTGCATCGACATTGCCTGCGTGAACAGTTTTGTGCTTTTTCAAGCACATCGTGCATCAGACCCGGAGATCCCTGAGCTCAGCCGAAAAGCCGGGTATGATCATCTGGCCTTCAGAGAAGAGCTTCTTCTTGGCTTTGATGGTAAACAAGATTTTTGGCTTTGATGGTAAACAAGCTCGATCTCCTCCACCACCCACTCCAAAACATGCGGACCACAAACCACAAAAAGTCCAAAAATGTAAGAACTGTAAGTTGTGCTACGAATGCACCAAAGTCGAGCTCAAAACAAACGTTTTTTGTGACACGTGCCAAGTTCACCTGTGTTTCACCTCAGTCCAGAACTGCTTCGGCAAGTGGCACACGCGTCGTCCAACGCCAACCTAGGCACGTGTGCAAGTGCTGATACCTAGTGCCAAAGGGCTCACACAAAAAAAACCGTTACTCCTAGCCACACCAAACGTTTACGATCAAGAAAGAAAGCATTTTGCCACATTTTGTATATTCTCAAATTATTTTATTTTTGTTGAAAATTTCTGTGTTTACACTTTTTAAACTTTTTTGTGTTTTGTCTCCAAGTTCTTACT
Organism: Rhipicephalus annulatus; assembly: GCA_013436015.1. Classification (NCBI taxonomy): domain Eukaryota; kingdom Metazoa; phylum Arthropoda; class Arachnida; order Ixodida; family Ixodidae; genus Rhipicephalus; species Rhipicephalus annulatus. Next base: position 450,748 of record WOVY01009465.1, on the reverse strand, counting down.
TTCAGATTTTTTCATTTGTTGTGTGCAATGTTTAGGTAAAACATTTGTTTTGTATGTTAAAAACCATTCAATAACCTGCATTTTGGTGTATGATAAAGTAGTGTAGTATTTTTGTTTCATATAATAAAAATTTTTTACCCACACCTCTCTTTTTCATCCCTTTTTCGGGCGGTCCCAAAAGAGCTAAGCCAAGGAGCTCTTGGCTGGTGGGGGCTGAGGCCTGCTTGATATCAATAAGGTTGTTTCATCGTCATCCACGATGAAGCCGATGAAACCTGATATATATAAAATTCACTTCTATTCGGTTATTTTCCTTCACCTGTAAGATTTCCATGAGATTTCCATGAAATTTTACATCTTAAGAACTCTATTGTGTCTCTTAGCTTGGGTTGCTAAGACTTGGTACAGTTAAACATTGAGTGGCCACTAGAAAGTACAAACAGGGCCTGGTTTAAAGCTTGCTCTAGTTTTTTACATATTTGAGCACAAAGTACTTCTCCTCTGCAGGTTCCCTGCACATGGCTCCAGTATGAGGGTGATAGGTAAAACGTACCGCATCTGTGACAGTACAGCAGTCAACATTTTTCACCGAACCTGCGGGACCTTGAAAAGTGTTCCAAGATCACTTTCCCTCCCCACGCAAACAACACTCACGTGACGTCAAATATCAGAAGACATTGAAGAGCTATGGCACTTTCCCGACTGCATTGGTGCAGTCCATGGGAAACATGTTTACATTGAAGCTCCAAAACTCTGGTTCCATTTTTCGTTGTTATAAGGGTCGTTTTAGCACAACTCTTCTTTCTGTTTGTTATGCAAGGCATCGTTTACCCTAGTAAGTACAAACAAGGCCTGGTTTAAAGCTTGCCCTAGTTTTCTACATATTTGAGCATAGTGTACTTCTCCTCTGCAGGTTCCTTGCACATGGCTCCAGTATGAGGGTGATAGGTAAGTCGTACCGCATCTGTGACAGTACAGCAGTCAACATTTTTCACCGAACCTGCGGGACTTTGAAAAGTGTTCTAAGATCACTTTACCTTCCTACACAAGCAACACTCACGTGGCGTCAAATATCAGAAGACTGAAGAGCTATGGCACTTTCCTAACTGCATTGGTGCAGTCCATGGGAAGCATGTTTACATTGAAGCTCCACCAAACTCTGGTTCTATTTTTTGTTGTTATAAGGGTCGCTTTAGCACAACTCTACTTGCTATTTGTGATGCAAAATATCGTTTCACCTTTGTTAATATAGGGGAGTGTGGCGACGCAGGCCTTTTTGGTGATTGCTGCATAAGAAAAGATTCAGACAATCACCAGCAGCTTAGGATTCCACCTTCAAGAAATGTTCCAGGTACTTCAATCAAATTGCCATCATCAAAGAATCCAATGGCACGACACCATGGTCCGCTACCTGGCGAAAAGACTGAGGGAAAAGGAATGGACGGTTCACAAAGAGCCTCATTATTAAATATCCCAAGGCACAAAGATCCCAGATTTGGTGCTTTCTAAGGACTCCAACACATCATACTGAATGTTCAGGCCGTCCACACACGGGTGAATCTCTCTGAAGCACACGAGACAATGCGAACAAAGTACCTCATTCCAAACATGCTGAAGATGACAGAAGCGACTGGTGCATCCGCCTACCTGACAGTGTCGTCAGTCCCTCTGACATACCGAGGAACGTGTGCATGGGAATCTGTTGGAATTCTGTGGGACCTGGGATTGGGACGTGTGGATACCAAAATCATGGGGATTAGATGTCTCCAAGGTTAACTTCGGGCGTTCAAGGTACATCAGCGGTCCCAGACGATTACAAACCGGCATCGGCCAGCACAAGTAGGGACTACATGACTCCTCCGCCGCAAGTGCCGCTCTTCAGTGGCTGAAGTAGTCACCAAACGGGTCTTTTGCCCTTTCAGAGTGTGAAGTTAACACTAATCTGAGGGCCGCCTTACTCCATGAGTGGGTGCTAAGTAACGAGGTTAATAAAAAAAAGTGCCTCATCACAATGACCAGGCAGGCATTTCCTTAGAAAGAAAACCTGATGGGTCCATACGCTGGTTTACAGCTCGATGATGAACGAAAGGTGTTCAACTACAGGTTGAGTCGCCCTAGCTCGATAATGAACGAAAGGTGTTCAACTACAGGTTGAGTCGCCCTAGGCGCACCATCAAGACCAGATATGGGATTCTTGCCAACAAGTGGCGCATTCTTCGTCAACACATAACATCTTCGTACACTGTTGACCTCATTGTGTAAGCAACAGTACTTTTGCACAACTATCTTAAAAGACTTGATGATGAGGATGATGATTGCATTCCGTACTGCTTGAACAAGGATACTGACAGGGTTGGTCATAATGATGAAACCCTTCCAGGCAGTTGGCACTAAAGGTCTCTTCGAGGATACCCCGTCGCTTGGCAGTAACAATTACAGTGTCAATGCCAAATCAATCAGAGATGCCTTCAAGACATACTTCCAATCTCCTGAAGGGCGTGTGGAGTGGAAAGAGAAAGCGCTGCACACAGACTCTCAAGAGTGTGCAGCCTTCTTACACTGCTTCCAATTGCTAAGACTTTTGGCACTACTCTTACCTTCAGCATAGTCCGGAATGTAAAGATCAGGTTAGTTATCATGCTACTCGTGAAATTCCGAATGTGACGTAACTTGCTTGTGATTGGTAAGCGACAAACTTGCTTGCCTTCAGGATGAAATTCAAAGTTTATTGGGCCATTCAAAAGTGCTAAGGAGGGGAAGCTGTCTGGCATTTTCCTTTTGCGGCGGCATACGTGTATACATTCAGTGGTGGTACACTATTTTGTAACCCCGTATGGTGTGATGGAAAGCTTGAACTGCTGCCTCACAGTAGCCTAGTGTTTTAAAAGTTTATACAGGCCCTTGTTTGTGTTTGGCAGCTTGTCATCAACCCCGAATTGTGTCAGCACCTTCGCAGCTGAAATATGTTAGCATGTGGCTACGCATGTATAGCGGGAACATTTCATTTGGGGGTGAAGTTACAGAGCTAAACCACTGCAGTGCAAATAGTGCATTTTCTCAAGGTGCATGCTTGTATATTGTTTAGTGATTCGAGAAAAGCTTCCACTGTTTGCACAATGGAGTTATGTCGCGATAGCTGGTGCTAGCCATCACTCAGGTTCCTTGCTCGTCGAATTCATAACAGTCTGCATTCTCTAGTCGCCAACCACTACCTGTACGGGCATCCTAGCAGCTGTGGTCATGGAGCATGCGGGTGCACGGGTGCTCATAAAGGCCAGCTGCATACATTTTGTGCACTGGTCACGACTGTATATCATTGCATGCTGTAAATATAATTGCTTTAGTTAATTGCGCCTCTACAGAATACTGGTAGTTTCTGCTGCGTTGTGATTCCATACCACGAACGTGAATGAAGGCAAAGGAGTTGATGCCAGCAGTGAAGTTCCAGTGACTCGCAACAGAATGCTATAAACGGACACCGACAAGCACGGATGGTGCACAGTACAGCATAGGTAAACTCTTGTTGCATGAGCTGGCAGTTCTCATCGAAGTTCACGCGTTCTGCGAAATTGACTATGGTACACAATACTCTGAATAACACCAGAGTTCATTATTTCATCACTAGTGAACCGATCACTCGACTCGATATTTCATGTGGTAAGAGGCTGCTCCTGTTTGCACCGGCGTAAGTGCTTTAAAGGGCTCTATGGCCTTCATTGTATTCGACCGTCAAGTCATGTTTTTGAGTGTGTGTTTTTTTAGCATTTCAATAACATTTCTGCCTCTTTTTATTGTGGTTGCTACTTCTATTTGCTTGTGTTATGTTTTTCATTGTTGCAGCCTCAAATGGTCCCACTGCTTAACATCCTGGTGGTGGCAGCAGGAGTGCCATTGATGCACATGCTTTGCATTTTGTTCTCTTTCATATCAATATGTTGTGTGCCATATTAATTTCCTTCTATGGACAAACAGCTGGACGACTAGACCTTGTAGCAGAATTCACAGCAGTACCTGCCTGCTAGAGAGCGCAGTCCACAGGTGACGGATGGAGGGGCCTGCTGTTGCCCTTGACAGCAATAGCAGCGGTGCTTTCACCTCGTGGGCCGAATGGCCTTTCTTTTCTCCAGACACTCATTCATTCAGGAGCTCCTGCTAAACTGCTGATTTCAGAACCAGTGTACCTTGCAGACCTGAATATATCTGATAAATAGTTGTGTCGTTTTTTTTTCTCTAAAATCTTTCAGTATAGCATAGGCCATCGGACAAGAAATTCTAGTAATTTTGAATCTCCCGCAAAATTTATACCTGGCGCACCACAGACAACTAACGACATCTTGCATGCTAACTGAAAACTACTCTTTCAGTTCCAGTTTCTTTTTTTTTTTTCGAATGTGGAGGCGCCGTCGAAAGCAAGAGGATAAACCGAAGGTCGCGTCATGTTTGCCAAGAATGGCACCCCGTCTGCATCGCGGGCCGCGACATCGGACTCTTGTTGGGAGAACTTCGGCTGCTTCAACTGCTGATTTTGATGACCCAAGCAGCAATGATGAATACAATAACGATGTGGGATTGTCAGATTTGAGCTCCGATGTAGACGTTCCTGCTCAGGCGCCCCGGACATCAACAGGTGCTCGCACGTAAGCTTTGTTTCTGACTTCGCACTTCATTGACATAAAAGCGTGCCTCAAATTCGACCACTGCTATTTTGTTTCTCTGTTTAGGGTCTCAACCACCTACGGCCAGGGTATTTCGCCGAATACCGCTCGCTGCATCAAGTTTGAACCCACAAGAGAACCAAGTGCTCATGTCACAGCAAAGCTGCGGAACTGAGTGTGTGGATTCTCAAGAGTACTGGATTTTTTTCTGCTGTTTTTTACGACAGAAGTAATAAAGACTTTGTGCGACAACACAAATAAATATGCATGGATGCATATTTTGGAAAAGCAGACTTAGGCTCAACGTGAAAGATCCTGGGATGAGGTGACACCACTGGAAATGCTGAGACTGACTGGCATTATCATCTACATGGGACTTGTAGAAATGCCACGACTGCACTTGTACTGCAAGGCATCAGGAATATTCAGTGGCCTTTTGCCATGAAACGTAATGCCGAGGGACCGTTTTTTTCGCGCTGCTGTCTTTCTTTAGTGTAGGAAATCCAAAAGACTTGGCTGTTACAGCATCAGATGGGAATACTTGGAGGGTGTCCTGGCTATTGTGCCACATCAATCAGGAATCTGTGAACTTCTTCCAACCACAGCATGACCTCTTTGTCGACGAGCGCATGGTTAAATCTAAAGCACGATTGGGAATTATGCAGTACAATCGAGACAAGGTGACAAAATTTGGGTATAAACTCTGGGTGTTGACGAATTCAAGATACAGATACACCCTTAAATTTTTTGTGTATACTGGAAAGCGGGAGGCACTAGGACCACATGGTCTAGCCTTTGACGTGGTGAACAAGCTTCGTGCAGTGTACCTGAACCAAGGGTAAAAAATTTATATGGATAATTTTTATACTTCAAGAAGGCTTTTCGAACACCTCCTCGACGCAAGACTCTTGCATGGGTGACAACTTGCAAACACCACTGATGTTTTACAGTTGAGTTGAAAGACTCTTCAGGGGAAAAGAAGGCACAGCGTGGACATGTGCGATGAATCCGCGATGGTAACGTCCTGTACATGCAGTGGAAGGACCGGCGTGCTGTAGACCTCATGAGCACTTTGCACACTGCAAATCAGCATGTTCCCGCCAAGCGAAGAGAGAAAAGGGGGCCGAGTGGTTTCTGAGAGTCATAAGGAAACCACACTTAGCCTATGAATACAATAGTGGAATGTTAGGTGTTGACAAGTCTGACAAAATAATTTCTACATACAATGTGCTCAGAAAATGCATTCGCTGGTGGAAGACACTGTTCTTTCACTGTGTGGACATTGCTTGAATCAACAGTTTTATAATGTTTCAGGAGCACCGAAAAAAGAACCCATCAGTGCCAGAACTTTCTCGAAGCACTTATTACGACCAGCTTGCATTTAGGGAAGACTTAATTCAGCATATTTCCCAACACGACGAAGTCGCACAAGCTCGTGCTCCCTTCTCCTACCCTACCTACCTACCCCCCCCCCCCTCTCACCCTCGGATCCCGTTCGGCACCAACCGAAAAGAATAAAGAAGAAAAAATTTGCTACAAAAAAAATCAGACACAGAATAAAACAAACGTCTTCTGCTCCACTTGCAACGTATCCCTTTGCTTCCTGCCCTCACGCGACTGCTTTGCCGAATGGCACGGCCATCAACACTCATAGATTGACGGGTCCCAAAAAATGCACAATGCAGTGTACAGAGTTGGTATATATAGAAAGCACAGCTAAAGCGACTATTGACATTTGCTATATTTCAGAATATTGAAAACATTGCAGCCGAGTACACTCGCTTATTTCTGTCTGTTCATACCCCTCATTACATTTATTTTTTTCGTTTGACCAAGAAAATTTCAACAATTGTAAACCTGGCAGCATTTCAATTTTTTTATGTGAAAAGCCCCAACAATAATATACAATTTCATGTATTGCAATGCTAAATGCGTTTACTTGTTCCAGAGAAAGAATTTCTTTCTGAAAGCACTGTATATTGGCCAGTTTTATGCCTTATCGAAAGAGGTAACCTAACAGCACTGAGCAGCATATCAAACATTTACACTGGTCAGTCGTTTGTGCTGTTATATCCCTTTACTGCACCTTGTTGCATTTACGCAACATACCAATAAACAGCCATAAAAACGAAAGCTACTTTCATTTGGTCCCTTCTATGCATGCTGTTGCATTTCTGCAACACCAGTTTGAAAAACACGCCGTCTTGTGCTGCCCCCTGTGCTCATCCTGCTCAACTATTGCCAAACAAACATGGTGGACGCTGCCCGCGTCAGCACGGAGCTACACAGGTAAGATTTGCAAGTTATAAATGTTTGTCTGGACGGATTCAACCGCAGAAAGAGCTGTTAAGCCCTTCGGCACATCCTCCTAATCGTGTAGATTGCAAAAAACTATGTTTACGGAATGGTGTGTTTCTTGCGACAAAAAGTTGCTATGTTGCATATATGCAACAACGTGCTCATCATGTTTGTTTTTTTCTCTCAAACTAGAAATGGATGCTAAACGTTCTTATGGCCGAGCAATCCCTTCTGATAGTGAAGACAGCGAACTTTCTGGTAGTGACGACGATCCAGAGTGTAAGTGTTTTCGATTCATCGTGTGTGCAGTGTGTTGCATGGTGGAATTCGGGAATTTTTTTTATAATTGTGTGTGCATACGCCCGTGGCTGCCCCGCATTGTTACGGCTGCACTCATATGTCTGTGCTCCTGCGTTTTAAATTTTTGTCTATAACGGGAAGACCTAGGGGTTTTGTCGGATTTAAAAATACAGATGCACACTGTTTTCTATACGTGCATTTCACTTTATTTTACCACTAATTTTAGGTCCTGCATATCGCTGTCTGTTTCCACTACAGATATCACACCTGACTGTGGAAGCCTAAATGACAGCACAAACGAGTTGAGTGCATGCTCCGACGAGGACGAAGCTACACCAAATGAGGGAACATCTGACCACCACCCCACACAAGCTAAAGGACGCATGATTTGGAAGAAGGCGAATCTAATAAGAGATCCAGAGACAGTTCAGTTCTCCGGGCAAAGTGAACTCCCTGAGTTCATTGCAGAACTAGAGACACTATTCCAATACTTCAAGTTTCTCTTCCCTGAATCGCTGATTTCACTAATTGCAGATCAGAGCAATTTGTTTGCACTCCAGAAAGACGTGAGTCAGCCCCTTTATACTACTGCAGAAGAGATTGAAGTGTTTATTGGAACGTGCATGTGGATGTCGATCATTCAAATGAACACAAGGTGGTACTGGAGCGCAGTCACCAGGGTTAGCCAAGTTGCTGACAACTTTCCTGTGGGTCGCTTCGAAAAACTGAAGCATAACATCCACTTCGTAGACAATAGTACTCTCGGCCCAAAGGACGCTCCAAGAAGAGATCAGCTTGCGAAGGTGCGGCCTCTGATTGATACCATCAATGAACAGTTGTCACTTGTGCCTCTTGAAGAGCATCTATCTATCGATGAACAGATTATACCCTTCAAAAGTAGAAGCTCCCTCAAGCAGTACTGTCCCAAGAAACCCAAGAAATGGGGTTACAAAGTTTTCGTGCTCTCCGGTGTAAGCGGCTTCTCCTACAAATTGGAGGTATATACCGGACAGGAGAACTCGGCGCAAGGACGTTCAGGGGAGCCTGACTGTGGAGCGAGTGGAAATGTCATTGTTCGCTTGTGTAGAATGGTTCCGAGAGGCGTACACCACAAAGTGTAATTCGACAACTATTTCAACTGCCCAAGTTTGCAAGTGTACCTAGAGAAGGACTCAGTTCACTGCATTGGAACAGTGCGGATAAACCGGGTTCCTGGAGTGAGCCTGCCTGGTGAGCAGGAAATAAAAAAACAAAGGGGAGAGGACAATGCGAAGAAAGGGTGGCAGTTGTGGATGGAATTGAACTGTCGTGTACAAGGTGGCAAGATAACCGAGCTGTGACCCTTCTATCCTTTTTCATTAGAGCAGAGCTTGCTGCAAGGGCATCGAAGTACAATCGTCAGAAAAAGGAGCGAAGTGAGATACCGTGCCCTGCAGTTATCACTATCTACAACAAACACATGGGCGGTGTACACCTTTTAGACTCCCTCATCTCCATTTACCGTCCCTACCTGAGATCGAAGCGATATTATTTTCGTGTTTTTCTGCACATCCTTGACTTGACAGCTGTAAATGCTTGGTTGCTCTACAAGAGGAATGCCTTGAGCAAACGAGATGAGTACGCAGAAAGGCTTCTTCCTTTGGCCGACTTCAAGATGGACCTGGCTGCATCACTCTGCAAGGCTGGGAAGAGTGTGGTGAAGAAGCGAGGAAGGCCTAGCAACGAGTCAATAGAACAAGCCTCTCAGGAGAAGAGAAAAAAAGGACCAACAGCTCCAGCTCCAACTAAAGATGTCCGGCTAGATCAGGCATTATTTCTCATCTATGGAGCTTTGTCTTAGGACTCATAATTGTCATTTCTTTCCTCAGGTTGGTCACTGGGTCCTTTGGAGCCAGAAGCGGCAGCGCTGCAAGTTTCCAGGCTGCACGGGAATCTAATGAGCTACTGCGTAAAGTGTGAAGTGCACCTCTGTTCGACAAACAAGAGCAATTGCTTTTTTTTTGTACCACACAACAAAATGAGTGCACCATTGTTGATTACTTACCGATTACTTCTAGTGGTATAGCAGTAATCAGTAAAGGTTGGTATAAAACAAACCTTTTCTAGGAATCAAGTGAGATAGTTATCTATTGCAGCATTTGTTCCCCCTCGCTGACTGTATTGTAAATAAACATTACAGTTGATATGAAAAAGGTCTGTTTCTTCTCGATCTTTTTCTGTGTGCGCGCACTGTTGCAAAAATGCAACGTACCCTTTTTCTGCAACTAAAAACTGTAAAAGTTCAGTATGGTTAATTTTTTTTGTTAGTAGAGTTATTGTTATGGTTCTCCTCAACACCACAAATAATTTCACCGCAAAAGAAAAAATCATGCAGTAAAGGGATATGTTTCCATAATTTGATTCATACTTCATCGCCAATTGTTTACACCTCACCGTCCAACATAAATAACGATAGATGATATGATATTGTTAATTGTAATTTAACGAAAAAAGTAAGGTAGCAAAGAACAAATACAAATAGTACCACAGACAAATGCAGAAGCATTTGTCCGTGTCGCTTGTGTTTCCTATTCCTTACGTTAATATGCACAATGTGTAGAGGCGTAATGTGTACAAATGTACACATCACAAAAAAAATTCTTGGTTCAATAAACATGTTTTCGTTCAAATCACTCTGTTTGGGTCACTTTTTAGATTCATATTTGAAAGAATTATAATTTTCCTCCGTGTTAGTCTCAATTCGGGCCTGAAGGGGATAACAGCACTTCGGTGTCAGGATAGAAGGAAACAAGAGAGATGGACGTACATTTACCAAACATGTTCAGGCCGCAAACGAGAAGGCCCGCAGCTTTCGTAGATGACTTTATAAGCACCACCAACGGCTCTACCGTCTAGGGCTGAAGGCGCTCCTCTAAGATTTAATTTGTGAATCTACTGGGGTGGGCATATTTCGTTTGAGGATATACATGGTGTCTTTAATCGCCTCGTTCCTCAGCATCACCAGTGGTAAACACTGTTGGCATAAAGGATGGGGCTCTTAGCTCGGAAGCCTATATTTTTACAGAACAGGAGGTACGGTACGCCATCAAGAGTACACCTGATGTCGTTGGGCCCAAACTCTTATTTTATTTCAAACAATTATTTCACCTCCCTGACAGTATTGCGTGTCCTTATTGAAGAAATAATATTTGTTGCTGAAACAATATGTGCAGACTGTATCGAGACATGCCCACTGAAATCAGACAAGCAATCCAAAAGAAAAATGAGGTTCTTCTGGTACCATGGAAAGCAGCAACGAAATAAAGATCCTCACAAGGTGGATGGGCAACCAGACAGCAACATTTTGATCCATTCTCATACGATTTTTCAGTCATGCAACTACAGCCGCAAAACTGTTGTAACCAATCAGCGAAAACCAGAAGTGACGTCAGCCTTTGTTTACACCCAGACTCCTCGTCTTCCTTTTTTTTTTTTTCATTCCGCTGGCCCGTTACTGCCAGATACAAACGAGTGTGTTCCTCCGTGGATGTTCATTCTACCAACTAGTAACCACCACCATGACCACCACCAAGTATGGTTGAGCTTCTCATCAATGCAATAAAAATGTACCTTTTTCTTTATGGCAAGTGGCACCCCTCTTTTAAAGACCGCATGAAGAAGGACCGAGCATGGGCCAATATAAGAAAGATGTTCGGCATGCATGCTGCCTAAGTACCGGGTTTGCGACTACTGGTCGCTCGCATGCAGCCTCAGCCAGTGTGAACGCGTTTTTGTCGCCAGTCGCAAATGTTCGCGCGCGACCGCTGCTAGTCGCCAGTGTGAACATCGTACAGACTACTGCATTGTGTCAGCACTCCTGTGCTTTGACCTGTGATTATCTGTGCTCAGAACGAGTGTAAACACTCTTCAGAAGTTTGAAGTTTTGAACATCAGACCTCGCCTAAGTCATTTCAGAGCGGTCTCCTCTGTATTCAGTGTAAGCCTCTACCGTTGAGTTTGTGTGAACCATCTCACGTGAGAAACTTTGGTTGAAAGAAATTGACGGTAGCGTCCGCTGCTATGTATTTACCCTACATGACGCTCGAGACATGGCGTGGTGCCAACCAGGAGTTTTTACCCGCCACTGTTTGTTTTCAACTTCTATATTCATCATCCTTGAAAGCAAACCTCGCCCTTGCCAACACTTTTCGGTGATGTGAAAATGTACGCACATTACTGTTTTTAGGAATTTTACGATGCTGAAACGCTTGTTAACTTCGGTGCAAATCGTTTGTGTGTGTTGCCAAGCTAACAACAAGCATGCGCTGGTTCGTAGCAGTGTTATGCGATTTCATGTTTCATGGTACCAGCGATGCTGACACATTCAGCTGTCAGCAGTTTCATTACCATTCATGATTAAAAGAGAAACTTGAATGAACGTGCGCAACTGTGGTGATCGAAAAAGTTGCATGATTAAATGCTGCTCGTGTTGCCTGCAATTTCCCTTGACTTTTGTTCTGCTTTTGTGCTGTGCAACTAGACACTAGAACATTGATTTGATTGATATGTGGGGTTCAACGTCCCAAAACCACCACATGATTATGAGAGACGCCGTAGTGGAGGGCTCCGGAAATTTAGACCACCTGGGGTTCTTTAACGTGCACCCAAACCTGAGCACTCGGGCCTACAACATTTCCCCCTCCATCGGAAATGCAGCCGCCTCAGCCGGGGTTTGATCCCGCGACCTGCGGGTCAGCAGCCGAGTACCTTAGCCACTAGACCACCGCGGCGGGGTGACACACACTAGCACATGCCTAATTGCACCTGCCTTGTTTCGTAGATTGTCAGTACTCACACGTTCTCCTTAAGGCATTTGCTACTCAAAGAAGAGGGAGAATGTAAACAATAGTGCTTCTCCATCGTTTTACTGTTCGCTGAAATATAACACGTTTTGTTTACAGCTGAACAGCTAATAAGCTAAAGAACTTGTAAGTGAGAAGTGCTTCTATTGAAATCTGAGGTGCACAGCGACACGATAGTAAGATAAAACAGCATGTCACCACATGTATGTAGAAGATGAATTAAAGTGCAGTATTACTGTACTGCACTTTGTTTACAACAAATGACATGGTGTCTCATCTCAGGAGGTGGCGATATGTGTTTGTTGAAACGCTTATTACAATATTACTGTTTAAATTCTCTCGTTCTGTATTTCTGTGCCCAACTCCTGCAGAAGCCCTGCATTAAGCTGCAGTACTTGAAAATAAATCAATCAACATTATGACCGATATATGTTGCATCATGAAGCATTGGTTGCAGTTTGTTGCATTAGATATTATTTAGAGTATAAAAAACGTGCCAAAGCCTTCCACACAGTGCTTTGCACCAATGTTATGACCGATATATATTGCATCATGAAGTATTGCGTGCAGTTTGTTGCAGTAGAGGTGAGCGCGTGTACCAGCCAATAGCAAACACTCATTTCCCCTCGCCCTGAAGGAGTGCAAGATCCGTCTAAATGTAGCTCCATTTTTGAAAATCTGGAAACTCGAGTATCCCGCAAGCTACCTAATCGCAAGCCAGTTACCCCTGATGGCGGGAAAACAAAAAGAGCAGGAAATCACGAACAAAACATGAACGAGATGGCGGCGCTCTGTTAAGCGAGGAAGAAACTGCATGCAGCGAGAGGTTCGGGTATTTTTGGCAATCGCCAGCTCCTCAGGTGCTGCCTCGGCTAGCTAAATAGTTTATTTGAGGTACTTGTACCGCAAATTCGGCGAAGATATTTATAGAGGACATATGTGGTGAAAAACATTGTCCTGGAGAGTGTGCGTCGTGCTTTGACATAGAAGATCGGTGTGCGGGGCCGATTTATTTGTGATCGGTGTGCAAGGCCGATTTAGCATTTCAAGGTGCGCGGGAATCACCATGATGGTGATAGCGGTGAAACGAGAAAGTTCGCCTATGTGCGTGCTCGTGCGCGTACCTCGTGAAAAAGCTCCCGAGCCATGGGGACAGCTCAGCTAACCTCCGAGAGCAGAGTGCAAGAACAAGTTCGGGCCACGCCCCGACTGCTTGTTCTGACCCTCCGTGTCCGGGCCTCGTCTCGGCGTTGAAGTCCTCGAGTGCGTTCTGGACTGGGCATCGCCCCACCGCACCCCCGGATTGGTCTGAAGCAATGTCCTTCACAGCCAGCTGCTGTTCTGGTCTCAGAGTAAGACGACGCTGTCCCAGGCCGGGCCCCACCTCGGTACGGACTCCGCAAGCACGAGGCCTACCGCCTCCTCACGACGAGAGAGCTCCAGGTCAATCGCATCGTTCACAATCCAAGAGTACAACGTGAGTGGACGAACTAGAACATTAACGTCCCTTCCGCGCAAGACCGTGAACGCGTGTACATATGTGTGAGTTTATGTAGTGTGTATTCCCTTGTCCGTCTTCGTGCATATAAAAGTATCTCGTGTTCCTCGAGCATCCTCTGTCCTAGTCTGGCTAACTTGCGCCCACAGTTGCCCACAACATAGTTTATGGATTACACTGACCAAACATACTGTTTTCTAAAAGCTAACTTTTCTTACATTTTTTTCCGTTTTCAAAGGCCGCTTCCCCCTTTCAGAGAGACATGAACGAGACGTGCCTATCCCACGCCCTTGTATCATCACTCAAAATGAAGGAAACAGTCATCTGAAAAGGCTACACCACTGATCTGGCTGCAGGATCATCGCTACAGTATGTTCTAATCATTCGCCTAACACTTTACTGTGCCTTGCATGTCACATACATACACACGCTTGGTCAAACCTCAGGTTTTATCCAGGCCACATTAGTTAACAGCCATTTACATGCTGAATAGTGCTCACAATAGCAACAAATATATGGCAGAGGACTTTGACTTGCAAGACTTCACTGCATTTCACCAGCTTCCTAAGTGATGGCGACAGGAACGCCTACACAACAGTATGCGAGGCAAATGTATACTGTGCCCCGCCGCGGTGGTCTAGTGGCTATGGTACTCGGCTGCTGACCCGCAGGGCGCGGGTTCGAATCCCGGCTGCGGCGGCTGCATTTCCGATGGAGGCGGAAATGTTGTAGGCCCGTGTGCTCAGATTTGGGTGCACGTTAAAGAACCCCAGGTGGTCTAAATTTCCGGAGCCCTCCACTACGGCGTCTCTCATAATCATATAGTGGTTTTGGGACGTTAAACCCCACATATCAATCAAATCAATCAAATGTATACTGTGACGCACCCATTGACAAAGAAGAGTGCACTAACCATGTTGCAAAGCGCTTGGGAACTGCTCTGCGGAAATTGACAATGTCACTGTCACGAGTTGAAAAACTGAACGATGCAACAATACTGTAAAAACTGGAATACAGTTCGAGAAGATGCGATGAAAAGTCTACACCTTGCTTATATACCGGTCATTGTCAGAAAACTTATGGAAGCCTTTCAACAATGCGTTGATGAAGTCGGTAGTATTCTGGGCACTATATCAGTAGGCTTCATTGCCATCGTAAGCATCAGAAACGGCACCATTGGACGGCGCCATTTTGAATTTTGTTTGATCCCGATTGCGAAGCAAGGATGGCTGTGTTGGTTTTGCCCTGTTTCATTATCCCCATTTGAGGCTTATCACCTTCAATATGAGTGGCAGCCGGCGGCAGGTTACAACATGCTTCAAGAAAAAAAGTCATCGAGTATGCAGAAGCCCACGGCAACCTGGTGGCACAACGAGAATTCGGTCCGACGGAGAAGAGCATCCGACACTGGAGGAGCCAGAAACAGCACATTATAAGTTGCAGCAACCAGAAGGAAATGTCGTTTCGTGGACAGACTGCAGTTCACCCCGAACTGGAAACGACACTCGTCGAGTTCATCCAGGAGCTGCACGCAAGGGTGCTACCCGTGACAACGGAGTGCATCTGCGTGAAAGCGCTCAAGATTGCACGCGACTTGGGGCACACGAGGGCGCAATTCAAGGACTCGCCATCATGGATGCGCCGATTCATAAAGCAGAAGGGCCTTGTGGTGCGGCAGCATACTTCAGTGTTGCAAAAACTACCCGCAGAGTTCAAGCACAAGCTTAAGGAGTATCAGCGCTTCGTCATCGAGTATCGTCGACAGAGTTACAGGTGGGCCACATGGGCAATGCTGACGAAACTCCGGTCTGGTTCGATATGCTATCGAACACGATTGTGACCGAGAAAGGAGCGAAGCAAGTGAAACTATTGACAATGGGCAACAAGCATTCGCTGTTTACCATGATGATCGCGTGTACAGCAGACGGAAAGAAGCTGCCTCCTTATATTATTTTTAAAGGAAAAACGCTACCAAAGGAGGACTTTCCTCGGGATGTAATCATGAGGGCAAGCGAGAAGGGGTTCATGAACGAATGCCTCGTGCTTGAATGGATCCGGCTCGTATGAAAGCGGCGACTCGGTGCCCTTTTTCAATGACCGAACAAGCTGGTACTCGACTCTTTTTGCGGTCACCTCACGGCCGATGATGATGATGATGATATGTGGTGTTTTTTGGCGCAAGGGCCATTTGATGGCCAAAGACCACAGTTCATCAGACAAGGAATGTGGACAATGATTGTGATTAGCGGCTGTATAAGGGCCATAAAATTCCTCGCAGTATGGCGGGTAAAAACAAGTAATAAAATCATGACCATGCCGTGAAAGGTGTGTGTGGTGTGAATAGGTGACAAAAGTTGGTGATAATGAAAAACGATGGTGGACATGTATGGCATTAGCACAAGTGCCTCACTCGTTCATACCGTTGCGTCCAAGGGCCGTGAGGCAAGTGCTTTGTTGTGTAGCCACCGCAGCGAAAACCTCTCTGGAGAGGTCGTGCTACGGAATGTCCGGGTACATGATATGAAAATTATGAATTTCTTTTAAAAACACTAACAATGATTTATGACTAAAAAGCGGTTCCCTACCAACGAACATTGCAGGGTGTAAAGGTATATGTTGTCGGTAGGGTAATGAAAAATGCTGTTTTCTTAGAGTTTCTAAGTGTTTGCACTGAATTAACATGTGAAGAACTGTTAATGCTTCACCACATTTGTCACACAATGGTGGATCGCCACCGGACAAAACATATGTGTGTGTCATGTATGTGTGTCCTATCCTGAGTCTCGTTAGTATTACCTCTGTATGACGCGATTTTGATACTGGCAGCCAATGACCGAGATGTGGCTTAATAATGTGTAGTTTGTTTTGTGTGTGTGTATCCCACTTGCTCTGCCAGTAGTCCCTGAGGTTTCGTTTGAAAGACGACTTAAGATCAAGGGCCGGGATAATTGTGGGTGTAGTGGCGGTGCTTTTGTGAACGGATGCAGCAAGCTGATCCGCCCTCACGTTGCCTTGGATCTCACGGTGCCCCTGGCACCCAGCACACTACAACATGTTGCTTGAGTGTGTAGAGTGTGCACAAAATGGAGTAAAGTGAGACAAGGACCAGGTTTTTTTGTTTTTTAAGACTGTACAGAGCCTTTACCACACTGAGGGAGTCTGTATAAATTACTGCTTTTTGTATTTGTAATTGTTTGATGTGTTTAGCTGCCACAAGTATCGCGTAAGCTTCCCCTGTGAAGCTTACTTGTGCCTGGATGTAGAGGGCCAGCATCCGAAAAGGATGACCAACAGCAGCGTAGGACACAGAGGAGTTAGACTTGGAGGCATCTGTAAAGAACTCAGGACGTGTGTATTTGTGTTGAAGTTCCAGGAAGTATGTTCGGATATGGGCAATAGGTGCATGTTTTGTAACTTCTAGGAAAGACACATCGCAGTCTACAGTCTGCCACTGCCACGGTGGCGGGTATGCTACAGGAGCCATTAAACTGTGTTCAAGTGACACTCCAGTTTCTTCAGCTAGACCCTTCAGGCGAACTGAGAAGGGCTGCCTCATCGAAGGCCTGTTTTGAAACAGAATGTAGCTCGACAGATCATCAATAGTAGAGTGTGAGGGGTGCTTTTTGTCTGCTTTCACCTTAAGAAAATACACAAAGGACATGTAAGTTCTCTGTAGATAAAGCGACCATTCATTTGACTCAATGTAAAGGCTTTCTACAGGGCTGGTGCGAAAAGCACCCGCAGAAAGGCAGATGCCCAAATGGTGCACGGGGTCCAGCATCTTCAAAGCACTTTGAGTTGCAGACAGATAAACAACAGCCCCATAATCTAAGCGGGTGTGAATGAGGCTTCGATACAGATTCACGAGGCATTGCTTATCACTACCCCAAGTAGTACGTGACAGCACTTTTGTAGCATTCATGCTTTTTAAACATTTCGTTTTTAAATACTTGATGTGCGGTACGAAGGTCAACTTGTTGTCCAAGATTAAGCCTAAGAATTTATGCTCGGCTTTGACAGACAGACTTTGCCCATTCAGTCGAATGTCATGTTCGGAGTGCATGCCTCTCTTTCGAGAGAACAAGACACACGTGCTTTTTTGTGGTCAAGTCGAAATCCATTTTCATCTGCCCATTTGGAGACCTTGTTTAAGCCCAGCTGAACCTGCCGCTCACACATTGCCAAGTTGCATGACTTAAAGCCAAGCTGAATGTCGTCGACATATGTACAATAGAACATATTGCGGGGGATGGACAAGTGCAAGGAATTCATTTTGGTAATAAAAAGTGTGCAACTAAGTACACCACCTTGTGGCACGCCTGTTTCCTGGACAAATGTTTGGGAGAGAACACTGCCCACACGGACACGGAATGTCCGGTTTGACAGGTAACTTTTGATTATGTGAAACATTCTTCCGCGCACACCAAGATGGGACAGGTCTCTTAGAATTCCAAAACGCCATGTTGTATCATAAGCCGTTTCGATATCGAGGAACACAGAGAGAAGATATTGTTTATGGATGAAGGCGTCTCTGATCTGTGCCTCGATACGAACAAGGTGGTCTGTGGTGGATCTACTTTTTCGAAACCCGCACTGAAATGGGTCGAGCAAATTGTTTGTTTCAAGGATATGTACGAGTCTGCAGTTTATCATTTTTTCGAAGACTTTGCACAAGCGGCTTGTAAGTGCAATAGGCCTATAACTTGAAGCTAAAGAAGGGTCCTTGCCTTCTTTCAAAATGGG
This sequence comes from Rhipicephalus annulatus, assembly GCA_013436015.1. Classification (NCBI taxonomy): domain Eukaryota; kingdom Metazoa; phylum Arthropoda; class Arachnida; order Ixodida; family Ixodidae; genus Rhipicephalus; species Rhipicephalus annulatus. The sequence goes on along the minus strand of WOVY01009465.1, from coordinate 432,413 downwards.
AATAATAATAGCCTCTTTCCAGGAGGTAGGGATAGAGATAGAAAACCAGATAGCATTGCACAAACAAAGTAAGGCTTTTCGTGTTTCTGCTGGTAGGTTTTTTAACATTTCATACACCACACGGTCAGAACCTGAGGCAGAAGTACTGCAGGAGTTTAGAGATGTTCGGAGCTCAGCTATACTGAAAGCTTGGTTATATGCCTCTTTTCTAGTGCAGCTGTGTTCGAGTTTCTGCTTTTCTATTCTTGTTCTGTATTTTTGGAAAGTGTCAGTATAGTGGGACGAGCTGGATACCTGTTCAAAGTGTGCACCGAGGAAGTTTGCCTGATCTTCCAAGGTATCACCCTGAGTGTTTACGAGTGGGAGTGAGTGTACTTTTCTTCCTGCTACCCTACGAACCATGTTCCAGACTTTGGCCTCTTGTGTATATGAATTTATCCCTGATAAAAACTTGTGCCAACTTTCTCTTCTAGTCTGCCGACGCGTTCTCCTGCCTCGAGATTTTATTTTCTTAAAGCTCTCAAGGTTTTCCGCTGTCAGCGAGTTCCGCAGCAACCACAATGCCCTGTTCTGTTCCTTTCGCGCATTCTGACACTCAGTGTTCCACCACAGGACGTGTCGTTTGCCGGGCAGTCCAGATGTTTGTGGAATGCACTTGGCTGCTGCGTCAGTAAGAAAGGCCGTGAAGTATGCACAGCTTCATCTATGCCTAATCCGCATATGTCAGTCCAATTTAAGTGAGTAAGCTTTTGAAATTGTTCCCAGTCGGCTTTGTTTACCAGCCATTTGGGAACATGTGAAAACATTCATATATTATTGGTGTACTCAAAACTAAAGGAACATGGTCACTTCCGTATGGATTATTTATGACTTTCCACTGAAGTAATGGTACAAGTGAAGGAGATGCGATACTGAGGTCTATGGAAGAGTAAGTTTTGTTGGCAAGGTTGTAGTATGTTGCCTCTTTCCTATTCAACAGACAAGCACCTGATGAAATGAGGAATTGTTCAATGAGACGACCTCGTGCATCACAGCGAGCATCACCCCACAGACCATTATGAGCGTTCAGGTCCCCAAGGACCAGATAAGGTTCAGGTAGTTCGTCTATTAAAGACTGGAATTGAAGTTCTTCAAGACGGTGGTGTGGAGGTATGTACAAAGAGCAGACAGTGACAAGTTTGTTTAGAATAACTGCTCGAACAGCCACCGCCTCGAGGGATGTTTTAAGGGGTAATTGTGTGCATGCTATACCTTGACTAACTATAACCGCTACACCACCGGATGGTGGCATGGCATCATCTCTATCCTTTCGAAAGATTACGTAGTTACGTAAAAAGTTTGTGTTTGTTCGTTTTAAGTGTGTCTCTTGTACACACAGCACTCTTGGATTGTGTTCATGGAGGAGTTCTTGTAAGTCATCGAGGTTTCGAAGAAGGCCTCGGATGTTCCACTGTAATATTTCTGTCTGCATATTTAAACAAGAGAGATGCTGCTGTGTGTACAAAGAGTATCCTGCGTTGGAGTGAGCTCGTTAATTCAGGTGGCAGGACGATCGTCCAGCCCCATTATTGGTTTTTTGCTTTTCTTGGCGCGCTCCAAAGAGCAGCGCCGCAGTTTTGGTACTAAGGGTACCGTTGTGTCCATTGCCTCCTCAGAGGCACTGGGTGCCCGCACATGCGAGCTAGTGGTTCGGATTTTAGGCCTCGCCTGGTGAGGGGATGCCTTGAGACCAGAGGACCCTGGAGTCTCCGGCCTCAATTCGCTAGGAGGCAGAGTAGACTGAACTACAGCCGCCTTGGGGCCAGGCGCCACAGCCAACGGCTCGCTCTGCGCTGGCCAAAGGAGTGGCGAGGGCTGGTGCGGCGTTGCCCCCTGACGCGCCACATAAAGTGGCGACACTCTTCGTCTTGCTTCCTTGAATGTGATATTTTCTTTAATTTTCAATGTGATGATTTCTTTTTCATTTTTCCAAAATAAGCAAGACCGTGAGTATGCGGCATGATTTTCGCCACAGTTCACACAGTGCGATGGTTCTTCGCAATTGTCCGAATTGTAACCCAACACTCCACATTGTGCACAAGTTTGGTGACCACGACAGCTTTGTAAGCCGTGTCCGTACTTCTGGAATTTAAAACAACGACGTGGGTTAGGTATGTATGGTCTGATCGACGTCTTAGTGTACCCTGTTTGAATACTTTCTGGCAGATTACTGGAAGCGAACGTGAGTATGAGGTGTTTCGTTGGTGTTACTTTGTTGTCTCTTCTAATGATGATTCTTTGTACATTGGTCACATTCTGACTCTTCCACCCCTCTAGAAGTTCCTCTTCGGTCAAACCGAGCAAATCAGCATCAGATACTACACCACGGGTTGTGTTCATAGATCTGTGTGGCGTTGCAGTGATGGGAGTGTCACCAAAAGTTGAAAGATTCTGTAGCTTTTTAAACTGTTCTTTTTCTCGAACTTCAAGGAGGAGGTCTCCGCTGGCCATTTTGGTAACTTTGTACCCGGCTCCAGAGTTTCTGTGAGACATCTGGCTACTACAAAGGGGGATACAGTTCTGGCTTGCTTGCTGCTTATCTCACTATGTATAACATGAAAATGGGGAAAGTTTTCAATTGATCGATTAAAAAAGCCATAGTCTTCGGTGCGTACGCGCTTTAAGGCGGTACGATCACTTAACAAGAGAAACGCTCTATGCATTCCAGTTTAATTTTCTTCAGAAGCGTTGGCAGCCACCCACCACGGAGCCCAACGAGGGGACGCTACAAGTTTGAGGATGCTAAAACCTGCAGACGCCAGCCGTACAACGCTACTATAACCCAATGCGCCTAGACCAAGGTAGGCTATTTGCACAGGGTTAACCCTAGCTGCCAGGAAGTTTGGAAGTAGGCAGAAGAGAGCAGAAGACAGGACAGATAAATAGTGAGAGATAAAGACGAAGATGTAGGGAGAGAGAGATAGGAACAGGCGACTGCTGATTTCTCCTGGGTGGGTCAGCCCAGGTGTGCCGTCTATGTGAAGCCGGGGCCAAAGGGGTGTGTTGCCTCTGCCGGGGGACCTTAAAGGTCCAATCACCCAGCGTCGGCTCAACCCCCAGGATCCCCTTTTCCCCGGACACGGCAAAGCCACGAACGGCTAGGCGTGGGAGGGAGTAGAAACTCCCCCGTTAGCTCGGGTCCGTGGTGTCGCTACACACCAAACGCCTACTTGCGCAGGCGCCCCTGCGGGGGCTCACGGCTGATGGGAAGCGATCGCTGTCCGATGGCAAGACGGATCTTGTTGTCATCCCCGGGGGACTGACATCTATACTTTAGCCACTGGACGTTGTGCTGAACAAGCCATTTAAAGATCACATGTGCGAGATCTATAGTGAGTGTATGCTGGGAGACAATCCCAAGACCCCCGCTGGCCGCCTATGGCGTCCATTACTCGCAACCATTTGTGGCTGGGTGTCGTCAGCCTGGAAATCCCTCTCGGAAGATGGTTCGCAAATCCTTCGCAAATGCTGCATCAGCACACCGTTAGATGGCTCAGAGGACGATGCACTCTGAGAAGTAACTAGTGCGAAACAAACATCATCTGACTCGAGTTCGAAATGAGTCAGAGTAACTTCGTGACCTCCTAGCATTGAACAGTGTCTAAATAAAAATGAATGTTACCAAAGTGCAGCTAGTTGCATTGAGTTTTTATCAAGGTAAGGGTGTGCCACGATACTTTGCGATTTCTTTTATTTCTTTTTTTTATGATTCGAAGTTTAGGGGCTCGTCCTATATTGCGGTCCGATATATAGTCCGGTTTCCACAGTAATAAAACTACAAACATGTTCATAGCAACGTAAATGTAGCACAAGAAAACTAGGTTGGGCACCTAATGTAAGTGTTATAACAACGTACAAGTAGCACGAAAAACTAGGTTGAGCACCTAGTGTAAGTGTTATATATTTTCGGTTCAAGCATTAAAGTTTTCAGTTGTGAGTAAGCGCTTGTGGTGTACCCTTTCTTGCCAGTGTTTTTTCGTGCTACGTTTACGTTGTTATGGATCAGTACCAAATCACTCGCCTCTCCGTTTTGCTTTACAAACATTTACAAGATTGCCATCACGAGTAACAAAGACAGTGTCCGAAATATGTACACTTCCATATGGGCATCGTATTTTCACTGCTGCTTTGATAATGGTGCCAGGAGCCTCGACTTTGCCCCATGGAACCAAATTCACGGTGCAAGCACAAGAGTGCGGAATCACAGTTGGAGCCTTCACCGCTCCACACCCCACTGTTGACAAAAACGCAGGGATTGGCATGCCCATCTACAAGCGCCTCACAGAAGAGAAATCCTTTATTCAGCGCCTTCGTGGCACGACTCTGGATGCAGCAGAGTCGTTCAACCACAAAATATGACTGCTATGCCCGAAAACGAAACTCACCTCCTGGACTACTGCAGAGAGAGTCACCACTCTTGCTGAACTCTGGTACAATACAGGCCACAGGTGCTTTGAACAGGCGCTGGAAGAATTTGAGTTCTCCCTTCACAGGATCTGGCCACACATGTTAATTGAGGTGACAACGCGTGAATCACGAAATGAAAATGAAAATGAAGGAAACGACGGAACCAAGTGCGAACCATCGCAGCACAGAAACGAGGACTCGTGTTGAGGACGCAGACTGCAAGAGCCAAGAAGGACATAGTTATGGTACAGGAGACTTCTAGACAGACTGCACTGAGTGCAAGATACACTTCATTGTGGCTCAATTTGATGTTAATAACATTGTTTTCTAATAACTAGCAGCTTTCCAAACTTCCAAATTTGTTTTTCTCGTTTTCATCTTCTTTTTACAATTCCACGTTTTCTGGGCAATCTTTTATAAACATGTATTTATTGTATAGCAATGAAACTTGGCACGAGTATTATTCAACACATGCAGAATGAAAATGTCTACTTGAAATTTTAATATCTGCCAGCATTAGTTGTGGAAATACTAGATACTGTTTCAAAGGGAGATTGAAGATAATTAGTTACTGTGCACAATTTTATTTTCTTGGTTGCAATATTTCTGTGAAATATCTGGAAAGATATAAGCGCTTTACAATCTACCAAGAGTCAAATAAGGTGCAACATACTGCTTTTACTAAAAGGTGAAGTACACCCCCAATGAACATAATCAAATTTTTTTCAATACCCTAACAACATCGGATGCTTCAAATGTAATTACAAGGAAGTCACCAGATGTGCAGAATGAAAATGTCTACTTGAAATTTTAATATCTGCCAGCATTAGTTGTGAAAATACTAGATACTGTTTCAAAGGGAGATTGAAGATAATTAGTTACTGTGCACAATTTTATTTTCTTGGTTGCAATATTTCTGTGAAATATCTGGAAAGATATAAGCGCTTTACAATCTACAAAGAGTCAAATAAGGTGCAACATACTGCTTTTACTAAAAGGTGAAGTACACCCCCAATGAACATAATCAAATTTTTTTCAATACCCTAACAACATCGGATGCTTCAAATGTAACCACAAGGAAGTCACCAGATGTGCGCACCAACGAAGATTCACTAGACTATCTAGAATACTAGTAACCTTGATTTCAGAGACAATAAGGTGTTCCACACAATCATGATGAGGTTCGATGAGGTGCAGGATTTTTGTAAGCAAGCATTTTTGTAAAACTATTTGTTTCAACAATGTTGCCTGTCTGAATGGTGTGCAGAACACGTTCCAACATTGCTATAATATTGCCTAATGTTTTATCGATGTTGCTTGAATAACTGAGCAGTGCTCTTGCAATTTTTCTTGTCGATGTTACAAGAATGCTACCAAAGGTAGACATTATCCACGTTTTAGCAGCATTGAAAGGCAACACTATGGCAATGCTGCAGCAATGTTCTGTGCTACCATGGTGGGACCTCTTTCACAGCCCTTTCTTGGAGACGCTTACAAGCGTTGTGCAAAAGAAAACGGCGGCCGCTTTATTGAAGCCACCATGCAGCTACCGAACGACCTGGCCGAAGGGGGGTGCAGGCTGCCAATACAATCAAATCTCATAACTACGAACACCAGACTAAAGATTTTTTTCAATATTACAAGTATTTTGAAAATCCCTGCCAGACTGCCTATATTTTCAATATAAAGTATTTCAGAACAAGTTTCAAATTACCCCAAATTTTAAAATATTGTCGCGAAAGGCAGAGTTAAGCAGAATGCTTTTTCTTTTTCCAATGATGTTACATTCTTTTTCGACTGCTCTTGAAGAAAAACCCCCAAAGAAGAATTCTAGCCGTCAGAGGGGAAGCTATATCCTGTCGTTTCCTTCGCGCCCCGTGCGTAAACGACTGCAGGCACACAGCGGGGGTGCTTCGCGGGACGACCAGAGGCCGAAAATTGGGACCATGTGTGCGCGTCGCCTCTGCTTGCCGGAATGTGGTGTGTACAGAAAATGAACTGGTTTCGTCGCGAGGCAGGATTCAAGCGACCATGTAAACTCGTGTGGGGATTGGTTATCTTCGGCTTGCCTGATTGGTCCTAAAAAGCCGATTTTCAATTGGTGGAAAATGGTGCTTCTCCACGAGGTGCACGTTCTCGTGAACACCCCAAAACTTCATTTAAGCAGCGACTCGAGCCCATTTTGGGGAGAGTGGACTCGGGGCCCACATCGCATCGCACCACCAGAGACCAGTCAGGCAGGCCGACGGGGTATGCCATCATTTTTTATGTTTTGTATTCATTGTCTAGTGCATTTTGTAAATTGAAGTTGCATTAGCTAAATAAACCCCAATGAGTGCTCCCCAAAATCATCGTGTTGACTTCTCATCGATTGCCTCCGCGGTGTTTCACCCACACTTATTCGTCTCCCTGGTCTTCCGATGCGCCTAACCTTGAACAACCTCGACGTTTCGCTACAAAGTGGTGGAGGTTGCTCGGTAACGATAGTCTCGATCTGAAATTATGCCCCGAGTCAACAACAAATATCAGGAACCTACCTCTGACTGCTCTACTATGACGGAACCCCCTACTTTCTTCTCTGCTATGTCTACCCCCCAAGCTAAATCTTTCGTCGGACCACCAGTCTTTGGAGGCGCGCCGGAGGAATCTATTTCCGAGTGGCTACTTTGCCACGAACATGTAGCGTTGCTTAACAATTGGGACCAAGCAACGAAGGTGAATTTCTATATCTGGCTTTAGACGGAGATGCGACAAAAGTGGCACACTACTCAAATTCTAACCGGTGCCCCTAATACATGGGAAGAATGGGCGACGCTACTAAAAACGTCCTTTACGAGTCGCCACTTAGTCGAGATCGCCCATTTGCGGCTACAAAACCGCACCCAATCGCTGTCCGAAACCCCCGAGCAGTACTACTATGACGTCGTACAGCTGTGTGCAAGAGTGAACCCGTCCATGACGGAAGATATCGGTTGCGGCACCTTATGCGCGGTTTGCGTCCGGATGTTCTGGAGAAGATGATAATCGCAAACCCGGAGAGCTGCGCTGCATCCCTCCAAATTTTGCAACGCATGAATCAGGCAGCTTTAATGAGCCATGCGTCGGGGCCACAACCGATTGGCATCCAGTATTCTACCGGATCGCAGTCGTGGATGCAAAATATCGCTCATCCCGTAGGGTTCGCACCCGCCGCAGCGACAGGGCACCCTCCTCCTACGTGTGTCGCCACTTGCGCCGCGGCCGAATTGCGTTGCCCGCGGGAGGCTGCCGACCGCGAGAGAGACCTGAAAGCGATTGCGGACTCGACGGCCTTGCCGTCTGACCGGCTAAAAAGCATCGAAGACGAGGTGCATCGCCCCCCAATGCCTTGGCCTCAGAGAACTTCCCGCGCCAACGACGGGCGTACCCGATGCCAGATTTGCCGCCGCATAGGTCACATAGCACAACAGTGCTGGCAGCGGTTCCGAGATGGCAGGAACAATCAGGCGGAGCTCCTAGGCAATCAGAATGGGCAGCCTAATCCTTCGGGAAATGAGAACGGCCGGGCCTAGTGGGCCAGCCCGGCCGCCCCATTGGCACATTGTCGGAAGGTCAGCTTCTCGCAGTCCCTACACGAGCCAACAGTACAGAAACAAAACTTGTAATTGACACCGGCTCGTCCGTAAATGTCATCTCAGAAGAATTAGCTAACAAAATATGTGCTTCATCCAAATCGAGAAAAGACATATTCATCCGAGGAATTGGCGGAGGCTTGCTCACCCCCAATGGTGAAGCTGAAATAAAACTTGAATTTGGCACCACCAAAGTTCACGAGACGTTTTTAGTGGTCAAGGATTGCCCATACGAGCTACTCGGTGGTCTTCCTTTTTGTCCAAGAAAGAGCTGCAACTAAACGGTGAAATTTTCTGGCTACGTATAGACTCAAATGCCCCCGAACATAATGATGTACTTACAGTGCTGTGCCACGAGCAAATTCGCATTGAACCTCGCACAGAAGTCACTATTGAAGTAAAGGTCGCAAGGGACGGAATTCACCTCGTGGAACCGAAGAGCACGCTCAGAGACGGACTTCAGATTGCACGCACAATAACGAGGATCGTGCATGGGAGAGGCCTCATTCGCATAGCTAATCCTACCATGTCGCCAGTAAACCTGCTCCGCGGAACAAAGCTTGGATGGGCTTCATCTATTCATGACGCACAGCTGGCAATCACGGCCCCCGAGAACGATCGAGTACCTCAAGAGTTTGACATGGAGACTGGGGATCACCTACAGTCATCTGAACGGGATGAGCTGCTGTCGCTCATTGAGAAGTACCACGATCTGTTTACGAACAGTGACAACCCCATCTGGCAGACTCAGGTCGCTGAATATGTGATCGACACAGGCGATTCTCGACCAATTTATCAGCACCCATACCGTCATTCCCCTTTTAAAAGGCAACAGATTGAGCAACAAGTAGAAGGAATGCCGCGCGATAGGATAATTAGAGGGTCTCACAGTCCTTGGTCATCACCTGTCATTCTCGTGAAGAAGCCAAATGGGACTTGGCGTTTCTGCGTCGATTTCCGCAGAGTCAATGAGGTCACTAAAAAAGATGTGCACCCACTGCCACGAATTGATGACATACTTGCCATGCTACAGGGGTCAAAATACTTCACCACACTTGATCTAACATCAGGCTACTGGCAAGTGGGCATCAAGGAGGAAGATAAGCAAAAGACCGCATTTGCCTGTGGACCCGGCCTGTACGAATTCAATGTTGTCCCTTTCTGCCTGTGCAACGCCCCTGCCACATTTGAGAGAAGGATTAACAAAGTCCTCAGTGGTCTTCTCTGGAGAGTTTGTTTGGCCTACTTGGACGACATCGTGATTTTCTCGAAGACTATGGCAACTCATTTGCAAGATTTGGAAAGTGTGTTTTCAGCTTTGGACACGGCAAACTTACGACTGAAGTCCGAGAAATGCAGCTTCGCCCACCAGGAGATTAAATATCTTGGACACATTCTCACAGATGAAAGCATCCGGCCGGACCCAGACAAAGTAGCAGCGATCGAAAAATTCTCCAAGCCACGAAACAAGAAAGGTGTACAGAGCTTTCTTTGAATCTGTAACTATTATCGGCGATTCATCAAAGATTTCTCTCGTATTTCTCGACCTCTGACCAACTTAACCAAAAAGGATGTTCCTTTCGTCTGGGATGCGGCACGCGAAGTGGCCATGCAATCCCTCAAAGAGAAGCTGATCACAGCCCCAATTCTGCGTCAGTTTGAGCCGGGAAAGCCGATAGAGGTGCACACTGATGCCTGTGATTACGGCATTGGCGCCGTGCTTGTACAGAAAATTCGAACTCAAGAGAGAGTCGTCGCCTATGCCAGCCGCCACCTTAACAAGGCTGCGATGAACTACAGTACAACTGAGAATGTCTCGCCGTTGTGTACGCCTGCGGACAGTTTCGGCCATACGTCTTTGGTGCTAAGTTCACGGTCGTGACTGACCAAGCCAGCCTGGCTTGGCTAATGAAAGTAATCCGAACGGTCGTCTTATGCGATGGTCCCCGTTGCTTCAGGAATTCGACATAACGTTGCGACACCGCCCTGGCCTCAAGAATAGAAATGCCGACACGCTTTCCCGCCTTCCTCATGATCCCGTGCCTGTAAGCGAAGAAAACCCCTTACCGTTGCTGGTTCTGGATCAGGTGGATGTTGGAAAAAAGCAGAGGGCAGACCCATGGATGAAAGACATTTTGCAGCACCTCGAGCACCCGGATGCGCCCATTGTCAGGAGAACTAAAAGAACGGCACGGAGCTTTCGGTTGATCGACGGTGTACTGTATCGATGGGCGAAAGGGTTTCAGGAGGATCGTGCGGCGCTCGTTGTCCCCAAGTGCTTGAGATCCGAGATTTTAAGGTACTGCCATGACGACACCACGGCAGGCCACTTAGGTGTCAAGCGCACATGGGAGAAAGCTCGTTGCCGATATTTCTGGCCAAAGATGTTCTCGTACATAAGCAAGTACGTTCTCTCCTGCCCCGACTGCCAGACACGAAAGCAACCACCGGGGAGGCCGGCTGGTTTCCTCCAACCGATCCCACCTGCAGGTCGACCTTTTCAGCAGGTGGGCATGGACTTTATTGGGCCTTTCACTAAATCCAAAGCAGGGAACCGCTACATCGTCGTGATTACCGACTACCATACGAAATGGGTCGAGGCTGTCGCGTGTCCAGCGGCCACTGCCGCAGAAGCAGCAAGAGCTTTCGTCGAACAAATCATCCTACGTCATGGTGCCCCCGAGAAAGTAATAAGCGATCGTGGACAGCACTTTGTCACCAACTTGACCGAAGAAATATTCCGGCTCATGGGTAGCGAGCATGCCACCACAACAGCATACCACCCACAGGCCAACGGCTTGTGTGAGCGTTTTAACCGCACGTTGGCTGACATGCTCAGCATGTACGTTTCCTCACACCACCGCCACTGGGATGAATTTCTACCGTACATTCTTTTTGCATACAATTCTTCTACCCACGAGACGACTGGATTCACTCCCTTCTTTCTTCTTCACGAACATGAACCGACACTACCGGTGAATGTAGGGTCGGGCGCGCAACGCGGATTCGACTACACCCTGGATACAATGAAAGTGGTTCGCAGGCTGCGGCAGGCTCGAAAACTAGTAAATGAACGGGAGATTCGTCAGCAGGAGAAGAACAAACGCAGCTATGATGCTAGGCGACGAAGTGTTGTTTATCATCAGGGCGACTTGGTGTACTTGTGGACGTAACGCGGATTCGACTACACCCTGGATACAATGAAAGTGGCTCGCAGGCAGCGGCAGGCTCGAAAACTAGTAAATGAACGGAAGATTCGTCAGCAGGAGAAGAACAAACGCAGCTATGATGCTAGGCGACGAAGTGTTGTTTATCATCAGGGCGACTTGGTGTACTTGTGGACTCCCTCCAGGGCGAAAGGGAAGACGACGAAGCTTCTTCACAAATATCTTGGACCTTTCCGTCTTGTGCGCCGGATAGCCGAGAATACCGTATAAACGCGTGTAAGGGCCGCACCCGTGTACGGGCCGCACCCCGTTTTTATGACGCACATATTCGAAAAAAAAAAAAAAATTCGCGTAAGGGCCACACCCACACTTTCATTAACCCACACGTATTCAAAATGCGCGCGTGCATGCGAGCTTTTGAACGTCGTCAATAGATGGCGCGAAAAAATGCGACCATCATCATCACTATCGAAGTTTACAGCGGTTTACAGGTGCGTCACTAGTATATTTTGTTTAACTTTCTTCGTGCTAAGGTGTTCATAAAGTTTGCTAAATATTTCAACTATTTCATTAGTGTTCATACGCTCGTTACCTAAAGGTTAAACCGGGATTTTATTCTTCGTGCCTCGCACCACTATACAAACGCGCTCTCGATATCGGCATCAGCATCACCAACTTGTGCAGTTCAGCCGGCCATTTGTAGGAGTTGTGCATGCCGTATTGTCTCTCGTGCTTGTCTTCTGCCGAGCGTTCACGTTGTAGCACGATGGGCAAGCACCTGAATAGCTACACGGCTGGCTACAAGTTAAAGGTGGTCGAGTTTGCGCTCGAGCACGGGAAACGTGCCGCCGGCAGAAAATTCGACGTCGACGAAAAGTGCGTTCGAAGATGGTGCGCACAAAAGGAAGCTCTGGAAAACACAAACAGCAAAAAGCGTGCTTTCCGAGGAAAGCCATGCAAGTTTCCGGAACTAGAAGAAGAGTTGTTCCGCTATGTGACAGAAGTGCGGAACGATGGATATGCACTAACTACAGACATGCTGCGCGTGAAGGCACTAGCCTTGGCACGTGCGAAGAATATACCAGCCGGGACCTTCAAGGCTAGCGCTGGCTGGGTGCGACGATTCCTGAAAAGGAAGGATCTCTCCTTTCGGCGAAGGACCACGTTGTGCCACCGGCTGCCAGAAGACTACACCGATAAGGTGCTTAGTTTTCACAAATATGTCATCGGCCTTCCCCATCAACATAATTATCTACTGTCGCAAATAGGGAACGCAGATCAAACTCCTGTGTGGTTGGACTGCCCGGAAAACTACACAGTCGAACTGAAAGGCAAAAAGAGCGTCGCCGTGCGGACCACCGGCGCTGAGCGCCAACGCTGCACAGTGATGCTTTATGTGACCGCGGACGGGCGGAAGCTACCCCCGTACGTCGTATTGAAAAGAAAAAGAATTCCCAACGAAGTGTTCCCCAAGGGAGTCATAGTTCGAGCCCAAGAAAAGCGGTGGATGAACGATGACTTGGTGCTCGACTAGGTGAAGTGTGTTTGGCAAAACCGACCAGGAGCGCTGTTAGCCAAACGGTCACTTTTAGTATTAGACAGTTTCCGCGGTAACCTTACGATAAGGTGAAGGAACAGCTGCGCCATGTCGACACAGACATGGCCGTGATTCCGGGTGGCCTCACTGGAATGCTGCAGCCTTTGGACGTCAGCGTTAATCGACCTTTTAAGATGGAATTCAGAAGGCTCTACACGGAATGAATGGCGAGCGGCAGCCACGAGCAGACGCTGACCGGACGGCTGAAGAGGGCACCGCTTGCGGCTGTTCTCGGTTGGGTACTGTCGGCGTGAAACTCAGTCTCGACGGACGTTGTGACCCGAAGCTTTAAAGTCACCGGTATATCCAACAGCTTGGATGGCGCGGAAGATGACTGCTTGTGGGAGGACGGTGCTCCGCAACACCCCATCTCGGACACCGAGTCTGAGGACTCGTTGAGCGACGACGATTAAGCACATATGCTGTATGCTGCAATAAACGTTCTTCGTTTGCTAGCTGGTACGTTTTTTTCTTTTGCTTCAAAAAAAAAATTGCACGTTGCGTGTATGGGCCGCACCCTGAAAATTGGCCCTCATTTCTTGAAAAAAAAGTGCGGCCCTTACACGCGTTTATACGGTAACTGGGAGGTGGTAGACCAAACTGGAAAGAAACGTGACGTTGTGAATGTGGCGCGTTTAAAGCCCTGCCACATTCGATTGGGCTCCGATGCCGACGACACGGATGATGAGTCTGATGATAATTATGACGTGAGCGATCTAGGTGGCGATGTGCGCGAGTGCAGTGCAAGGAGAGATGACCGCGGATTCTATCGAAGTGTTGTGCCAGGAACAGTGCAACGAGTGATGAACAGGGATTCTATCAAAGTGTTGTGCGCGAGTGCGGCTCCAATGGTGATGCGCGCGAGTGCGGTTCGGGAGTGCACCAAGAACTTGGTTTGCGTCGTGGTGTGCGCGAGACAGAGACCAGTGATCCAGAGCAGTGCGAAGGCTCCGATTCTGAAACTGAACTTTACACCCATTGAAAGACATTTCCAAGCGCCGACAATGGGCAACGAAAGGACGCCGCTTACGACACTGACACTGACTTGTATTACAGTGCCAACGAGTGAACTTCCGTGCTTTTTGGTTTCCGATATTGTGTTGTTTACGTTTTCGTGTTTCGCGATTTATCATTTGTTGTTTTAATCAAACATACTTTTAAGTTTTCCACTTTTTAAATAGATCTATAAACTTCTCCTAAGTGAGCACCCCCATATCCGCTTGTACGTAAGATTGCTTTTTCATATTTGTTCGTGTGCACTGTAAATAAAACGAGTGGGTCACTCTTTTTCGTAGGGGGAGGTGTCGCGAAAGACAGAGTTAAGCAGAATGCTTTTTCTTTTTCCAATGGTGTTACATTCTTTTTCAACTGCTCTTGAAGAAAAACCCCCAAAGAAGAATTCTAGCCGTCGGGGGGAAGCTACATCCGGTCTTTTCCTTCGCGCCCCGTGCGTAAATGACTGCAGGCACACAGCGGGGGTGCTTTGCGGGACGACCAGAGGCCGAAAATTGGGACCATGTGTGCGCGTCGCCTCTGCTTGCCGGAATGTGGTGTGTACAGAAAGTGAACTGGTTTTGTCGCGAGGCAGGATTCAAGCGACCATGTAAACTCGTGTGGGGATTGGTTACTTCGGCTTGCCTGATTGGTCCTAAGAAGCCGATTTCCAATTGGTGGAAAACGGTGCTTCTCCCCGAGGTCCACGCTCTCGTGAACACCCCAAAACTCCATTTAGGCAGCGACTCGAGCCCATTTTGGGGAGAGCGGACTCGGGGCCCACATCGCATCGCACCACCAGAGACCAGTAAGGCAGGCCGACGGGGTATGCCATCATTTTCTATGTTTCTATTCATTGTCCAGTGCATTTTGTAAATTGAAGTTGCGTTAGCTAAATAAGCCCCCAATCAATCCCCGAAATCATCATGTTGACTTCTCATCAATTGCCTCGGCGGAGTTTCACCCACACTTATTCGTCTCCCTGGTCTTCCGATGCGCCTCAATTTGAACAACCCCAACGTTTCGCTACAATATCATATGATTTATTTGCTTGGCAATACTCAAGAAACACCAGCACAAGAATTTATTAAAAAGCAACAGCACCAGAACTCTCGCGTGGCACAGTAACCACCGTTTTTCATGCCCACCTTGGAGTTATCATCATTGTCATAGTTATAGCCCACTACTAGCGCCACCACACAAATATGGTTTGATGTAGACAAACTTAGCCAGCCCTAGCGGCCTCGTCAGCCTCGTTTCCTCGGCCTTCGTCACACGTCATCGTTTGTATCACGTTCACGTGAAGTTTGCTGTGTGTTATCTGTTTTCTGCATATCTTTCCGAGACTCCGAGAGAATATAGCAGGTGCAGGCACTATGTAGCGCAAGCAGTTTTCTCTTCAGAAAAAAGTGGATTTGTTGAAGGAAATTGACGCACACAAGAAGCAAATCAACCCTTGCAGAGAGTGTGGCATTGCTTCATGGACCTTGATGACCATTTCGAAAGACCGAGAAAAAGTTCTGCAGCTTCACCGAGAGTCGCAACTTGCACCTACCAGGAAATTATTACACCTGGAAAATTTTCAAGATGTCGACCAAGCTGTGCTGACGTGGTTTGAAAATGCCAGGCTGAAAAACATCCCAGTACCCGTAAGTTCGCCAATGCACTTGAAGTAACCGGTTTTGGAGGAAGTACAGGTAGGCTTTTTCGTTTTCACCAAACGAACAGCATAACCTGGCAGGTAGTGTCAAGTGAAGAAAAGGCTGCAGACAAAGGGAGTGCAAATTATGGAGGAATTATCTTTTCCAGAAGATTGCAAAATCATACTCTAAGTACAACATTATCAACGCGAACTAGACTGCTGCGAACAAAAAGGAGGATTTAGTGATCATGTACCTCTAACGAAACGGTGCTACACTGAGAAACTATCTAGAGCAAAATGAAAGGGGAATGTAGGCAAGGCCTCGGTGGCAAAGCAAAGTTCACCTATAAGCTTGTGACAAAGCTCACCTATTATGAAGTATGTGCGCTCAAGGCTCAACAAGGAAACATTGACGAGATGAAGATTGCTGCCCTTGCATTTACTACCGCATGACTTCCACGAATGCAGAGCCACAACATTCACAGTGCCCAAAGGGCGAATATTCGTGGTGTGCACACAGCAAGGCAATGCCTAGGCAGCAAGCCCCACCTAAGCAGAAGGATGTCAAGGGTCAGTTGGCGGTGCAAAATACCCGAGCATCGGTACAACCTTCCTGAATATGTTGCTGAAGCCATCCCTCCTGTCTACACTGTCCCCTCGTATCGAAAGTTGTAACAGCACCATCCCCAAGGCAAAACTCGAAATTCAAATTACAGGCTACATTAAGTAATCAGGGGTGGAAGTGGACTTTAGTGTTTTGGAGCAGCTCAGGGAGCAGTAATAATTCTGTTTTGGAGCAGCTTTGGCACAGCAAAAAGGAGTTTTGGAACAAGTTCCAAGCGCCAAAAAGTGTGTTTTAGAGCAATGTAAGTTAGTTTTGAAGCAGCTTTTAGGGTGAAACATCATCGTTAATCTGAATAATTTCTCGTAAATTAATTACAACTTTCCCTAAACAGCCAGTACTAATGAACTTACCAGACTTACCCCCTTCAAAAAAGAGAGAGAGAGTGTGTGTGTGTGTCTTTCTGTGTGTGTGCGTGTGTGTGCATGCATGTGTGTGTGTACATGTGCGTGTGCATGTGCGTGTGCATGTGCGTGTGTGTGTGTGAGTGTGAGAGAGAGCTGAATGGCTCATAGCAATACGTCATAAACCTACGGCGTCAGAAGGATTCCATTTTCAGTCGGACAGGCCACACTCACCAAACCCTAGTTTACTTCAACATGCCTAGTCACACGGCAATCACACCTAAAAGACCCAAGTATGTGTACGTGTTGACATCAGGTCATGAGCATACACGCTTTACTATGATGCTGTGCTGCATGACAGATGGGACAAAACTGCAGTCATACATTGTATTTCACTGCAAAACGCCTCCGAAGAACAAGAAGTTCCCCACGAACGTGATCATACGTGCAAATGAAAAGAAGCTCATGAATGAAATGATAATAAATAGGGTGGTTCCAGGTGGCTTGGATGAAGCGACTGGGAGCAAACTTACACCAGCCAAATATGCTGGTCCTAGACTCATTCAGAGGCCACATTTGCCCTGGTGTCAAGGAAGCCCGGCAGAAGGCCAACACAGACCTGGTCATCATACTGGACGATATGACTTCTCAGCTACAGCCACTTGATTTAACCGTCAACAAGACATTTAAGGACCGTGTTGCAAAGTTCTACTGAGAGTGGCTCGTGGATTACGATGTCTCCACGAGCCTAACGGGACGCCGCAAGAAGGCTCCTCTCAGTGATGTCGTGACGTGGGTGAAGGACACGTGGAATGACATGCCAGCAGAAATAATCGTGACAGGCTTTAAAAAAGTTGCATTTCAAACGTTCCACCACGGCCATAACGTGAAAGCACCCAGAGCGACTCTGCACATCTGACGCCAAGTGCTTCTCCCACCTCGACGCATCGAAGTGAGAGCTGTTCGGCAGCAAGCACTGCCATCAGTGATGCCATGTCTCTGCAGAGACTAACCTATCAAAAGTTGAGCCTTAAACCACGGCCACCCCGCGAGGGCACATTGAACGACTTTGCTGATCTGACACCAAGTGCGTCCCCACCTCGACGCTCCGAAGTGCCAGCGGCTCGGCAGCACTACCAACAGCGATGCTATGTCTCTGCCAAGACCAACATATGAAAAGCTGGGCCTTCCATCACGGCCGTCCCGTGAGGGCCCCCGAGCGACTCTACACATCTGACAAGTGCTCCCCCCCTCGACGTACCGAAGTGCCAGCGGCTCGGCAGCAAGCACTACCACCAGCGATGATACGTCTCTGCTGAGACCGATGTATGAAAAGCTGGGCCTTCCACCACAGCCGTCCCGTGAGGGTACCCCAAGCGACTCTACACATCTGACGCCAAGTGCTTCCTCCACCTCGACGCACCGAAGTGCCAGCAGCTTGGCAGCAAGCACTGCCACTAGCGATGCCATGTCTCTGCCGAGACCGACGTATCAAAAGCTGGGTCTTCCAACTCAGCCACCCGTGAGACCACCTCGAGCGACTCTACACATCTTATGCCAAGTGCTTCCCCCACCTCGACGCATCGAAGTGCCAGCAGCTCAGCAGCAAGCACTGCCACTAGCGATGCCATATCTCTGCCGAGACCAATGTATGAAAAGCTGGGCCTTCCACCACGGTCGTCCCGTGAGAGCCCCCCGAGCGACTCTACACATCTGATACCAAGTGCTTCCCCCACCTCGACGCACCGATGTGCCAGCGGCTTGGCAGCAAGCACTACTATCAGCGATGCCATGTCTTTGCCGGGACCGAGGTATGAAAAGCTGGGCCTTCCACCACGGTCGTCCCATGAGGATCCCCCGAGCGACTCTACACATCTGACGCCAAGTGCTTCCCCCCCCTCGACGCACCGAAGTGCCAGCGGCTCGGCAGCAAGCACTACCACCAGCGATGCCATGTCTGCCTAGACCAACGTATGAGAAGCTGGGCCTTCGACCACGGTCAGCCCGTGAGGACCCCCCCAAGGACTCTACACATCTGACGCCAAGTGCTTCCCCCCTCCCTTGACACACCGAAGTACCAGAGGCTCAGCAGCAAGCAACACTATCAGCGATGCCATGTCTCTGCCAAGACCGACGTATGAAAAGCTGGGCCTTCCACCACGGTCGTCCCGTGACGGCCCCCCAAGCAACTCTACACATCTGATGCCAAGTGCTTCACCCACCTCGACGCATCGAAGTGCCAGCGGCTCAGCAGCAAGCACTGCCACTAGCGATGCCATGTCTCTGCCAAGACCGACGTATGAAAAGCTGGGCCTTCCACCACGGTCGTCCCGTGAGGATCCCCCGAGCGACTCTACACATCTGACGCCAAGTGCTTCCCCCACTTCGATGCACCGAAGTGCCAGCGGCTCGGCAGCAAGCACTACTATCAGCGATGCCATGTCTGCCTAGACCAAGGTGTAGGAAAGAGAGGTGACTGATCGCCTCGGAGGCGCAGCAGAGCAGCTCCGTGGAGAACTTGTTCGGGTTCGCATCCTTTCTACCAGAGGGCGTTAGGAGTATCGGGGCCATGCGAGCCGCGAACGGTGCGTAGGGCCACTTGAGTTCGCTCCACCACGAGGCCGTCTTTTGAATCGTAAGTTCGGAACGTCTCTGTTTTGTGTGAACTATCCGCGATCTTTGACAGTTTTAGTTGATCGTGTGAGTTTATACGACGTGCCTGGGGCATGTAAAAGCGATGGGGAAAAAGTCTTTCGCCCCACGCTGCAAGACAGGGTACAAGTCCTGTACCGAGAAACTTTTGCTGTTTTCTGCGCCGAGAGAAGAAGAACGCCTTTGGTTGTGGAGGAATGCCATTCCGCGCAAGGATCGCATCCTACAGTCTACCGACCACCTCTGCGAACGGCACTTCGAGCCTCATTTGGTAAGCAAAACCTGGGAAGCAGTCTACAACAGCAATGTTTTGTGTCGAGCACTCCGGAAAGCGTTCCTCTTCAAAGATGCAGTGCCCACTATTTTTCCGGACTGCCCAAGCTATCTCTCCAAAAAAGAGAAAAAACAATGCAAGAGGCCATCTGAGAGACGTGACATCAACGGGCCTATCAAGAAGCACCGTAAGCAAAGCCAGGAACTCGGCGACTCGCTTTTGCTGGATCCTCCCGAAAACGGTGCTACTGCTTCGGACGTGCTCTTGCATGATTGTACCTCGGCATCCCGGGCAGTGGTGTTAACTTTTGATGAACTGTTTGGAAGCCCAGCATCCGTTGACCTTCCGTCCACCACCTGGGGCTTCCACAGATTGCAGGTTGACGAGCTTCGCAATATAAACCGCAGTGCGCTGCTGACACAAGCCACATAGTGCCATGTAAGCTGCTTGACATTAATCAAGACATGCAACTCAGTGTTGTTTTGATGGGAAGGCCGGTATCTCCCGAAGTACTGGGATTCAACCTTGAGGTGTCAACCATCAAAAACATTACAACCCTACTGAAGAACCTGGAGAACCTCTACCTTTGGAGGGGGGCGCTGCGAGCGCTCGATGCTGACGGACGCACTCCGCATCGCCTCCCTAGATTTCCTGCTATTTCTGCGGACATCCACCTTGGTACCCCTGAAACTTGGATTTATCGTCACCGCCAAGTTCTCCGCTTCGCCTAGACACCTTCGTCCAGGTGGGTCCAGTTTTGACAACTTGAGGGACGTCCTTCACTCCCGGCTACAACGCCGCCTCGCTAAGGGCTCTCAGCCCGGCGATGGCGGCCGCTAACGTGGTTACGGGCTATGATCCTACCTCAAGCCAAATGCTGTCCATGGAGATTTCATCCTCCGTAAACACTATGCCATCAGAAGACGAATACCCAGACGACATGGTGAGACTGTGGCAACGCAAGCAAGCAAAATCGAAGCCTGCGTCTCAACAACAACGAGACGCCACAGCGGGCCACCATTCCCCAGCCTTGCAAGGAACGCCGGCGCGCCATCCCTCCGGTGGTGTGCCTACCTCTGCTCCGTCCTCGCAGCCAGCGAAGCAACGCAAGTGGCGTCCGCGTCAAACTCCTTGCCTCTCTCGCGACGACTACATCGTGGTAGTGAAACCTCGCGTTCCCTGCGAGCTATGCACATTCATCCCGGCCGATCACGCAGGCGACGCTATCCGCAGCTACCTCGGCGACCAGACTACCACGCAAATTCAAGTGTGGCCGATCTGGGAACACAACATCTTGGTCTGTAGCACCACCATTTTGCCTATGGCACAGCGACTCCTCGGGGACTTCCAGCTGCAAGTGGGGGATCAGCAGCTGCCCGTTCGAGGCCACGCCAAGGCACCAGGGGATACATGCAGGGGCGTCATCAACGTAAACCCTGCTGAAAGCCCGGAAAAGATAAAGTCTGAACTGCATTGGCCTCGAGGTACTATCCTTGCGGTCCGCAAACTCGGAGATTCCGCGGCGGCGGTGGTGACTTTCGAGGGCACGAAGTTACCCCGCTTCCTCTTCTACCACTGCGTGGCGATGTACATCCGCGCCTACAAGAAAACGGTCCCGGTTTGCACTAAGTGCGGTACCATCGGCCATCGACCACCTCAGTGTCCTCACCCCGCTCCAACGCAGTGTGCCAAATGTGGAACCCCCGCACCTGCAGGCCTCAATGCCCACGACTGCCACCCCAAGTGCCTCCTCTGCATCGGCGCCCATGAGACTGGGACCAGTGGCTGCACGGCAAAATATCGAAAATATCGGAAACGCAAGCAGCCCTCAACATTTCCTCAAGGGACCACCTCATGTTCGTCACAGCCAGACAGCGGCACCAACCTGCATCAGTCGGCTCCACCACTCCACGCCGACACTCAGGCATTCCCACCACTCGAAGCACCAGCGGTGGTACCTCAGGTGAGCAGTTGGGCAGGGAAAGCTGCTTCTAAGCCTCTCTCACCCCCTTCTGTCGATCCTCCTTCTCCCGAACTTGCGGCCCTTCGCCAGCAAGTTGCGGCACTTCAAAAGCCAAATTTCCTTTTAACTAAACAACTCGAACTCTTAAATAAGCGACTTCAACCCCAACAACAGTGTACTGCAAGGGCATCCGGTATTGCCTCCTCTGTCCAGGCGGCTACGCCAGCTACGTCCAAGCTTAGTCCTCGCGCTAAGTCCACTCCCATTAAACCGCCGGTTCAAGCAACCATTTGTACTCCAGCACTCGGAACCGGTGCCACATCCACGCCAGAAGCTCTTGAGGCTCCTGGGGCACCTCAGGTTATCTTGCCCGCTAACCAAACTCTCCCTAGCGAAGAGCGCACCCCGCGCGTAGAGGAACGCCTCACGCGCGTCGAAGCTTCGATTAATCACCTCCTTACCAGCTTCTCGGTCCAACGCATAGTAGTAGAGGTTACCCAGGCTACTCAAGCCTGGGCAATCACCCAGTTTCAACCCGAGACATCGCATTCCCGCTCCTGCTCGGTGAGCAGTGAGGGTACAGCTCCACGGCGTCGTCGTAAGGTGGCTACCACCACCCCGCCGTCGAACAATCCGGCCTCCGTGCCCCTCCCTGCCTCAGAGGAATCCGAGCGGGACATGGAGGACCAAATATAAAACCTAAGACAGTCACGATGGCTACCAATCGTACGTCCCGTTCAAACATTGAGTCTAAATTCGAGATCATACAGTGGAACCCTGGAGGCTTCGGGAACAGGCGAAAGCGTTCACATCTTTCCTTTTACCTCAGCTCACTTGGCTCTCAGCCGGCCGTCTTGGCGCTCCAAGAATCTGGCCCTGCTCCATCCCTTTCTGGATACTGCTCCTATGTAGGCGGCACCACCACATGCCTCCTCGTGCATAAAGCTTACACGGCGGTACAGATTGACCTCGATCTGGATCTTCCTTACGACTACTGCATGATATCAGTGCTGTCTCAGCGGAGGAGCCAACCATCAATACATATCTTAAACGTGTACTGTCCCCCTCGCCTTGCAAGGGCTTCGTTTGCGCATCTCTTCCATCGAGCGCTGCGTATAGCGGCCCGACAACCACTGGTGATTGTCGGGGACTTTAATGCCCCCAGCCCTCACTGGGGTTACCACTACGAGAAGGCCCGGGGCAGAGAGCTCAAGGAGCTCATTTCCTCGCTGAGCCTGACGCTTCTTACCGATCCGGCACAACCCACACGTTCCGGCAACTCGGTCACGCGAGACACATACCCCGACCTCTCCCTCACCCGTCACATCCGCGATGCTACATGGGAGAATTTAGGCGAAACCCTGACAGTGATCACTTTTTACTCCGCATTTCGTTCACACCGCGGCAGAAAATGCGCCAACACTGGGGCCAAGCCCGTCTCACCGATTGGACTCAGTTCAGAATGCAACCATTCCCCGCCGGCCTCTCTTCGACCGAATATGCAGCGTGGGCATCATACGCTCTCCATATGAAACAAGCGAACACTCGCACCCTTGCAACCTCTAATTTGACTCCTGCAATCGATCCACACCTCCTACATCTTTGGCACGCTCGCCGCGGGCTCATAAGGCACTGGAAACGCAACAAACTTAATCGAAAACTTCGCGCTCGCATTGAGGCGCTCACTGCAGAGGCGGCCGCATACTCCGCACAACTTTCCGATGCTAACTGGGCAGACACCTGTTCGAAGGCTGCAAACCAGATGAGCTCTAAGAGTGCGTGGCGACTCTTTAGAAGCCTTCTCGATCCCTCCACCACCAGGGGAGAAACGCAACGCCAGCTCCACCGTGTTCTGCATGCCTTTCAGGGCACTACGGATGAACTCGCGCGAGAACTTTGTGACCGCTACATCTGCCGCACAATTGATCCCGCAGGCCCAGCATATACGTATTCCGGCGCCCCTAACACCGACCTCGACGCCCCATACACGCTTTCTGATTTACGATTTGCACACACGAAAATGCGACGGGGCACGGCCCCTGGACGCGACGGAATCACAGTATCGCTCCTGGCAAATCTTCCCGACCAAACACACCTCTCACTACTCCACCTTATAAATTCGATATGGGACGGCTCTCCGCTTCCAACGGAATGGACCACATCGGTCGTGACATTCATTCCCAAATCGGCAAAGTCCGTTAGTATTGAGGCACTGAGACCCATCTCACTTACGTCTTGCGCAGGCAAACTCATGGAAACCATGGTTAGCGAACGCCTTTCCGCCTACTTGGAGGCCAGGAGGACCTTTCCCGACACGATGTTTGGCTTTCGCCCCCATCTGTCGGCGCAGGACGTCCTGCTCCAGCTTCAACACGATATCATAGAGCCGACTACTATGCGCCATAACGATAAAGCCGTGCTCGCTCTCGATCTTTGCGGGGCGTTCGACAACGTCAAACACAGCACTATACTCACTAACCTGTCTACCACAAACTGCGGGCAGAAGACTTTCAACTACATTCGCCCCTTTCTATCACATCGCACCGCCTTCATTCGCCTTAATTCTACCGAACACGGCCCGTACTTATTAGGCACGCGGGGTACACTTCAAGGGGCAGTCCTGTCTCCTCTGCTTTTTAACCTGGCGATGATGAACCTCCCCTCTCTTCTAAGCGAGATCGAGGGAATACAACACGCAATATATGCGGACGATATCACAATCTGGACCAACACCGGCTCCTTAGCGCAAATCGAAGAACACCTGCAAAAGGCTGCCCTTCTGGTGGACACCTACGCAGGTTCATGCGGCCTGGAGTGCTCTCCAGCTAAATCGGCTCTTCTTTCAGTCTCTCCGCTACCGCCGCCTTAAATTTTTTTTCTATCGGGGCCCGTCCCGTCAGTGCAAAACATTCGGGTTCTTGGCCTTCACCTCACATCGTCCTTGGATCCAAAGGGCACAATAGCAGGCCTCAGACGCACCAGCGAACAGGTGAGCCGCATGATACGGCGAGTTTCTACCAAGCGCGGCGGCCTCCGCGAGTCTCAGTCCCTCCGATTGGCCCACGCGTTTGTGACCAGTCGCGTCCTCTACGCAATGCCTCACCTTCGCCTGCGTCGTCGACACGAGCACCAGCTGGACGTCCTTCTTCGTTCAGTATACAAACGCGCTCTGGACCTACCTATTGCAACTTCCAACAGCCGATTCGTGGCTCTGGGAGTACACAACACCTTTGCAGAGATGCGCGAAGCTCATCGCGTTGACCAAATCAATCGACTGTCGCAGACTAAAGCCCCTAGATGTTGGAAAGTAGCGACGCTCCTTTATCCACGCCGGCACTCTCTCGGCGCGCCGGCAACCTCCTCTTTTTTCACCCCCTCTTTCGCGGAGCCCGCGCATCCCAAGCGCTGAATGGCTGCGGCGGGCGATACCGCCCAGTCAGATGACCCTGACATCACGAAAAGCGCGCGCAAGCAAACTTCGCGCGCTTTTCGTCAATCACGCACGCCATGAACCCTCTAGGCGCCACGCCAGCCCTGCCGCTCTGAACGTGTGTGTTTTTTTTTTTTTGCGTAGAATCGTGAGCTTCGTTTTTCGTGGCAATGCCTGGCTGTTGCGCGTATCAGTGCAGCAGCAGGTCAGAGAAAGGAGTAAGATTATTTTATATCCCCCGAGGAGATAGGAATGCCGTGCGCAGAAAGCAGTGGATCCACAACATCGGGAGAAAGGACTTCGCCCCTTCTAAACACGTCGTTCTTTGCGAGGTTAGTGTTACCGATTTCGTTAAATCTCTAGATAAAGTCGTACGAAGATTTTAATGCTCTTTGCATTGCTGGACTCTCCGTTCAGTTTAATAGCGAGCACATATAAATATGGATATAGCTGGGTCTGAATGAGTCGCTGAGCTTTTTTTGTAATTCTCTGTGCCCTGAGATAGTTTTCTTGTGTTTTAGGGCGTGCGTTAGTTTTCTTAATGTGTGTAATTTGTAAATTAACGTGTGTAATTCCTACGCATGTGTGTGTGTGTGTGTGTGCGTGCGGGTGTGCGTTTATGTGTGTGCATGTGTGCGCCTGCGTGTATGCGTGTGTGTATGTATGCGACTGCATATGCACGCTTATGTGTGTGTGTATGTGTGCGCCTGTGTGTTCGCGCGTTTCTGTACGTCTGTATTCGCGCGTGTGTATGTGCTTGTGCGGACGTGTGTGCGTACATTTGTCTATGTATTCGTGCCGGTGTGTGTGTGTGTGTGTGCGTGCATTTGTCTATGTATTCGTGCCGGTGTGTGTGTGTGTGTGTGTGTGTGTGTGTGTGTGTGTGTGTGTGTGTGTGTGTGTGTGTGTGTGTGTGTGTGTGTGTGTGTGTGTGTGTGTGTGTGTGTAAGCGTGCGCCTGCGTGTGCTGTGTTCTGCGTGTGCTGTGCTGCGTGTTGCACATGTCTGCATTCGGGTGTGTGTATGTACGTATGCGCACGTATGTGTGTGCGTGTACGTGTGGGCGCACGTATGTGTGTGCATGTGTGCGCCTACGTGTTCGCGCTTTTCTGTACGTCTGTATTCGCGCGTGTGTATGTGCGTGTGTGTGCAGACGTGTGTGCGTGCGTTTGTCTGTGTATTCGCGCCGGTGTATGTGTGTGCGTGTGTATGCGTGCTCCTGCGTGAGCTATGTTCTGCGTGTGTTGTGCTGCATGTGCTCCGTGTTGCGCGTCTGCGTTCGCGCGTGTGCATGTACGTATGCGCACGTATGTGTGTGCGTGTACGTGTGCGCCTCCATGTGCGTGCGTTTGTGCTTGTGTGTATGTATGTGCGTGCGAGTGTGTATCTGTGCGAGCGCTCGTGCGTTCGTGTGTGCTTGCGTGCTTGTGTGTTCGTGAACCTTGGGCTGGATACTTGTGAAGTCAGGAACTCGTTTACTGTTGTTGCGTGCTGTCTGTATCTTTACAAAGTTTCAATACGGTTATAGTATTTTGTTGTTGTTTACGTACACTTCATGTTTCGAAGGCTTGGACCCTAATATATAAGTAGGTAAATGATGTTTCGTTTTTGTTACATGTCTAATAAAAATGTGCATGCTTGCACCGTTTTTTACTCCAAGAGTGAAAACGAATTCGAATTGGAGAGATGTGTTTGAGATGTGTTTGTTACTGTGCGTATACTCATATATCACGGTCATGTTTCAGCTCCATTTCACCAATGATCAGTTTGAGCCGAAAGTATTGGAAGCCCATGGACTAAAAAAATTGAAGCCCAACGCAATTCCTACTTTGTTCTCGCATCGGCCGCCGCCAAAAAAAAACGAAAACCCCCGTCAAAGAGGTTGGAAATTCGCAAGAAATGCTCAAAAAAACGTAAGGCACTCTTCAGTGACGTTCCCTTATTAAATATAGCATTCTAATGCGTATCTTAACTACATAATGGAACACAAGTGACGGAGAAATACTGTTGTTCAAAATCAGACCATCACACTGAATGGTGATTAAAGAATCCACACACGGCGCTGAAATGCGGAAAATATTGTAGTTTTTTGCCATATACCTAAGCACGATGATTCGATCTCAATCCAACCTTTATAATTATGTCAAAGTGTAGCAGAAAAGTCATTGTAGTTTTGAATTCCTGTTACAGAAAGCCACGTAAACTATGGAGGGCCGCTCGACGCCGAAGCGCCGAAAGTATTTCATAAAAAGCACGAGTTCTGTTGCGAGTGTCCATCTTGTGATTTGACCTTTCTTTGAATTACGTGATTCAGCGGGTTTGTAATACATGTGGGCGTATTCTGGTTGTATCACAATAGGTGAGGAATCCGTACTGGAGCATACCACAAGCAAACAAGGAGCGTTTGCTGAAAATCAGTGTAGCTCGCCAGCATCGGCAGACTCTGCTGGCTCCGCTTCTTCTGCAGAGGTAGCAGAGCCCGAAGTTAACGAAGTTTGCGAAAACGAAGTTAACCAGCTGGTGGAATCTCCTTTTGAAATCGTCCACGACAACTCCTGTAAGAGTCGCCTGAATGATTTGTGTGGAATGCCACCGTAATTTTGTTTCTCAAAAATATTTCCACCTGTCCTTTTCATGTGCAGCCCATGACAGATTTAGCCCTGAGGTCAGCAGCAACGCAACTCAAGATATTGCAGCAGTTGATAATGGTAAACCAAACGTTGCTTTTTTTGATTTTGGGGTCTAAGCATTGACATTTCTCCATCCAAACAGGCTTCCCTGGAACTACATGTCAACCGGCGATGAACGCAACCAGTACTGCACGACCTGTGCTTTACCCTTGTAAGAGACGAGCTGTCGAACACTTAGACTTATCCTAATTTGTAACATGTGATATTGAGAGCTTACGTCTGAATTGCTTTCAGCGTGCCAAGAAGCAATCCAGGGATGAATTGCGGAGCTCGAACGTCTACA
This sequence comes from Rhipicephalus annulatus, assembly GCA_013436015.1. Classification (NCBI taxonomy): domain Eukaryota; kingdom Metazoa; phylum Arthropoda; class Arachnida; order Ixodida; family Ixodidae; genus Rhipicephalus; species Rhipicephalus annulatus. Next base: position 404,700 of record WOVY01009465.1, on the reverse strand, counting down.
GGAAGCTACCGCGAGGAAACTCGCGCTCGCTAGGAAGAGGTATCTTAAAAGCGAAGAAGAAAAGGAAGAAATCAAGAAAAGGCTCAAAGGACTTTTTAATGATGACCAAATGAGGTCGATGGAACGACTGTCCGCGCAGGGAGCGCGATGGGAAGCAGGCACACTCGTCAAATCGCTGCAGCTGCGCCTGGCGTGCGGTTCCCGAGGATACGGGCTCCTGAGGGAGTTCGGATATCCACTCCCGTCGGACCGTACGCTTCAGCGCCACATTCAGCACGTCAAGTTTCGACCTGGATTACTGAGAGATATACTGGAGCCTCTAAGGGCGAAGGTATGGCTTGGGTAAAACGCTTGCATCACCAAATTTTCTGTGTCAGCAAATAGTAGCAAACACAAATACTGGATACTTGAACCTGTGGTTACGTCTGGAACTTCTCGGGGGAAAATGATTTTGGCCCATTGCTATAACTTGACACATGTCTTTCTAATCTACTAAAACTTCTGTAAAATGACTTGTTTTTTCTTCGTCTGGTAATTCCATTGTGCAGGTCAACCTTATGCAACCTGAAGAACGCCATGCTTCGTTGATGATCGATGAGATGCAGATTACACCAGGGCTCGTATATGACCATTCCTGCTGTAATGTGATGGGAGCTCCTACGTTACCACTGGCCGACGGATCGACGACTGTCTTGCTACCCACGGCTTAGTTTTTATGCTCGGGAAATTCTCATCTAGGTGGAAGCAGACAATTGGTTATCATTTAACTGGAAATTCGTTTGACGCGAACAGCCTAAGAAGCGAATTGATTAACATAATAACGGCTTGTGAGTCGCTCCGATTAAAAATTCATGTGCTAGTATCCGATATGGGTGGCGGAAATCTGGCATTATGGCGACTGTTCGGTATTCGTGCAGGAAAGTATAGCCGGCCATCGACTAGCTGTGTTCACCCTTGTGATCAGTCAAGGCGACTGTGGTTTATGCCAGATGTGCCTCACCTTTTGAAGAGCCTTAGAAATCACCTGACAAGAGGCCAGGCTATTTACCTTCCCGATGACATCGTGAAAATGCATCAACTGCCTACAAACTGTGTTGACCTTCGTTATGTGAAAGAACTTATTGAACACGATGAAAAAAGTGAGATCAAGCTTGCTCCTCACCTTAACTCGTCTTGTGTTGAGCGAAACCATTATGACAAAATGAAAGTGAAATTCGCATACAGTCTATTTCATAACGATACATCTGCTGGCTTGCACATGTTAGTTGAAAATGGTAAGATTAGCAAGGACGCACTGACTACGGCTTGGTTCATTTCGACCGTTTTTCGGTGGTTTAGGCTAATGACATCAAGGACTAGTAAACTGGCGTTTAGCCATTCAGTGCAAGCAGCTTATGGTGAAACTGTTAAGTTCCTTACTGAAATTGTTGACTTATTCTCAAAGATTTCTATAGGGGCTCCGACAAATGCACCTTGGAAGCCAATACAGACCGGCATCACTGTCGCCACATTGACTGCATTAGATCTTCAATCTACGATGCTTGACAAGTATAACTTCAGCTGTTTCTTATTGAGCAGACTCAGCCAGGACCCACTTGAGAACTTGTTTTCAACCCTGCGCTTGAAAAACCCCATTCCGAGATTGTATGAATTCAAGTGCAGTCTGAGGAGTGCTACGTTAGCACAGTTCTTAAGGCCGAGCAAGAACGCCAGTTATTCGGATGATGGAGCGTTTATACTGTTATCCCTTGAAGACCAGCCGAACAATGAGGGTCAGGAGCAAGTGCAACTTCCAGATGACCTACTCGATCTAACAAGTGAAGCAGATCAGTCGATAGAATACTTGGCAGGGTATGTTGTATCCAAACTGCTGAAACGGCTGCACTGTGAAAACTGCCGCGCCAGCAAAATTAAGGCACCAGCAAAATTAATAAGGCACCAGCAAAATTAATCTCACTGAAGAACTTCTCAGAGTCGGGCCTTGCGCTGGTTAACCCTTCGCCTGCTGTCGTGGAGATTCTCAAGGTGACGGAAAACTTATTCAGAAGCAACAGAGAGGCACTCATAAAAAACACTGTGACCGCTGTAGAACTTCAGGCTGCAGTCCCTAGAAGCATTTGCATCGTGACTTGTTTCCCTGCATGCCATGAAATCATTAAAGATATTGTAGGCGTCTATGCCAAACTGCGAATTCACATTCTTGTCAGAAACGAGGCATCAAAAATAGTCCCCGCTACAAACGGCAAGTGTGCAAGCAAAAGCGTTGGCATGCACGTCGCTGCGGCAAACATACGCTGACAATTGTGCCCGCCTGCAGCAGATGCGATTTATTTCGTCGTTGTGTGTGTAGCGCTAGAATAACGACGTTTGTAGCATGCGCAGTACCTCTGAACAATATATATGTAGGTAGACCTTTACTGTATGAGAGCTGTCTTGCTGTTCATGTAACCCATGTAGAGATATCTTGGGCGTAAATAGCATGCGCCTTGGCTTCGAATTTCTTACAACGAGCGGTTCTTCATTGTTGCGCAAAAATAAACGTGTTGCTACTGAAATTTCTTTTCTTCTTCAGCTAACTGCACAGTGAGCCTACATGCATTTTCTTGGTTCACTGGACACAGTGAATTTACGACAAGTAAAACTACCTTCCTATTGCAATCATAGTTACATATTCCTCAAAATTTAGTTAATATGATAAACTGTGTTCAAGAAATTAACGACAAACAACTTCTCAGTCGAGGAGAAATACTTCGTAGTTAGAGTAGTACATTTTTAGAACCACATACCAGTCCGGTCCGGAACCTTCCGCGCCGCCTTGATTATTTTGTAGTTCAATGCCATCAGTTATGAAACACCGGTAGTATTTTTCATTGAATTATTCTTTTGAATAAAATCAAACGATTATACTCCTTCGACCTTCGTGCATATAGAAGAACATATGTTGGTTAGGCTAAAGTAAAACATCTCACAGGGTTCCTTATGCGTTCATTTAGGACGACTCGAAGGCGAAAACAATCTTCTTTTTCCTCTCAGCCATTGTATTTAGGTGTATTGATGCTGCCCCGCCACCCTTCCAAAGCTTTCTGCGCTTATCGTGATTTTGCACTATCTCCAAGTTTGGAGGCACCCTGCCTGGTTTTGCATTGCCTCCGTGATCGGTACACCTTTGACCTAAAGCCCCTAGATCTTTACTTTGACCAAGCTACGACGCGATGTGATGACGTCATCATGTGACGCTACGTGATGTCATGATGACGTCACAAGGACGTCACGTAGCGTCACATGATGACGTCATCACATCGCGTCGTAGCTTTGTCAAAGAAGTACCGATCACGGAGGCAATGCAAAACCAGGTGGGGTGCCTCAGGACGTCACAAATTTTGGCGATCTGTGACGTGTTTGGTGACGTCACCAGATGATGACCGTTTTCATCACTATATATAGTCACCGACGCCACGGGACGCGAGACGCCTTCGACGCGGGTCGCCGACGGTCAATTTCCGCGTTTGATGAGGCAGCTAAGGCTTTCGTCTTAATAAGTCAATTAACAACCGCTCAATGATATCTTGGCAGCAGCCGTAAAGTAAATAGCCATACGCACGGAAGCAAAGTTACGTATCTGGTATATGTATGTATTATGCGTGTATGCTCATATAAAGAAAGAGCCACGTACGCGCTTTTCGTAATGGCTCTCTTCTGATAAACTTTACATCCTGAATTCTGTGAGTTAATTATAGCGTAACATAGTCTTAGAAGCTTCCATCTGAGCGGTGGGTTTTGCTTTTTTTTTTAACAGACTGAGGTAAGTCCCAAAGTTAATGGAATGCAATATCTCGTCGTTTCATCGTGACGGAAGCCAGGCACGCACGGTGACTTCTATGCTTGCTTTTCGCCAACACAACATGAATTTTACAAAGCGACACTGCAGCACTTATCAAGTTCTCGTCTATACAATGTGCTGCCTACATTACATGCGCTTAATACACATCCGCGTTACAGACAGCCGAAGCGGCGACGGAGAGGTAAACCGCTAAGCCGCCAGCTGGTATCCTCATTTTTTCGAAGCGCTTCCGCTCGTATTCATCGAATCGTCTTAAAAAATATGTCTGCCATAATGTTCTATGGGAAGCCTACTTTCGTCACGACTCTTTCTTAAGGGACATATTCTCGTATAATGCTTCAAGGAGCCGATTAAACAAGCGCGCGCATTGAATCTAATACGGCTGCAGCGAGCCAGTGGAGGGTTCAGCGTGCCGTGCGTAGCCGTGCGCACCGCGCCGGCCGGAGAGGGGAGAAATCCGAGGAGAATTGAGGAGGAAAACGCGCGCGCGGAGGAGAGTGTCGCTACTTTCTAGATCTAGGGGCTTTATCGCAGACGCCTTCAGGGCACCGTCTTCAACACAGACTTGGCCTTAACCCGATATCTGACCAAGACCCTCTGCAGCCGGTACCAGAGCTCTGGCGTCAAAAGCTATGGGTGGAACCTCTACCCCGTAATATGAACCCCGACCTCCATCCTGGCCGTGGACTAGCACGCGCCGCGGCCCTTCATACGCGACACTCCGATCGTCCTGGTGTTTTCTATGTGGACGTCTCGGGTCCCTCCCCTTCGGGTCACTTCACGGCTGCCGTGATCACAGAGGGCAAACACGTAGATGGCCTCTCCTTTCGAGCAGACACAGTAACGCACGCTGAAGAGGTTGCCATAGCTTTGGCCGCCTCTCACCCTGCCTCATGCACCATCCTGACGGACTCGCGCTCGGCCTGTTCTCAGTACCTTCAGGGTTCCATTGCCCCGCTGGCGGCTAGCCTGCTACAGGCAGCCTCTTGGCGCTTTAACCCTCATCCCATTCGTATAGTCTGGACCCCAGGCCACTCGGGCCTGCCCGGCAACGAGGCGGCAAATGCCGCTGCCCGCGCTTCTCCTGTCCGGGCCGTTGCCCCTCCATGTCCCGAGACGGAATCTGGCAATACCAACCTGACGCGCTTTCGCGAAATTTTGGCTTATTACCGGGCTTCGCGCCGCCTCTACCCGGACCCCGCACGCGGTTTGGAGAAAGCGGACGAACGACTGCTACGCCGCCTGCAGACAAACACCTTTATCAGTCCGGCGGTCGCCAGGCACTTTTTGCCGGAAATTAATGGCACCTGCTCGACCTGTCATGTCCTCGCCGACACATATCACGTCGTAGCATCGTGCCCGATTAATCCCGTCCCTTTCTCACCCCCTTTTCCTATCCCAACTAGAGAGGCTTGGGAGGAGCACCTGCTCGGCTGCTCTACCTTGGCTGCACAACGCTCCTTGGTGGAGCGCGCACGGGCAGCTTCCAGCTCCACTGGCGTCCCGGAATAGGGTCTTGCCACTCTAGCACGCCGATGGGCCACGTCGGCACTCTCTAGTATACTTTTTCTGAAATAAATGTTTTTTACCACCACCACCACCTCCACCTTTGCGGTGGCGGTCCAACGGCTAACGAATATCCCCATGCACAACTGGAATGCGCATTGGTCGATGTTTGTGGACGATGGAGGCACAGGAAGTGTGTGCAGGTTCTTTCTGCCAACGGTGTGGCCTGCCAGCAGTGTGGTGGCCTGTCAGACACGCTGCGGGTTCACCAAAGGAGGGCACTGCTCAGGAAGTACGAAAAAGGAGCTCGCACTAATTTTCGTATGTCTAACTTCCGTAATAACGAGAAGGTAAGTTTTCCGACGAGCACAATATGCGTTAAAAAGCCAAGGATCGCTTGACCAAGAGGATAAAGGGGCTGCAGCAAGCACTGAAGACAATGCAGGACCAGTTCGCTTCTATTTCTAACGAATCCCTGCAAGAGAAATTGGAGAAACTTGATGTCCCAAATGCACAGCTGATGGTCATTCATGAGTGCATCGCTGCTGCCAAGGCAACAGGCAAGAAAAACCGCCGTTACACGGAGAATTGGCTTCTGTTGTGCCTGCTTTTGCATATTCAGAGTCCATCTACATACGCCTTTTTAAGGAACAATGACATACTGCCGTTGCCATGCGTTTCCACCGTGCGAAAGTTTTTGTCAGCCATCCGTGTGAAGTGTGGGTTTGACGCCAGCTTCTTTGCAGCGTTCAAGAAGAAACTGTTGTCTAAAGACACATTCCAACGACACGGTGTGTTAGTCTTTGATGAGATACAGGTGCGAAAAGAGATGCCTGTGAACTCAAAGACAATGACATACACTGGGTTTTCAGACTTCGGCGACATCCAACCGGCTGGTGAGGAACTTGCCGACCACGGACTTGTTTTTACGTTTCGTTCATTTGGGGATAAATTCTCGCAACCAATCACAGTTTTTGCGAGCAAGGGACCCACAAAAGCAACCGTTCTTGCTCAGCTTGTCCTGAAATCCGTAACTCTCCTAGAAGAGGCGGGTGCGTATGTCGATGCTATTGTTTCCGATGGCGCAACTACGAACAGATCTATGTGGAACCACTTTGGAGTGAGCGGTTCTCTAGAAAACTCTAGGAACTCGTTCGAGCACCCATTAAACGAAAAAAGAAGGGTGTACGTTTTTTCAGATGCTCCACACTTGATTAAGTGTTCCAGGAACCGCCTTCACGTCCAGAAGGTGTTAACCACTCCCAAGGGGAAAGTGCATTGGGCACATTATGAAACCTTGTTTGTTGAAGACGAAAAAAACCCAGCTTATTTGAAGGTGTGCCCTAAGCTGACGTATGCTCACGTCAACCCGACGAACACTTTGAAAATGAGAGTGAAATTGGCTACACAGGTGTTCAGCCGCAGCGTTGCTAAGGGTTTAGAGTTTTACTCAAGTAGGGCTGTCCCTGGCCTATGTGACGTCACAGCGACAGTGGACTTCACTCAGCGCATGAACAGCCTGTTCGATGAACTGAACAGGCAGGTGCCAAAGGAACGTCTTAAGCGTGGGTGCAAAGACTTCAGTGTTCTGGAATCGTCATTGAAGTGGCTGAATGAGTGGGAGCAAATGGTTGTTGATGGCAAAATACCTAACACCAGTTTCCTGACACAGTCGACAGCTGACGACTTTCGCGTAACGATCATGTCTGCTCTCGGCCTTTCGAACTACCTGCTAAATGAGTGTGGTTTTACATATGTGCTTACCGAGAAAATGAATCAAGATGTCCTTGAAAGATTTTTCGGCATCATTCGGCAAGCCGGAGGCCAAAATGAGCACCCCACGATGCCGACCTTTTTACAGCTCTACAATATGCTCAGTGTGTACAGTCTGCTTAAACCACCAAAGTTCGGCAACTGTCAAACTGAGCTTGAGCAAGAGGCTCCATGCTTAACACTAGCAGAGCTCACTTCAGCCTTCAAAGATGAGTCTCCAGGGGAAAGTAAGCTCTAAGAACTTAGGAATAGACTCGATGGGCATGTTAGTGAGGAGCTAGAGTGGGAAGCTATTTATGACCACTCCTATGCCTTGGCTGAAGTTGTGGACTGCATAGTTTACTATGTTACAGGGTTTGTGTGCTGGAAGTTGCTTAACAGCACAACGTGCAAAACGTGCAAACTTGGCCTTTCGAGACCTGTTGCCCACTCGCAGATACCTGAAGCAGCCCTCGTAAACTGTAAGACCCTTGGGAAGCTCATTCGTCCCACAACTAATATTTGTCTTACTTCGTGCAGCAGAAGCAGAGTTTGAAAGAAATTGTACTCAAAGGAATGCTTATGAGCTGACCATTGATCATATATTAGATAACAACTGGCTCTCATCTCCTTGCACCACCCACAGAGACGAAGTGATTGCAAAAATCTTGCATTATTATGTGGGCCTTCGGATGAGGCAATATTGTAAACAGAGAAAAGAAAAGGAAAACAAGACGCACAAGCTCAGAAAACTGTCCAAACTTGTGACTGCACAAGCGTCCTAAACAGAGTTTGGTGTTTGATGGTGTGTGATTTCCTCGATATTTCTTGGTTGAAACTTTTTGCAAAACAGTGCAATAAACACGTATATGTTTGAACAAGCTTATTAGGCATGAATTACTGTGAAAACATGTTGCAAAACAGCGCAAAACTAAAGTAGATATCTGATTCATGTGTGCCCGAGTTCAGCGAAATTCAAATTGCCTTCGTATGCCGTAGTCGCACCGTAGTGGATAGCACTGGTGCACCGAAACATTTATTTAATTGCTCATATTGCTGCATAAATTACTCGCAGCGGGGGCTGCGTCTTCGCGAAGAAGTGTTGAAGCTACGGTCGCTGTCGCGTCCCAAATAGCGTGCATGCACTTCGGCCTCAAAATTCACATACTAACCCGAGACGTCCCTAAAAACCTCTGTTATTTCTAAACGGTATTTGTGTTTGAAGCGTCCATAAATTCATGACACTGAAATCCAAGCGCGCGTACTATACGGCGCAGTACAAGGCACGTTTCCATGCCCGTGGCTACCGAAAACCCGCAGTACATGGCCCCCGTTCGAACAGCGCCACCTACGAGCGCATACGTCCACGCCGAACCAAGTTTCGCCGCGCTCGCCTGCCGCGTTGAGTCACCTCTCCTTTTTACACCGTGGCCTAGACCAACGTATGAGAAGCTGGGCCTTCGACCACGGTGAGCCCGTGAGGATCCCCCGAGCGACTCTACACATCTGACGCCAAATGCTTCCCCCCCCTCGACGCACCGATGTGCCAGCGGCTTGGCAGCAAGCACTACTATCAGCGATGCCATGTCTGCCTAGACCAACGTATGAGAAGCTGGGCCTTCGACCACGGTCAGCCCGTGAGAACCCCCCTCAAGGACTTTACACATCTGACGCCAAGTGCTTCCTCCCCCCCTCGACGCACCGAAGTACCAGAGGCTCAGCAGCAAGCACCACTATCAGCGATGCCATGTCTCTGCCGAGACCGACGTATGAAAAAGCTGGGCCTTCCACCACCACGGTCGTCCCGTGAGGGCCCCCCGAGCGACTCTACACATTTGATGCCAAGTGCTTCCCCCTCCTCGACGCACTGAAGTACCAGCGGCTCAGCAGCAAGCACTGCCACTAGCGATGCCATGTCTCTGCCGAAACCAACGTATGAAAAGCTGGGCCTCCCACCACGGTCGTCCCGTGAGGGCCACCCGAGCGACTCTAAACATCTGATGCCAAGTGCTTCCCCCACCTTGATGCATCGAAGTGCCAGCGGCTTGGCAGCAAGCACTACTATCAGCGATGCCATGTCTTTGCTGAGACGGACGTATGAAAAGCTGGGCCTTCCACCGCGGTCGTCCCGTGAGGATCCCCCTAGCGACTCTACACATCTGACGCCAAGTACTTCCCCCACTTCGACGCACCGAACTGCCAGCGGCTCGGCAGCAAGCACTGCAACTAGCGATGCCATGTCTCTGCAGAGACCCTGACGTATGAGAAGCTGGGCCTTCCACCTCAGCCATCCCGTGAGAGCACCTCGAGAGACTTCGCACAAATGACCCCAAGTGCTTCCCCTGCGTAAGCATGTTTTTGAGTTCAGACCGATAGGATGGGGATCTGTCAATATTGCTGGCAGACATGAACAAAAAAAGCCGTAGGAACGGCCGCCTAGTTCAACTATTTGTCAGTGGCAAGAGTTTATTCTAATTTTCATTCTTGCAATCTTCATGTTTCTGACACGTTTCATCATTTTTTTACAAAATTTGCTTCAACAATTCTGCATATCTTTTCAATTATCGCAACCTAAAGATACGGTTCTGCGAGCGTTTCCCTTTAAAATGGGCACGAATACTGGGTGTTTTCATCACATGCCGCTTCAGAACAGTACGCTCCATCGGCACCATTTTGGTCTTGTTCAAAAGCTTGGTTTTCAGACATTTTTTTAGTTCGTTTGGCAACCCTGTGAATTCCCGAGAGGCAAGAAAGGACGCACCCGAAAAAAAAAGAGCTTTGGCACGTTGCCATTCATCAAATGAGACACGTGATCAGAATTCTGTCATCTGGTTGGCCTAAGTGCCATGTCGCCATTTAGACAGACTGCGTGGGCCTACAACCATCATGCTCGACTCGCCTCTATGTCAATAGCTCGCTTGATCGGCACAGGAAGTTTATCATGCCTGGCCGTGCAAAAAAGTTTCATACGTGCCACCACTTTGGGCGTAAAAGACAAAGGGGAAAAGTGCATGGAAAGGACATGGCATCGTCGCAAACAGTTGTTCACAGAGCACCGCCGGACTACGCCACTGATGCCGGTAGTGCACTGGCTCCAGTCGCGCAGTCTACAAGCCACGCTTGTGATGAGAGATTAGACTCTGAGCTCGTAACCGAAGAGAAAGTGCGGGAGGTGCAAGCAGGAAAACAAGCAGTGCTTTAACAGCTTAGATGAATGCCAGCGACTACGCAGGAGATCGAAAACTTCTGCTGACAAAGCGGCGCAGAGACTATAGCGACGGAAGATGCAGCTCCGTACACTATCATGGACCTCAACGTTGTCAATGAAATCGATTTGATATGTGGGGTTTAACGTCCCAAAACCACCATATGATTATGAGAGACACTATAGTGGAGGGCCCCAGAAATTTCGACCACCTGGGGTTCTTCAACGTGCACCCAAATCTGAGCACACGAGCCTACAGCATTTCCACCTCCATCGGAAATGCAGCCGCCGAAGCCGGGATTTGATCCCGCGACCAGCGGGTCAGCAACCGAGTACCTTAGCCACTAGGCCGCTGAGGCGGGGCGCTGTCAATGATCTGGTTTTTCAAGCTATGCGTTGTCACATCTGCCTTGGAAAAGTAAAGACAAAAGCGCCGCAGAGACTATAGGGACGGAAGATGCAGCTCCGTACACCATTGTCAACCTCGACGCTGTCAATTATCTCATTCTTCAAGCTATGCGTTGTCACATCTGCCATGCAAAAGTCAAGCTAACCCGCCCCGATCTTAAGTACGATTTGGCAGTGAAGCTAGACGTGATGTGCGACAACTGCGGCGACATTGGGGATGCTTGGAGCTCGCGACAAGTGGAACGCTCTGTAAGATCGAGACCATTTGCAATAGACATGCTAGCAAAACGCGCAATGCTTTTGCCTAATAACAGCCAGACTGCAATGAACAACATATTTTTCGCAATGGGGCTGTGCCGACGAGCAAGGAATGCATAAGACGACTTTTCAGCGGCATCTGAAAAATCAGCAATAACCTGCTACTACACGAGCACCTGAGGATGCTAGCGGCAGTGTGCACGTAAAGTGTCATCGCTCTTTGAGGACTTGTGTTTTGAACACCGTGATAACATTGCAGTGTGTTTTGATGGAAGCTATATGGCTCGAGGTCACCCTTCACGCATCGGCATTGGAGCTGTTACTGATCTTTCTACAGGTTATGTTCTGGACTACGTCGTGCTTTCATATTTTTGTTTGGGCTGCGAGGTGGGACTGAAACCTGGTAGCGAGGGCTATGAGCAATGGAAAAATGCTAATCACTGACAGAAGAACACCAGTAGTAAATCTCGCCAAATGGAGGTCGAAAAAGGCCGTGTCCTTTTTCAGAAGTCCCTTGACCAGCACAATCTTTCCTATACGACAGTTTTGTGTGACTGCGACATCAGAACATACAATGCCATAAGAGAAAGATGCCAAAGTTCATAGTTTAATTGACATAGAAAAAGAAGAATGCATAAAGCATGCGCAAAGGGGAATGGGGACAGCTTTGAGGAACTTAGCTGAAAGGCAAAAAAAATAAACGAAGGTCGCAGTTGTGGGAATCGAGGCCAGCCCGCTGTCTTTGCGCGGGCTTTGCCGCCTTTTCTGCCGTTCTCATGTCCCGACATGTCTTTCCTCCTTTGCTGTCTGCCGCGCTGGGAGAGCAGAGTGACGTTTATCCCCCTCACCCGGTAGCGAATGTCGACTGTGGCGCCGCGGGCGCAGTCTCCCAAGAGGTTTTGCGCGCATGCGTTGAGAGCGGATCAGAGACCTCTCCGGAGACGACATGGGGGTAAGCACGCTTTTCTTTTCCGTCTGTCAGCTTCCTGTGGGGCTCGTTCGGACTTCGCCAACAGAGCATGGCGCCCGCGGCAAATGCTTACCTTATGTCGCCTCCCCCCCCCCCCTTCCGAACGCTAGGCCGAAGAGTGGTGCAGGTATCTAGTGCGTGGCCAGGCTACGCCGACCCGTATCTCTCCGAAGCCAACGCGAGCGCCTTTGCCCTCGCTCGAGCAACCGGGCGTTGGTCCCGGTGTCTCAGTGAATCACTTTTACCATGAAGACGTGCTCGTGGTAGCACCCTGTGTGGTACTTTGCGCCCATGGCGTGGGTAAGCCCATTTGCTTTCTTGCCACGCCTTTGCAACGGGCTGTACTGCGTTTTGGTGTTGCCACAGACAAAGTGTTGCGACCTTGAGCAGAACTGTGTTCTCGCCATGGCGACGGTTAACGCGTGCCCTGCGGCTCGCTAAGACCGGACCCACGCCAGTGGCCATACACCTTCGGGATACGTGTCACTACACTGGTACACAACCTGGTATCAAAAGCTCTAAGCTTTTTGATTGCTCTCAGCGAGTCAGTTCGCCTGCGCGATTCGGGCTCGTCGCAATATGTCTGATTCGTGGCATGCCGTGTTGCACAAAGAGGCCATCGCCTCTATCGATGGGCACCCTTCAGCACCTGTCTGTGTTATCACCCCCTTTTGTAGTGAATACATAACCAACGTGGTAGCTGACGCACTATCACGTGCCCCCTGTTGTCTGCCGAGAACCTGGATTTCGGTACGACAGCCGCTCGCGGTGCCTTAGCACATGCAAGCGTCGAGGGCGAAACAGCGGCGAAAAGGGGGAGTCCCCATGATGACGACTTTGGCTGCTATCCAGGTAAGCAGCACACTGCATAGCGGCCGAGCGGGGGAATTTCCCAAAGGCCACTGTGCCGAGAGCGAACCCGTGAGGCCATGCACGCAGCGGTTCCTGCGGTCCTGAGTGGGCGCGATACCAGACTCCCTCATTTGGGAGAATGGGAATCGCTTTCGGCAGCAAGGAGCTACTAAAGGCTCAGCGAAGTAATCCGTTTCGAGTCTCGGAGGGATGGAGCGCCGTATACACTGCTTGCTATGCGGCCGGCGCCGATAATTCGTCTTGAAGATGCGCGGAGCGCCGTTACGCTGCTTGTTCTGCGGCGGGCGGGAATAGGGGGCTGAAACAGCGTGTGTCGCTGAGTCCCCGGCGTATTCGTTTTTGCTGGACTATGACGACCTTCTGCTGAACTATATAGCCACTGAGGACGAGTCCATCGATTCATTTAAGATGGCTATGCCCAAACAAGTCTGAGAGCCGCACAGTTGCGATCCTCTCACGACGAACTCTTAGCTGGTCACCTGAGTGGCTCGAAAGTTTTGTGAACCGTGCAACACTGTGACATGGCCTGGCACGAAGCGTTACTTTTATCGCTATTCCGTGCCTGCCACGTCTGACAAACGGTTGAACCAAGAGTTGGAAACCCGCCCGGTCCTATAAACCAATTGTCAGTGAGCGTCCGTGGCGCGTACTAGCTGAAAGATCCCCTTTGGGAAAACTCAGCCGTGCCCACATCGCAGACCTGAAGCCCTTTGACATGGTCTGACGAGCTTCCGCGAGAGCCCTGGGGCACTTCGCGCAAGCAACAGGGCACACGCGGAGCGGCGGACCGCATTTGGACCCCGCACCGGTATAATCTGAAGAAGCGGTCACCTTTGTGATTTCGCGCAGGACGGAGGACTTCTCCACAACCGAAGGCCCTAAGTTTACTGTCTAGCCTCAGTATAAGTTAGCTTCTTTACAGCTTTTTCTCGTAAAGAAGTCGACCCCGCCCAATCTGCTGCCATGTTTCTTTTGTTAATATTAGTGTTATCTTTATTGATGTTTTTATTTTCTTTTGGCCAGAGATTGAGTGTCATTTTGCTCTGTTTTACTTTTTTTTTCCGTTGTTTCGTCTACTGCGAAGGGAGTTGTGACCTTGAGTATCGGTGCGTATGCATGGAGAGAGAGACGAAGGATATGCTTTGCGAAGGATAGGCTAATCCGGAGCAGCAACAAGGCATCAGAGAGCCCCCTTCTGTGCCTCTCACCTCGCGCTCGGGCATCGCAACCAGCGGGCATTGTCACGCTTTTTCGCCTTACCGAGCGGTGGACGCTACCGGCTTCAGCACTACGAACACTACTACTACTTTCCTGTGCTCCCTTCCGCAATTATTTTTATAGTGTCATGTGTTTATTTTTATTAATGTTTTTTCCTCCTTTGCCATCATTCTTTTAGCAGCAGTTACAGGGCTGGACTAAGGTTAGCTGTCGCTCATAGGAGTGTCATTTTAACTGCATGAGCGACGTTCGGCTGCCTTTTTGCTGACCGGTAAAGGGCAAAAAGAGGGGGATGTGGGAATTGAGGCCAGCCCGCTGCCTTTGCAACATGTCTGCAACATGTCTGCAGACATGTTGCAGAGATGTTGCCGCTTTTTCTGCCGTTCTCATGTCCCGACATGACCCCTCCTTTACTGTCTGCCGCGCTGGGAGAGCGGAGTGACGTTTTACACCTCTCACCCGGTAGCGAATGCCGGCTGTGGTGCCGCGCGCGGAGTCTCCCGAGAGGTTTTGCGCTCGTGCATCAAGAGCGGGTCAGAGACCTCTCCGGGGACGACATGGGGGTAAGCACACTTTTCTTTTCCGTCCGTCAGCCCCCTGTAGGGCTCGTTCGGATTTCGCCCACAGCGCTCGCGGCGAACGCTTACCTTATGTTGCCCCCCTTCCGAATGCTAGGCCGATGTGTGGTGCGGGTTCCTAGTGCGTGGCCAGGCTACGTCGACCCGTATCTCTCTGAAGCCCACGCAAGCGCCTTTGCCCTCACTCGAGCAACCGGGCCTTGGTCCTGTTGTCTCTGTGAATCAATTTTACCACGGAGACGTGCTCGTGGCACCCTGTGTGGTACTTTGCGCCCGTGGCGTAGGTAGGGCCCGTGGGTGGGCCTACCCACGCCACGCCCGTGGGTGGGCGCCCGTGGGTGGGCCTTTGCGCTCGTGGGTGGGCCATTTGCTTTCTCGCTGCGTCTTTGCAACGGGGTGTACTGCGTTTTTGTGTTGCCACAGACAATAAAGTGTTGCGACCTTGAGCAGTACTGTGTTCTCGCCATGGCGACGGTTAACGCGTGCCCTGCGGCTTGCTAAGATCGGACCCACGCTAGTGGCCGTACTCTTTCAGGATACGTGTCACTGCACAGTCTGGGAGGGAAGGGGCGACTCACTGCTGATCTCATCGCAAGATTCAGCACGTACCAATGTCGTGCACTCGAGTCACATCAAGAAAATCTGGATGAAATGCAGCAAGCTGTGATGGCCACATATCATACGCTACATCTACTGACGAGTACTCAAATCGCAGTTTGTGCCCCACAGGCGAGCAGTCATGGTGCCTGTAGAGGTCGCTGCTGTTGTGATTGTTTATGGCACCACCTCCTAGCAGTGAAGCGTCTGGGCTAAGGAGGATAAAGGGAGTTGTTTCAGTTCAGTGGCCACCAGCTGTCTTTCTACGGGCTCCTCAGACGCTAAGGCTTGGCCTTGGTTAGCGTCCCCGGTGAACTGTTAACACTACATGGTGTCAGAAGTGGGATGGAGACCCGATATCGCCCTTAGTTATTGTCCTTGCCATGTCCACTGAGCAGTCCAGCCTGAAATGGGTGGGTGTCAATCTTCAGATGCCGGAACCATTCGACTTCGACAACACTAGGACCTGGTTGACGTGGAAAAGCCGGTTTGAGGACTACGCTGCCATCTCGAGACTCAAGAATGCACCAGAAGAAACATGGGCGCCGAAGCGCGTCCGCTCCTCGATACATTCTCTCAATGCTGCGTCCTTCCCTTCCAACAAGACTGTTAACGACAGTTTGACTGAGCACTTCGTTCACCTAGTAATGAGTTCTACGAGTCATCGCATTTTTACGCACGCTTACAGCAGCCAGGCGAGAGCGTCGACGTGTACTATGCTGAATTATGCAGATTGGTGGAACCCTTCGCCTGTCCTTCAGCACAAGTTGAAGAAAGGCTAGTACGCGATATTCGTTGTCAGCTTGCACGACTCTCGCCTTTCAGACCAGCAATGCAGAAACGCTAAGCTCACTCTCAAAGAAGCTTGGATGCAAGCACATCAGGCTGAAGACGTGGAAAAAGAAAAGCGGCAGTTGCAAGCTGGCAGCGCTTTGCACACGGACGCTACAAAGACGCAGAAGTCTGCTCGCTATCACCGGAACGCGAAGCCTTCTTTCGACCGTCACAATGCAGAGACGCCCACCTGCGAATTCTGTGGCCGCGAGTCTCATCCTCGTACGCAATGCCTGGCACGCAGTTTGCTCTGCAGTTTTTGTAGAAAAAATGGGCATTTCACAGAAGTCTGTCGCTCATGGAAATCAAAGCAAAGCGTCGGATCCATTCACTTGAGTACCACCAGGGCGAGGACCAAGTCTTTATTAGTGGATAACACCGTGGACGGCTACATGATGCAATTAAAAGTTGACTCTTGAGTCGAGGTCTCAGCCATACCCGATGACTTCCCCAAGCTTCCAGTCAAGCTGGACAAGGTTGACACTGTACTTGCCACACCCTGCGGTCAACCGTGGCGGGTGCTTGGATCATATACGGCTCAACTACGCTGGCGCGGGAAGACGTCCTTACGGCGGCTCTTTGTAATTAAATCGCTCTGTCCCTCTTCTGGAACTGCCGGCTATACAGGCCCTTCATGCCTTGCAATTCCTTGGTGGGCTGGAAGAACCTGAAGCTTCACTTCATGCTGAATTCTTTCGCGGACTTGGCACCCTCAAAGATGAATATTGAATTTGCTTGAAGCCTGATGCCACACCATTCTCACTCATCATTCCTCGCCACATTCCTATCCCATTACATGAAACCGTGAGGGGTGAGCTGAAAGAGCTCGAGAGTAATGGAGTGATTCGCCGTGTCGACAGTCCAACGCCATGGTATTCTGGACTGGTGGTGGTCCCTAAAGTGTCGGGGAATTATCGTCTTTGTGTTGACTTAACCAGGCTAAATCAAATCGTACTTCGAGAACGCCACATCCTCCCTCCGGTTGAACAGGTCATCGATCTTATTGGAGACGCAATGGTGTTCTCCAAGCTGGACGCAACAACAAGTTTACAAGGAAACTCGCTGCAGAGTCGCAAGAGCTCACACCTTTTATAACTCCATTTGGCCAATACTGCTTTTGCCGCCTAGCGTTTGGCATTACCTCAGCGCCAGAGTACTTTCAAAAGCAGATGGCCAGAATGCTCTTGAAGGACAGAAAGGGGTAGCAAATATGACTGACGATATACTTGTCTTCAGACGCACTCGAGAGGAACATGATGCCCGACTGAACCAGGTTCTGGCCCGTCTTGCCAAGGCAGGGGTCACACTAAACAAGAGCAAATGCTTATTCAGTGTGTCGGAGGTACCATTCCTTAATGTAATCGTGTTCGCATAAGGCATCAGGCCGGACCCAGTTAAGGTTGCAGCCATCAAGACCACGGAAGCTCTAAAAGATGTTGCAAGTGTCAGGCGTCTTCTCGGGATGATCAATCATCTGGCCGGGTCCTTGGCACATATCTCTGAGATAACTGCTCCAATCCGAGCACTCCTCAACAAGTCTTCAAGCTAGACTTGGCAGCATGAACAGGAGGCTGCATTTGTCAAGGTGAAGGACATACTGACATCCAATAGGTGCATGGCGAAGTACAATCCCTTGTATGCCACTACTGTCTCAGCTGATGAGAGTTCGTTTAGACTTAGGGCTGTGTTGATTCAGACGCAGCCATCAGGCGAGTGCCGACCTGTCGCTTTTGCCTCGAGAGCAATGTTTAGTTTATTAGGTAAAAATTTGCCCGTACAGATAGCTATAATTTGTCATTGAGTATTGTAGTGTACACGTATCCCGAAGGAGTACGGCCCCTAGCGTGGGTTCGGTCTTAGCAAGCCGCAGGGCAGGCGTTAACCGTCACTGTGGCGAGAACATGGTACTGCTCAAGGTCGCAACACTTTATTGTCTGCGGCAAGACCAAAACACAGTACAGAGCCCGTTGCAAAGGCGCGGCGGGAAAGCAAACGGGCTTATCCACGCCACGGGCTGGAAGTACTGCACAGGGGTGCCGCGAGCACGTCTCCGTGGGCAAAAGTGATTCACGGTGACACCGGGACAAGGCCCGGTTGCTCGAGTGGAAGCAAAGGCGCTCGCATTGACTTCGGAGAGATACGGGTCGGCGCAGTTTGACCACGCACTAGGACACCGCACCGCTCTTCGGCCTAGCGTTCGCAAGGGGCAGCAAAAGGTGAGTGCTCGCCGCGGGCACAAAGCGCCATTGGCAAAGTCCGACAAGCCCCATACAATAAGAGTCGAAAGACGGAAAGGGGATGCGTGCTCACCCTCAGGCCTCCCAAAGATATTCGACTCTCTCTCGACGCGTGCGCGCGCAAAACGTCCCGGGAGGTTTTGCGCACGGCACCATAGTTGACATCCGCTACCGGGTGAGAGGCGTTGAACGTCACTCTTTGCTCCCCCAGCGCGACAGACAGCAGAGGAGGGGAGTCATGTCGGGACGTGAGAACGGCAGGAAAGGCGGCAAAGCCCATGTAAAGGCAGCGGGCTAGCCTCAATTTCCAAATCCCCCTCTCCCAAATTAGCCCTTTATCAGTCTGCAAAAGCAGCCGGACGTCACCCATGCAGTTCAAATGACACTGCTATGAGCAACGACAGTGGCCTCTCCTGACCCAGTTGCTGAAGCAAAAAAACACAAGAAAACACTTTAAATGTACAACGAACATGAGCTTTATGTTAAAAAAAACGAAAGGAGAAAGAACAAGGAGAACACAGGAAAAAAAACACAAAGTCAAACAAAGTCCTCATCCAAGCTGATGAGGAAGTCTGTGCTGGCGTCGCCGTTACCAGCCGGAGCAGACGCGTCAGCCTACGGAATCACAAGGCCAATGAGGGCCGCAAAGCCCGGATTCGTGTGCATCTTTCCCGGCACAAAGCAACGAGATCTTCATCAGGAAGCACCGTGGGTGGCACAGACGAGGTCGGCGTCTTGTTATGGCCGGAGTTTTCCGCCACCTTGGCCTTGACCATGTGGAGGCTTCCCTTAAAGTGGCTTTGGGCATAAATGTTTAGCCCACACAGCGAACACTCACGTACCGCAGGTGGGTCCGGCAGCTGGGCACCTTGCGCAAGCACGTCGGTCTCCATGATCGTGTGGCCGCGAAATAGCTACGGCACCCAGTCAAGAGCAGTTTTTCGCCGCACTCGCCGCTGTGCCTTCCAAAGTACGTCGCTCACGAAGCACTTGAGTGCCTCTTGACGCTCTTGCCATGTCCAAGTGGCCACACTTCGCTGTTGCTCCTTCACACGTGGAGGTGCCGGGACCGCGGAATCAGGTGAATTGCGAGGCCGCTGCTTCCCTATCGTCTTCGTTCCTACTGGCGGACAGGCGACCTTGACATTCCAGGGACAGTCGACATGACGGGAGCCAAAATTGTAAACACTTGTAGCCGGTGCCGTCGATTTCAAAATGAGAAGCCGCACGCTGGCATGGAGGCTCACAGCCGTGGTGACCCCTCCCGGGCTGGCGGCGATAATGCTGCACTCACAGCGCACACAATCACTTATGTCACTGCACAGCGCACCCCTTCCGCAATCACGGCACCAGCACACATTCCACTGACACAGTGATTCGCCATTACGTGGGTCCATTTTCACCACCACACCGCGCTCGCCAGTGGAGAACATTCAGTACAAGGGACACCGAAGAGCAAAAGAAAGAAAATAGAAGAAAAAGAATACGTACATGGAGAAGAGTCTAAATCTGATGCAACAAAATGCAAGCTAACATGAACGCTAGAAAAGCAACAAAAATAAAGCACTTGCAGCAACTGGCGGGGCCGGGAGAAGTGGTCTGAAAGAAGCTAGCCTACAGAGACCAAACTGTAAACTGAGGGCCTTCGGTTGCGGAGAAGTCCGCCATCCGTCGGGAAATCTCACAAAGGTGACAACCTCCTCATATTACGCCAGTGCGAGGTCCAAATGAGGGTCCGCCGCCCCGGATGTGCCCCGCTGCTTGCGCGCAGTGCCGCTGGGCGCTAGGGCGAGCTTGTCAGACCGTGATACAAAGGGTTTCAAGTCTGCGGTAAGGGCACCGCTGAGTTTTCCCGAATGGGGATCTTGCAGCAAGTACGCGAGCAGAGTTCGAGCTTCCTCCACTCAGTACGGACCAAGCCACTTAGGAGCGAGCGAGGTTGAGAACTCCTTACTGGCATCGCTAGGAGCGCGGTTACGCTTCAAGACAAGATTGCCCATCTTAAAAACTAGGTAGCGATGCTAGCGGTCATATTGGGCCTTCTGCTGAGCCCCGGCCAACGCCAAACTTTGCCTTGCTTTGCAGAAAGCTCGACTAAGCCTGTCCCGAAGTGTCGACGTGTAAGCAGAGCAGTCTGCCTTCGTCTCCTTGTCCTCGAGCTGGCATTGAATGACGCTGGTCACCAGATTTGCCAGCTTCCAAAATTTAAGAAGGCAGGCGAGAAACTAGTTGAGCGACTCTCAGATGTTTGAATAGCAATTGCAAGCTTACTCAAATGGCCTGCCCAGTCCCTTTGACTTTCGGCTAAGGCCGCCAACATCAATTTGAGTGTACAATTTACGCGCTCCGTCAAATTGGACTGGAGAAGGTAGGATGAAATGGTGCAGTGATCAATTCCGAGGGAACGGCACGTGACACCAAATGCCCGAGCGGTGAAATACAAAGCAATTGTCCGTGATAAGCCTTTCCGGGAAGCCGAACCGGCAAAACGTTTCCTGCAGCTTCTCAAGCACTGCTAGCGCTGTCACCTTCCAAAGAGCGAACCATTCCACCCACTTCAAAAAGTGATCAACGATTACCATGAATGAACCCCTGCTTACTTCTGGGAAATGATCCTATAAGATCGCATGTGGCCACTTGCCACGGACGCTCACTGACAATCTGTTTTATCAGACCGGACGGTTTGCCACCCTTTTATTTCACTGTTTGACAGACGCGGCAAGAACAGCAATAGCGAAAAATGTCACGCTTCATGCCGGGCCAGGTCACAACGCAGTTCAGTTTTGCAAAAACTTTCGAGCCACTCAGGTGACCGGCCACGAGTTCGTCGTGAGAGGATCGCAGCAGTGCGACTCTCGGACTTTTAGGCATAACCACCTTAAACGGGTCGATAGACTCGTCGTCAGTGGCTATATATTTCAGCAGGAGCCTGTTATGGTCCAGCAAATATGAATCCGCTGGGGACTTAGCGACACACGCTGGTTCAAGCCCCCTATGCGCGCCCGCTGCAGGGCAAGCAGCGTACAGGCGCTCCATCTCGCCGAGACCGTCGCTCTCAGCGCCTGCTGCAGTACAAGCAGCGTCACTGTCACTTTGCTGAGCATTCAGCATACCTACCAACCTGGAAACAGAGAAATTCGGAAAATCCCGGGCTGGGAATGGGGGGGGGGGGGGGCGGTTACCAGCTTTTTTTTTTTTAATTTTGAAGCTGTAACGGATTTACCTTTAGCAACAAGTATAATCGCATTTGCTGCCATAAGTCGAATCGGTGCGCTGAATTATTTTCCTCCATTTTTGGCACGAAAAAAAGAAAAAACAAAACAAAACATTGCAAAAGACATTGGGGGAGGGGGCCAGACGCAAGCGCAAACATCGGCGCTGCGGTCTCATAATGGCTTGGAGTGGCCAAACAAACAAGGGTAGGGTTTTGCAGTAAGGTAAGAGTCTATAAGGGGGAGCGCAAATGCTCCCGTCCGAAACTTCACGCCATCGAAACAACTAGCAAAATATATTTCCGTCAAAACAACTCGTGTATGCCCTCCTGGGAAACATGTCAACGGACGGCACGGTGCTGCAGGCTGCAGAGAAAGCGCAGGCCAAAGCTTTGGCTTTGCTCGCTACTAGATTTTTTGGACACGAACAGCAAAACGCTTCTAGCCTTTCTTACGTCTTTAACGCCTTTCATCCTACCGCTGAGTCAGCCCCGTGCCCTCGGAGCTCGTAGATCGCTATCACACCGCCGCGACCGTGGTGTGCGTGGCGGTCTGCGACAAACAGTAGTTTTGTTTTCAATCCACGTGCCATCAAAACTAACTAAGTTGTTTTATGCTATCTATGGTCGCAACTGCCGTGGTTTTCTCCACAGAGCTTGTGGAAAGCAACGTTGCTTTGACTGGACAAACAGCACACGCACTGCAGAAGACAGTGCCTACACTGGTCACACGCGTACTTTCGAAGCTTGGAGCACGCTGTCCTGGATCTACCTTTGTTCGACAATTTCGATAATGAAATTCATATCACACGCCGTGATTAAAAAAAGTGTTCAGAATATTCGAATTTTGGCCCAATGGACATATGAATTTGACTGGGGAATTTCACAAATTCGTATGTTGTGGTTTCGCATTACTGAGAATCTACTGTAAGTTTTAGATGATCGCCTCTCAAATTTGTTTATAATGCGGTGGGCTCGCAAAAAGCCTGGAACAGACTGGCCTGCATCTTTGTCAATGGAGCCAGATCTCACAAACACATTTCGATTTTCGGGAGATCTCATGGCAACACTACACACGGATGAAACGGTCGCAATCCAGGAGTCTCCCCGACAATGCGGGAGACTTCGCAAGTATGTGATGATGATAACACCAATAGAGTAAACCCTCGTGAATTTGAACTCTGTTATTTCAAAATCCTGCTTAATTCAAAGTATTTCCGCAGTCCCACATTTTGCAATGCAAGTTTTAGCAGATAATTTCAAGCAGCGTTCAGCACAAGTCTGGTTAATTCGAACACTTTGGCTGCAGAGTGCCGATTTCCGATCCTGTTTTCGCCGCAAATCCGAGGAAAAGATGGACCTTAAAAGCCACTAGGCAATGTACTTTAGCGATACTAATGAGTGGTAACTGAAGCAACCCTGCCTTGCTACTTCCAGCATAAAAAATAAAATTATATAAAAAATAACGGTCTCGTGATCAATTAAAACACGGCCGCTGGATCAAAGCGCACAGGGTGCGGCCTGCTGCGTGGAGCCGCCGCGCATTGGCGAGGGAGGACGAGCGTTGTTGACAGTTGCGGCCGCAAGTATCGCGGGGGCGCTAGTAGTAGGGGACACACCGAAGAGACGCACGGGCGCGCTACGGCGAATGCGGCATTTCCGCGCCAATTTCTCGCCGCGGAATGAGGTTACATGCTGCAAACAAATATAGTCGTGTTCAGCTTGATGCGATCTGCCTCACAGTCCAGCTAGGTAGTTAGAGTGGCCAGTTAGTATGCCAAAAAACTGCTGTGTTCCAGTGTGCGCGTCGAACGCAAAGAAAAATCCTGGTTTGAGCTACCATGAATTTCCATCGAGCGCTGAACGACGACAAGCATGGCTCACTAACATCTCCCGGCAGGGATCTGGCGGAAAAGAAACGAGGTGGGTACCCAGTGACCACTCTTCGGTTTGTTCCCTTCACTTCACCGAAAATGACTATAAGAAAGGCACCAAACTGCGAATGCTCCTGCCAACTGCTATCCCGACGATGTTCCCCAATTACCCGTCCTATATGCAAAAGCCAAGGGCTCCAAGGATAAGAAAGTGACCTCGAAGAGAAGTACCAGATGGAGGTTCATCAGCTTGCGTGAAAAAGAGTGCACGAAATGGCCCAGATGAAAGCAGGCATGAAGATGTCGAGCCTGATCTCTTCGGAGATCAAGAACATGTTGCACCAAGCGGGTCTTCAGACGGAACGTGGGACTGTTCATTGCCTGCTGATAGTATGTGCCAAAACAGTTCATGTACAGATAAAATGTCTCAAACAGACCTTGAACTTAAGCGGATGATAGAGGATGCGAAGAAAACGACGAACCGCCTGCAGCGGAAAATTTCCCGCCTCAATAAGTCACTGCAGACGCTCCAAAGCCAGCACGATACGGTTCGTGAACGACTTCAAGCTTTCGAAAGCAACAAAGAAATCGCCTGTTTTGTGAGTGTACTAAGAGCCGCAGACGAAGGCCATAAAACCGCCGAATTTATCAAGAATCAAGTGTCGAATTTCGCTTCCAAGAAGCCAGCATACACTGAATCAATTCTGAGGGAGTGCGTCCTCTGGAAAGCGTGCTCCAACAAAGGTTACGAGTATGTGAGAACAAGAGGCCTGTTCAAGTTGCCTTGTCGTGCCACACTACAGAAGTACATCGGGCACTCAACAGGCGAAATAGGCGTCACATCACTCATAACAGAATGCCTCCGCGCAGAGTTTCAAGCGCTACAAGTCGAACAAGAAATCTTCTGCTCCCTAATCATCGATGAAATGGCGATACAGCAGAAAGTTATGTACGATCGCCAACTTGATAAGGTTTTCGGTCTCGTTGACATGGGTCCTGAGCAGCAATCATGTGCAACACCTGAAGTGGCGAACAGGTTGTTGTGCTTCGTCCTGCGAGGGCTATCAACTGCCTATGTAATAACAGTTGGGTACTTCTTTACCCGGTGCCTCAGGAGTGAGCAACTTCGTTCTATGGCAATGAATGTCATGAAGGCAGTCGAAGATGTGGGTTTCCGTGTAACGAGGATTGTTACCGACAATCACCAGTCAAATGTTGCGCTCTTCAAGAGCCTTTCCGAGGACGGAATGCTTGCGCATGTAGTGCCACATCCATTGCGACAAGGTGATCCTCTTTTTTTGTCTTTTGATCCGAATAACCTCATCAAGAACCTCAGAAATAATCTTGTGGAAAGAGAGATGATGGACGGAGATAATCTAATTCAAGGTGGACTGTACTTGAAGAAGCTGCTCAGCATTCAGTCACAGCTACTCGTAAAGCCAGTGAGGTTCCTAACACAGCCACACGTTGAACCGAACAACTTAGAAAAGATGAAAGTGTCAAGGGCTACGCAAGTTTTCTCCCCAGTCGTAATAGCAACGCTTGAGTTGCTATTACGACTGGGGAGAAAACTAATAGCAACGCTTGAGTTGCGCGGTCAAAGGAAAGAACCATTCTACTTGATCGACGACGACCGTCTTTCGTGGCTTGAAGTAGACTTCATCACGTACATCGAGGAGATTCAGCTTTCTGGTGGCAAAACAAAAAAGATAATGACGAAAGAAACATGCGAGGCAACGATAATGACGACGAGGTCAACTGTGGCATTGTTTCAACATCTATTAGACAACAAGTAGGTTTTTCTTTTTTCACCTTTATATTTTTTATCGCAGTTACGTATATGTGTATTGACTTAGGTAGCAAACAAACTTTTTTCCAGCTTTCGCTACGTCTTGACCCGTGCCTTGAACAGCGACCCCGTGGAGTCCCTCTTCAGTTGCTTTCGACAGTTTAACGGAGGCAACGATAGAGTTGATGCAAGAACCGCGGTCTTCACAGCCGAAAAGCTGTTAAAGGTATATTTGGTGCCCGTTGGAGAGCACACCCATGTAACCTACGCACTTTTTTCCCCAGGTTGAAATCCTCCAAGCTGTTAAGAGTGGAAACGCTCCCCATAGCTCCGAAACAAATGCACCTCTGAAACTCAAAGCCCGAGAAGGCAACATCGCGGCCGTGCCACTTGCGGTCGTCCTCGGTGCTAAGCGGCTTTCCTATGAGCTAGAAGTATTAAATGTTTGGCTTGCTGTGCCGGATGACCTCGAACTAGCACCCCTAGTATACCTGGCCGGATACATCGCGCGTGCATGTGAGGAGAAGGTAAGGACGGTTATTTTTAAGCTTTGCATTATTTGCTGCATTCTTTCGAATGCGTCGCTAGCGCGCCAGCCAGTCTTAAACAATGTTCACTTCACTTTCGCCTTCTTCGAATGTTAACTATAATATGCGAACCAGCAGTTCACCCTCTTTCTCACATTTTTCTCCTTTTGCCCTCCCTTTCGCCACTAAAAACCAAGGGCAGGGTTCCAGGCTGACCTCGTGTGAAGAAAAACTCAGGTCAGTCCGAGCCAGGGTTCCGGCCCGAATCAGAATGCGGGTCCCGCCCCGCCGGTGTGCCACCACTGTAAGGGTCGACACCAGATATGGGTGTATGCCACTCTTTTTGCCGCAGGTTGTTTCATTCCCACTCTTACGAAATTTAGATATTTTTCTTTAGCTAAGCGAAGTAAGAAAAGGAGCCTACATACTTGTTGCATGTACTTTTGATGAAAATTTTACTTGGCTTGATTTTATTACTTGCAGTTGCCCTGTGAATCATGCAAGGTTCTCCTGCAAGAGACGAAACCGTGTGGCAGCATCTACGATTTAGTGAAGAAAATCAATAACGGACAACTTCGGTATCCCAACATGGAGATCGTGAAAATTTGCAAACTCGCATGTGACTTTGTCAGTGAAGTGATGAAAGACACTGAAGTTCGAAGAAGTGGAAATCTGTGTAAACTTCTTCACTCAGCCCTCCTTCCACATTTGGTTACCTGCCCTGCACTACGGTGTGGTTCGGGCAGCCTTCAGCACACGAACCAGATCTGTGATGTTTTTTTAAAAAAGCTGCTTCGACCACTCCTAGCTAACTGGGCAGGGAATGTGAGTGCCACTGTGCAACGTCTTGTAAGGCTGGCACACAAGCCCCTCTCCAGAAAAGTTCTGCGCCTTTGAGGACCATGGCACCTCCACTTTTTTACCTTGTAATGCAGGCAAAATTGTTCTGCTGTATTAGAAAATATACTGATCTTTTAGAGATTGTAGAGCTCCAGTTAATAAACGCACGTTTCATTGTAAGCACAATACCCGGCATTTTAGTTATTTTCACATGCATAGCAAAGAAGACAATTTCACATTCAACAGTCTTCGAACGGGAAATATGCAGACGGATGCTAATTTAGAGTTATTATAGCTCCTGAAATACTCTGGAATGAATTGAAGGTTATGTATTCCACCGTGGCGCCAGCGGACAAAGGCAAACATAAAATCATGGCCTTTATTCAAAAGTGATTTTAACGAGAAGCTAAAACGTTGTGCTATAGTTAAATGCCGTAAAAGGGGTCTGAAAGGTCTTTCAAGTCCTTTTGTAAAATAATATGAAATACGTGTATTAATCTTGTGGCCTGAGGATGGAGCAAACTTGTCATAAGCACGAATTTAAAGCTGACTGTCGCAGGGGCGGGATGGCTTAGTCGAGGCCACTCCGTTTTCCTTAGTAGCAATAAACCATTTGTCACAAGGGAATGGGTCCCGTAGTAGGGTGGAACAAAGCACTGAGAGAATATCAAATTCAAAGTGTCCCCTTGCAGCACGAAGAGTCGCGAGTTAAAACATCCCGGGAATTCGCGCGCGCACCGCTACTCCGCGCTTTTTATTGTCCTTGACTGGTGGCGCCGCGGCGGCAGGCGAATGAACTCAGCCTCTCCCGCTGTTTCGGGCGCACGCAGCAGGTCGCACCCAGCGGCCGTGGAAAACAAGACATGCTTCACTGCAGTACACTAGTGACGTGCGGGCAGCATGTCGCACGCTTCTTGCAACGTCAGCGCATCACGATTTATTCATTTTTTCTGGGAATTTAAAGAAATTAATAAAGAACAGTCTGGAGAAATCAGCGATGTATAAGAACTGCCGAGTGCCCGTTGCTCCAGCAATTCGCGCACTTGCACAGCTGGCGGAGTTCCTGCCTGCAGCACCTACTTTGAAAACTCTCGTTAAAAGCTTCAATAGTATTGTTTTCCAGCGAAAAATTATTCCGAATTTCGTCACACTGCAGATCATTAAATTCATTGTTTTACGAGAAAAAATGGGCGAATGGTCGCATCATGACGTGCTAACGCAGCGAGAAGCAGGCGACATGCTGCCTGCATGTCACTACTGTGTTGCAGAAGATGTCTTGTTTTTCGCAAGCACGAATTTTAGCTGGTCATTTTATTTTTTTGTTTCTTTGCAATGACAGCAGTTAGACCCGGAATCCCTCCTTGTTTGAGGCAAAACTGTAACCAGGTATTACTGGAAAACATGACCCTTAGAGCCACAAACTACCCGGCACAGCAAATGACTAGCTCTGATCCATTTTAATGATTTCGTTCAATGCATTCTACACTTTAAAAGTTCTGTTAATTAAAAAAACGCTTAATTCAAAGATTTCTCACGGTCCCAGTGACTTCGAATTAAGGTGGTTTTACTGTACAGTCGACTCTTGATAATTCGAAGTCGCTTAATTGGAATTATCGGTTAATTGGAAGTGGAGTGGGGGTCCCGTCAGTTTTGCATGCAGTTCAACAGAAAGAAATTCTTGATAATTGGAAGCTAAAGGTCTGAAATTTCGGTTAATTCGAATTTATTTTCAATCGAATTCCTGGAGAAAATCGTAATGTTTGTTAAATTTTCTATTTTCGAAGTGCTAAACAACAATGAGTGTCCGACCGGCACCCAAGGGCATCGCAGTTGACCACAGCGCCGCAGCTCAAAGCGTCAGCTGATGGCATCGCAGCTGCATGCAGCGCCCCAGATCGCGAAGCGGCTGCTCTGGCGGTTCCGGTTCCGGGCCTCATTGTTGATTGATTGATTTGTGGGGTTTAACGTCCCAAAACCACTATATGATTATGAGAGACGCGGGCCTCATTGTTGACCTCGTTACGGTGGTGTGTAGACTCAGAGTTTCCACGTGCATTTACTATGGCAACTCACGGGCCTTATCAGATGCTTGACTTGGCGACGAAAGTCAAAATTTTGAAAGAGGTTGAACAAGGAGGCACCGCCAAGCAAGATATTGCGCAGAAATACGGCATCAAGCCTAATACCCTGTCTAACATCCTGAAGAACAAGCGCTCGGTACTGGACGCATTCGAAAATGACCAGTTAAGATGTCTCGCAAGAGAATGCGCACCGGCACCAACCCGGAGTTGGAGCAAGCGCTGATCATCGGGATTCGGGAGACTTGAAGCAACAGTCTTCCTCTCAGCGGCGACATCGTTGCAGCGAAAGCGTCATCGCTTGCAATTATGCTAGGCATCGAGAACTTTGCTTCGTCCAATGGGTGGCTCACACGGTTCAAGCAGTACCACGATATGGTGTTTAAAAACGTTGACGGGGAAAAGGCTGCCGTCAACGCTGAAACATGTTATACGTAGAGGGAAAATCAGCTTCAAAAATACTTGGGACTATATCGGCTGGAAGATATCTTCAATGCCGACGAGACAGCACTTTTTTACAGAATGTTGCCCAAGACGACGCTGACCTTTAAGGACGATGACTGTGCTGGAGGGAAGCGTAGCAAAGAAAGAAAAAAAGAGTGTCGGTGCTGATAGCGGGGAACATGACGGGCACTGAGCGATGTCGCCTGCTCGTGATAGGCAAAGCTGCTAAGCCTAGATGTTTCAAGGGCGTGAAAACGCTGCCTGTCGACTATGCGTCTAACACAGTGATGCTACCGCTGCGCCAACTGCGCCAGACTGCGCCAATGTGCCCTGGCTGCTAAAACCTGCTACATTTCCTTAAAATTTGGCGATTCTGTGCCAAGCCTGCGCCAAAGGGGTGTACTCCGACTTTCAGAAACGAAACTAACTACATGAGATTCCCCCATTGAGAGCGACATCACGCTGTACAAGTGTACGGGATGCAATCCGAGCCAAGCCAAACCACACTCGGCTTTGTCGGTTCTCTGGCCTTGTTACAGTGTTTGTACCACGACCATAGAGGAGGTCGTCGTTTGTACAGTGTTCTAGCACTGTAGCCTTGTTGCGGTAACTGGCTGTTGTGCATGCTGCTTCAATCCATTGAGGTGCTAGGTGCGTGAACGTGAACTTGAGTTCGTGCGCAGGACTGGGTGAAAAGCCTCATCGGCTGCCCTTGGCGATGGCGTTTTCAAAGCTGAAAGGTTTGTGTATTTTTCCTGTGTTCTGCGCATTTGATACGCGTTCCACTGCATGTTGATAAGGATATTATTTCATGAGCTCGTTTAGGCATAGCAGATGATGTTTAGGCATAACAAATGATGGAGCGGCTTTTTTTACCTTGACAAGACTAACTGATGGCTGATTTACTGTTTATTGCTGTTGTAATGGTGGTAAAGCCCGCACTCGGGCAATTTTACTCTCGGATTTTAATGGGCGAGCTTGGCGTTATCGGAGGCGCATTGGTCGTGTTGTGAAGGTGCTGCATGTTTGTTGCCGGAAATCGCGGCCCGCTGTCTTTAACAATAACACTGGTATCAGCGGCCTATCGCTTTATATCGTGACAGTGCTGACGTCGGCAAAAAAAAACATGCATGTGCAACGCGTGGCAGAGCCTAGCTTTGTGTTGTAAAATAGCGTATGCTAAGTTAGTGTTCAGCGTGGTCACCCGCTAATCCGGCACTTAACGTGGGTCTTCAAGAGGGGTATGGCGCATGCGCTGTGGCGACGAATGCAAACGCAAAGGTTTGCGTATGCTATTCAAAGTCTCCTCAGTATTTATAGTAGGCCGTCCCGCTGCTGGTGTTTTTGGTAGGCGCTCGCCTGATAGCTGTCGAGTCGCTCTCGAGTTTTGATAGCATTTTCGTAGTAACAAGCAATTTTTAGTTTGCCTGCTGTAAATCTGCTATTATGCAAAAATTAAAACTTCATTTTTTTTCTTTCTTTGTTGTGCAGGCCGTTGCACGAAGTTCAACGCAGACGTTCTTCACGAGAGTGATGAAAATGGAGACAAAATATCAATATGGTATCGTCAAGCGGACGAAGGAACTGCATTTTGTGTTTTTTGTAATCAAAGTATCAACTGTAGGCAATATGTCGTAACAGCAGTCAAGCGACATGCAACCATGAAACGGCACATTGATGCTACCAGTCGTCATTGAGACGCTTCAGGTGTGCTGCAGCGGCCGAAAACAATCCAGCCGACTTTGGAATTCGGCAGTCCAGGGAACGTTTTGCAGTGTAACCGCGTGACAAACGCAGAAACTCTGTTTGTGCTCGACATGACTCTCAAGGGTATCCCATACTCGTGGGCTGACGCAGCGACTGCCTTGTTTCCCCAAGATGTTTGGAGATTCCGAAACAGCGAAGCAGTTTAGTTGTAAGAGGTTCAAGGCATCCTACATAGTTAGTGATGGCCTCGGGCCGTATTTGAAGAAACTTTTGCTTGACGAGCTCAACAAGCCGGATGTGTTTTTTTTTCTGTTAGCATTGACGAGACCCCTCTTCCTGAACAGAGGGGCCAACAACTTGATGTTGTAGTTAGGTATTTCTCTAATAAAATGCAGCGAGTTGTTGTGGAACACCTACAGTCTTTCCGGCTGGGCTCTGCGACTTCAGAAATTTTGGCTAGTGAAGTGCGGAGAGCAACGATGGACCTGCCGCAGAAAAATGTCATTTGCTTTTCTACAGATGGCCCTAATGTAATGAAAAGCTTCAGAAAAAAGTTGCAGGAAGCATACCGTGACATCATAGACGTAGGAGAGTGCTGCTTGCACAAAGTGCACAACTCATTTGCCCGCGGCTTGAGTGCCTTTGGCTCGGATGTCGAGGCTGCTGTGGTCGATGTTTATTACTTTCTTAAGAATTCTTCAGCTCGGAATGAATTGTTGAAGGCAGAGCAGGTAGCTTTTAATCTGCCAGAAAATGTGTTTTTGTGTCATGTCAACTCGAGATGGCTCACTCTGGGACCGGCTGTGGAGCGCTTAACTGAGCAATTCCTGGCTGTGAAATCCATCGTGTTATCAGATTCAACCAGCTGCCGCGCAGGCCAGTTGCGTGAGCGCTTGAGGAAGGCATTCTCTGACAAAACTCTGCTCGCGAAACTTCTATTTATTAGAAACGTTTCCGAAATTTTCATGCCGTTCCTATCCGTTTTTCAGGGAAGTGAACCGCTGGTGCATCGTCTGTATGAGGAGATGGTGGTTCTTGTGCAGAAGCTTCTCGGCCGCTTTGTCAGATCTGAAGCGTATCGTTTGGTAAATGGGAAAGATTTGGCATGTTTGGATATTAATTCACCCGCAATCTGGAAGGCCTCTGTAGAGGTAGGGGCAGACACAGAGGCAGCAATGTCAAACTGGGATCCAGCTGAGAAAAGGGCATTTCGGTTGGGTGCTCGAAATTTCAACCTAAAGGCCACTGACTACCTGCTGTCAAGACTGCCATTTCAAAACATGACACTGCGGAGCCTGCGATGCCTCTCTCCAAATGACAGGGAAGAAGAATCATCAGGGTCTGAGCTAAGGTGCCTGGCTATGAAGTTGCCTCAAATGATACAGCCTGGTGAAATTTCGATGCTGATGGATGAGTACACTGTTTTCCAGCTGGATACACTTAAAAGTGCCGAGAACATTGATGAATATTGGCGAGCTGCCTTTGACTTGAAGAAGTGTGATGGAACAACCAAGCACCCACTTCTTAGTAAACTTGTGAAGGCCTTGATTAGCATCCCCCACGGCAATGCTGATGTAGAAAGGGGCTTCAGCGAAAATCGCAGGTTACTGCAGGACAGGGCTCGGCTGACACTAGAGAGCATCAATGGCATTCGCCATGTTGTGTCCTATGGTAAGCGCTTTGACTCTGACCCCAGTAGCTTCACTATTACACCTGAGGTTCTCAAGGTGGTGAGAAATTCAAAGAAGAGGTACTCTGAACACCTTGCCTTGGAGAGAGAACAGTCAGCTAAGCGGCCACGTGAGGAGCCTGAAGCAGGCCCAAACAGTGAAGGTCAAGATCTCCAAAAGGAAGTGGAGACTGCTAAGAAGATGCTCACAAATGCTGAACTTCTGATTGCCCATGGTCTTAAAACAAAGGACTTTGCCGAAGTTGAAAGTGGAAATTCTCTTTTAGCTTCAGAGAAATCTCGACTTGAGATGGCCATTCGAAAAATGGCTGGAAGTAAAAAAAAGCCTGCCCGCAAATTATTTTTCTGTGTACTTCTGATAATTTTTTAAATTGCTATTATCTTTTTTGTGCTTGTGACAGTTTTCTTTTGTTCTTTTCTTTTTACACTAGTTCATTGTAGCTCCGAAAAAGTTTTTCGGTAATTATTTTGCATTTGTTTTTTTCAATGCTGTGTATTCACATCGAGTAGCCATGTGTGTGGATGATACCCCTGATTGGTATACCAGTGTACTGTGTGTTGTACGTCGATGCTTTTGTAGTTGATCATTAGCCATGCTGCTATGCGGGAGTCATCTTATTTTCTGAAAAGCTTATTCCAATTGTTGTTGAGACTCATGCTATTTTTCACTCCAGAAAAATTTGCTGTGATATTTAATGTGCCATTTCTGTGATCTTTGGTGTACAAGTATGCAGAAACTCCTGTTGTAATCATTTTGTCTTTAGTCAGTTTCTTAATGATGCTATGTTTCTATATCATGTTCACCGAGCTGTTTCTGTGATATTTATGTACAAGCTCATCTGCGATATGTTTCCTAGTCACTTGTAATAAAGTGCTGTGACTCAGTGTTTCTTTATTATCATTTTTTGTTTACTAATTACAGTTAGGTTAGATTACGGTAATAATCATAATTCTGGGTTCTCTTTATATCTTTATTGTGCTTGAAATTCATACAGAACATTGCTTTTTATTGGCTGTTTATTATGAACACAGTGCGTGTCTTTGAGATTACTTCAATTACCACCTTCTCCAAAAGCTAGTTTTGCTGCTCCAAAATGCAATTTCAGGGTGTCTACCAACCTGGAAAACCTGCAAAACCTGGAAAAGTCAGGGGAATTTGAACACACCTGGAAAAGTCAGGGAAAAGTCAGGGATTTCTGAAAAATCCGGCCAGGTCATGGAAACTGACTGTAGTCTTTCAGATTGTCACGAAAATATTCATTAGCATTAATCAAAGCTTTAAAAATCGCTCCTTAAACCACACAGAACAGCTAAGCAGAAGCATAGTTAAAAAAAAGCAGTGGATAGCTGGCGCTTCTACTTTCCGAGTACAACGTTACTCACGCGCATAAAATTGTGCATGTTTGTCTTGGCCGCGATCTCGGCTCGGCTTGAGGGTTTTCTGGTTATGCTGGAAGTGCCATCAGCAGAGGGCAAGGTGCACAGAATATGCGAGTCGTAATTATTTTTTTACTGAAATGTGTAGTTTACAGGTGCGTAAATTGGACTGGGATACAAAAACAGTAGTAGAGCAAATATGGTAATCCAGATCGGATCCAATCCAATCCAATCCACATATCAAGATGCCTGGGCTGCAGCCATATTGCCATTCTTCTTGTGATGCCGTGAGCATGCAGGGAGTTGCTATGCCTCTTGCGAAGAAGTGTTCGTTTAACCCTGATTGGGTGAACGCGGAAATATCCGAGCACGCCTCATGGATTAGAGCAGTGCCGAACGATACAAGTAAGGCTCACTGTGCAGCATGCCAGAAGACTTTCTCGCTTAGCAATATGGGCATCGCTGCTGTCTCCAGTCACGCTGTGAGCAAGAAACACCTAACTGCTGTGAGCATTGTGCAAAGTGCTTCCCAGACAAACATCCGCGCGTTTTTCGGTGCTGTACCCAACTTGCCGTGTTCCATGACTGCTACGACTACGAGTGAATGTGTATCGACTGTGCCAAGCACGAGTGCTGAAAGCGTGCCTGCTAAACCGGTGGCCGTCACGCCTGACGGGAAGGCATCCTTAAATGGGTTTCTGGTCAAAAAATGTGTCACGAAAGCAGGAGTTGTTTGGTGTCTGAACACTATAGCCACCCATGGATTGTTTCGTTCAGCAGCAGCGTCAGCGGCGCTTTTTCCCATCATGTTCCCCACGTGCGACGTCGCCAAGAAGTTGCAACTTGGTAAGGACAAAGTTGGCTATACAATTTGTTACGGTATAGCCCCGTACTTCCGAAACAGGCTGCTATCAAAGCTGCATAGTGTCCCACACGTTGTCGTGGCTTTTGACGAGTCCCTGAACAAAATTGCTCAGAAAGAGCAAATGGATGTTTTGATCAGGTTTTGGGACCCAGCTGACGACGTTGTCGAAACCCGCTACCTGACGTCCTGTTTTTTAGGACACACTCGCGCAGAAGATTTAGCTGCCGCTTTCAAAAAGGCCACTGAGAACATTGAGCCGGCAAAAATACTTCAACTTTCGATGGATGGTCCAAACGTCAATTTGAAGTTGTTGAAGTCGTTGAAGCAAGAGTTTTCTGCGTCTGATGGAAATCAGAATATTGTGGACATTGGAAGCTACGGACTGCACGTTGTGAGTGGTGCATTTAAAACAGGCCACAATGTGACAAAGTGGAACACAGTAGTGTTTCTTAGAAGCTTGTACAATTTGTTCAAAAACGTCCCTGCACGCCGAGCTGACTATGTCAATTTCACAGGGAGCATACTGTTTCCGCTAAAGTTTTGCTCAGTGCGCTGGCTGGAAAATGGCAAGGCTCTTGCTAGGGCACTGCAAGTCCTCCCAAATGTGGTCAAATATGTTGAGCATGTCAAGAAAGAAAAGAAACTTCCAGCGTGTGGCAGCTATGCTCATGTCGAGACGGCTGTGAAAGACGAGATGCTGCCAGTAAAGCTGGCCTTTATGCTTTGAGTTTCAGAAGAATTGGAGCCATTTTTGGCTGAGTTTCAGACAGAAAAGCCGATGCTACCTTTTCTTGCAACAGCACTGGACGGCCTGTTGCGGTCACTGCTGGGACGAATCGTGCTAAAGGAAAAGCTGTATGCTGCAGGAACATTTTCAAAACTGATAAAAATTGATCTGGAGAACCCAAACAACATCATTGGTATAGCTGCCTTTGACATAGGCCTTGCCGCCAAAAGTGAGTTGCGAAAGATCACTAAACCATCTCACACTGCGGTGACAAGTGTCAAAAAAGAATGCATATTATTTATTAAGGCCTGTTCAGCAAAGATAATCGAAAGATCACCTCTGAAATACAAGCTGACAAGGGGGGCCAGTTGCTTAAACCCAGCAGTTTGTGCCGCTTCTGTGGAAGCTGGCCAGAAGCAGCTAAACATTGCACTTGAAGTACTTATAGAGCATGGGCGCCTTACAAGCCTACAAGGAGAGAGAGCAAGTAGATCATATGTACAAGTGTGCTCGAACAGCACTGCACAAGTGCGTTTGCGAAAATTTGATCGTGCAAGAGAGCGCTTGGAGAAGCTGTGGGTGGAACTCTGTGCAAGTTCTCATGAAGAGCTACTGCTGTTTGTGAAGATTGTGCTGTGCCTTTCACATGGAAATTCTTCCGTGGAGCGGGGATTTTCAGTGAACAAGGAA
This sequence comes from Rhipicephalus annulatus, assembly GCA_013436015.1. Classification (NCBI taxonomy): domain Eukaryota; kingdom Metazoa; phylum Arthropoda; class Arachnida; order Ixodida; family Ixodidae; genus Rhipicephalus; species Rhipicephalus annulatus. The sequence goes on along the minus strand of WOVY01009465.1, from coordinate 368,604 downwards.
TGTCTTGTGGAAAATATGAAGGAGGAGTCACTTGTAGCACAAAGGTTAGTGTACGATGAGGTCACTTTGGAGCAGCTTTTGGAGCAGGCAAAATTATTTTGCCTGCTCCAAAAGCTGCTCCAAAGTGGCCTAAGCCAGTAGCATCACTGCTAACAGGAAAGCGTGGATGACTGCAGACCTATTAAAGGAATGGTTGACAAAACTGGATCGCAAGTTCGCGTTATCTAAACGCAATGTATTGCTCCTTGTGGACCAATGCAGTGCACACATGAATGCGCCGCCCTTGAGTGCAATACGTGTCGCCTACCTGCCAGCGAACACTACATCGGTGTTACAACCACTGGACCAAAAGATCATCAAAAACGTGAAAGTACTGTACAGGAAGCATCTTCTTGAGCGGATGCTGTTGTGTATGGACAATGCAAGTCAGTATGAAATGAGCCTCCTCGGTGCTATTCATATGCTGGCGTGAGCGTGGGGTCGCCTAAATGATGAAACTATTCGGAACTGCTTTAGGGCGTGCGGCTTCATTCCAAGTGGTGCAGATGATGACGCGTCTTGTACAGTTGGGGAAGAAGACACAAGTGAGCTTGACGTTGATGGTCTTCTGCCAGCTCTCGGCAAAATCCCTTTTGAGGAGTACATTGCCACTGACAGTTCGGTAGAAACATGCGGTGCACTGTCAGACGCTGAGATCGTAGAGATAGTTCAACCCAGCGATCCTAGTCACGAAACTGAGGTTGACGACGACGACGCCGCAAGTGAGCCACTACCGCGGGCTGCTGATGTAGCCACAGGCCTTGCCCTCGCGCAGCGGTTTTTCATTGCTGAGAGCAACGCCGAGGAAGCACTCGGGCACATATACAGCCTGCAGGACTTGCTTTTTGCTGCAAGATTCAGTAAACAGAAGCAAACAGCAATCACAGATTTTTTCTTATAAACTGCTTTGAAATAAATGTATTTTTCGTTCATTGTGGTTAATTGGAATTCCGCTTAATTCGAAGTTTTTCGCGGTCCCCGTGAACTTCGTATTAATGAGAGTCGACTGTACCTTTACACCCTGCAATATTCGTCGGTAGGGAACCACTGTTCACTCATAAATTGCTGCTAGCTTTTTTAAGAGATGTTCGCTTTTACCATGTCATACACCCAGGCATAGCGTAGCGCGACCTCTCAAGAGAGGTTGCTGCTGCAGTGACTACATTGAAAAGCACTTGTCTCGCAGCCCTTAGACACAAGGGCGCTGATGAGGCACTTGAGCTAGTGCCAAATATTTTTACGCATGTTTTTATTATCAAAACCTTTTGTCACCAATTTTTACTATCCATATCACGCCAATATCATAATTTTAATACTTACGTTTTTACCGGCATTAGAGCAAGGAATTTTAAGGCCCCTATAGAGCCACACAACATATCATTGTCCACATCTCTAGTCATTAAAATAGCGCTCTTTGGCCATCAATTGGCCCATGCGCCATAAGGGGCCACACATCCCCCGCAGGGGCGCCTGCGCAAGTAGGCGTTTGGTGTGTAGCGACATCACGGACCCGAGCTAACGGGGGAGTCCGTTTGCACCACGAACTTCATCCCATCAACGTAATTGTCAAACTTCAGCAGTGCAAGCTTGATGGCGAAGCACTCCTTTTTGGTCACGAAAAAATTTTTCTCTGTAGGGACCAAGGAGCGGCTGGCAAAGGCCAACGGCTGCAACATGCCATGGTATTCCTGTAGGAGAACAGCTCCTACACCGAGATCGCTCGCATCAGTTTGTACAACGAACAGTCTGGTCAGGTTGGGGAGCTTGAGCTGTGCCGTCTCCGCTATGGCGTTAGACAGTCGGCAAAAACGCCTCCTGCTGCTCAGGTCCCCATTGCCACTCAGCAGACTTACCCAAGAGCTTGCTCAAGGGCGCCTGCAGTCGGACCCAAAGCGGAATGAAGGAACGGTAAAAGTTGACCATTTCTAAAAAAGTGGCAAAGGCCATGTACGTCCTTGGGCACGGAAAAATCGTGGATAGCTTGGAGGTTTTCCCGATCTGGCTTGATGGAGCCTTCGCCCAGCGTAAACCCCAGTAACTGAATATGGGTCTGCGCTAATTGGAACTTAAAGGGATTTAATGTCATCCCGGCGGTCCTCACCTTTTTGAGTACATTGGCAACATGGGGCAAGTGCTCTTCGAAGGTTCATGAATAAATCACGATGTCGTCGAGGTAGCACATGCAGTATGACCACTTTGCTTCCCCAAGGACGCGGTCCATGAGTCTTTGAAACGTCGCAGAAGCGTTGCAAGGACCAAAGAACATACGAGTAAACTTGAACAACTTTCTGTGGGACATGAACGCAGTTTTACAGTGGTCACGGTCGACCATCCAAACCTGTAGGTAACCTTTAGAGGCGTAAAGCATGGTGAAGTACCGTGCATCACCCAGGTTTCTTACGATGGAGTTTATTGTGGGGAGCGGATAGGCATCCTTACGAGTCACTCCATTCAGACGGCGATAGTCTACGCAAAGGCGATGACTGCCATCTTTCTTAGGCACCAACACAATTGGCGACTCCCAGGAGCTAGACAAGCGGCGAATAATGCCAGCCACAAGCATGTCGTCTAGCAACCCAACGATAATGTCCCTCTTGGCGAGACTGACGGACCTGGGGTTACACTTCAAAGGAAGCGCGTCGCCAGTTTCGATCCCGTGGCTCACAAAATCAGTCAGTGCAGCCCGGTTGATCAGTGAAGAGCTCGTCGTATTGACGCAACAGTGTCGACAGGCGAGGCTTCTGTGTATCATCCAACTAAGTCGCGCAGGTGACCAAAGGATGTAGTGCCTCTTCGTGTCGTGCCGGTCGATCCAAACAGAGATTTCGAGCCGACGAGCGCAAAACATTAGGGTACGACCCCGAACTTGGCGTGCATCACGCTTTGTGCCGTGCCTCTCATTCCCAAAAGGAACTGTGAGAGGGTGAATGAGTTGAGCAGGGGCTTGGCCCCGAACTCTGCGCAGGGCACGTTTCCGACGCTTCTGCGGCAAAGGCAACGGTAAGTGCCGGCAGACTGATGAACGGCTTGAGCTGGCAAATTAGGCCATCATGATAGCAGCCATTCGCAAAGTCCACAACGATCCCGGTTTTAAGGAGAAAGCCCCGACCAAGAATCACTGGAACATTCAGCCCTGGAAGATGAACAAGACAGCAGCGTCTCATTCGATCTCCCCATCTGACAGTCAACGTTGCAGCGCCTGCCGAATGGGCCACGCCTTTCGCAAGGGTGAATGTCGTTCGGCTGTTTCGCAAGCGCACTGAGTGCTTCTGCAAGGACAACACCTGTTCGCCGAACAATGAGACAGTAGAACCCATGGTCCAGCAATGCCGAAAATTCACGGCCGGCAATATTGACCAGAATGAACGGCATGTGCATATCAGCAAGAAAAGTGCTTGCCCTGCACGCAGTGGGACGAACCAAAGGTTTGGTCACTCGTGCATTCCCGAACGACCCACAAACCAGTTTCCCTGCCTCGCAAGAGGCCTGGATCTGGTGCACCCCCTTGCCATGTGCCCTCGTTCCCGGCGGCGGTAACAGCGCACATCATCACGGTCGATTCTCCCAAACTGAGCAGCCTCTAGCTGTCGTGATCGGCTCGCTACGTTATCGCAGGATACGTTTCTGCGAGTGTCACCTCCCACATTACGTTGGGTCGAAAAGCGTCCCTTTGTGGAGGTTTCAGGTTGTGCAGCGCAGGCTGCCTGCCTTTCAAGGTTTGAAGATCGAGAGCCCGATTGCAGCCACAAAGGCAGCGCCGAGAAACTGTTTAGCAACTTTCTAGACCTTCTCATCGGCAAATTCGGCAATACACTCAATATATAGGTGTAGTCCTGCTTGTTACACTCATTTCGTGAGGTGTAGGGGCGTGAGTTATACACAGCATATTACACCAATATGGGTGTAATTTGGTTTACAGTGTGGCAAAGGCAAAGAAGTGAACAGCGAGACATGCGCAAAGTGGGAAAGCCGTGCTTTGCAAGAGCTCCTTCAAAAGTATTCGCCGCGCGATATGTTTAATGCCGATGAAACGGCGTTATTTTATAAGCTGCTGCCAAGTAAGACGTTGACCTACAACGGCGACACCTGTGCTGGCAGGAAGAGGAGCAAAGAGCGCGTTACTGTCTTGGTCGCAGCAAACATGACCAGGACCAAAAACTACCGCTGCTGATCACAGGGAAGGCCCTGAAACCTCGTTGCTTCAAGACCATCTGCACAGTACCAGCATAGTATACAGCAAGGCATGGGTGACGCAGTAAATATTCAAACAGTGGCTGATAAAGCTCGACCGCAAATTTTAATTAGCTAGCAGAAGAGTGCTCTTGGTAGTCGACAACTGCTCAGCGTACATAGTTGACGTGGACTTGAAGTCGATCAAGCTCTAGTTTCTTCCGCCGAACACAACGGCAGCTCTGCAACCAATGAACAAAGGGGTCATTAAGAACTTAAAGTGCTTTTACAGACGCCACATGTTGGAGCGTTTGGGTTTGGTGTTGTGCGCCGCCGGTACAAAACGCGTTGAAGTGAAGCTGCTTACGGCCTTGCATATGTTGGTGCGGGCCTGGGATCAGGTTAGAGCAACAACTGTTGCCAACTGCTTCCGCCACAGTGGCTTTTGTGTGGCCATTGAGAGCACAGCTGACAAGCTCAACGAGCACGAGGCCGAAGTCATTCCTGCCGGACTGCGGGATACGCTGGGGGACGTGAACTTCGGCGACTACGTCGATGCAGATCGCAGTGCAGTGGTCTCTGCGGCACTTTCATCGCAATATCGATGAAAGTGCCGCAAAAGTGCCGCAAATATCGCAAAAGTGACTGGGGGAGAAGCACTCGTCGTCAACGTGGGTAAGGAGAATGATAATGAGGCATTGACACAGCCCACAGCTTCAGAGGTAATGGAGGCTATGCGTGTCGTGTGCCTCTTCTTCAGCTTCGAGGAAGATGAAGAGGATGCTTTCCACCACGTTTGAACATTAGAAAACAAAACTATGGCAATCACTTTCAAAGAAAGGAAGCAGAAAGTAATCAGATTATTTTCGCAAATGAATATGAATATTTTGAGTGATTTTAAAACAAGCTGGTCTCAATTCTTGTTCTTTTTACAATGAATTTCGTTAGTTTGGATTCGGTTTAATTCAAACTCATTGGGCATCCCTACGAAATTTGAATTTACAAGCTTTTACTGTACACTGTCTTCAAGGGAAGACCCAGAACGTTGCAGAATCTTCGAAAGCAAAATCTGGCTGTTGTGTCCGAAGACGAAGTTTGCCTCCCGGACAACAGTGGAAGCGGCAGCTGCAGTGACCGTGCTGTGGTTTAATAAAGGACATTCAAGCTTCGAGCACGCGCTAGAAGGGCTTAGTGTAGTGCCACCAAATCAACTGATCACTCTGGGCAATGCCGCGACCAGAGTAGAAACCAAAGAATGTCTGCGTGTGAAACAGACAAGGCAAGGGCTCATCATTGCAATACGACGAAGAAAGCATGCCTCGATGCTTCCCTTCTCAAATGGCGAGAAGTAAGTACATATGAAGCAGGACAATTTTAAGTGCTCTAGCTTTGTCACTTCTACACTCTCACAAAGTTTCGTGCAAATCGCACTGTATAATCATGAGTAAACATAATTATAACTTTCAACCGTATTTTTCTCCATTTCTATTTTGAGGTAAATCTCGCATCTTGTGCACAAATTTTTTTACACATAAAATAGTCCAATTTCAATGAAATTTTGCACAGATCTTCATCAGCCACTCTAAAATACAAGTATCTACCGTATTTACACGATTGTAAGACGACCCTTTTTTTCAAATTTGACAATCCAATGTTGGGGGGTCGTCTTAGAATCGAAACCCATGTATTGTCATCTCGAATAGTTTCGCGCTCAACCCAAAGCGCATAGTTTTCCGCGTGCTTATACAAAAGCTTTTCTTTTTTTAGCATCTACTGCGCGCATTACGAGTGCCTTTATGACGAGCGCACGGCTCTTGAGGGAGCACCGGTAATCGATGGAAGAGGCGCCGTAGGGGGGTATTGGTAGTTGACGGAAGAGCTCCTCTTTGTGATACAATTTTCTAAGCGGGCGCGTCGCCGCGTGCTCCTGTCGCTTGTGTCCACGACCGGCTCTCTCGAGTCACTTCTGTCTGACATGAGTGCCGTGACATGAGGACGAAAGTTCGGAATCGGTGAATGCGTGGTGCGGAAGTGGCGGCGTCAGCGCGAGGAAATTTTCTCTTGCGACTCCAAGCGCCGTGGCTTTCGCGGGCCGAAGTCAGGCCGCTTTCTGGAACTAGAGGCGAAGCTTGCGGCCTACGCGAGTTTTTTTTTTTTTTTTTAGATGCGATTTTGGGGGGGTCGTCTTACATTCGAGTCGTCTTACAATCGTGTAAATAAGGTACTTAAGGTTGCAATATAAATTACATATTTTTGTTCCATACCTTTTGGGGGTGCTGACACCCCCTGTAAGGTTGTTTGCGCCGTGTGGTGCAGGTGTCTCAGCCAAAAGCCGCATTTCAGGGGTGACAACCGCCGGGAGATAGATGGCGTATTGTTCACGTTGAGTACCACTGTTGATAGAGTGGTAGCGCCAGTAGTGACCCCTGGCGGAAAGCAAGCCTTATTGGCGGGCGATAATTGAGTGAGCCTTTTCTGCGCGTGCCGGTAGATGCGAAAGGTTGTCTCTCGCGGTGGGTCTGCCGTGTACGGCACCGCGGGCCGCCTGCGGTAGGCCCACGTGATGGGTGAAGCGTTGGCGACGCCGCCTTTGGTGTGTTATTGTGTTTGTTTTGTTGTGTGTTTGTCGTGTTATTGTGTAAGGATGTCAGTGTGTTAATTACAATTGATGTATCATTCAACGGATGATATCGTCTTCAATAAGTTAAATAAATGTATGGATGTTGTTGGTTTGTACCAACCGCGTCAACGGTGTCCTTTCACTCCAAGAGTGCAGCGTGGCGCTCGTTCGCCTCGTTTAGACCCCACACTGGCGCCCAACGTGGGGCAAACAACTTTACAGGGGGTGTCAGCACCCCCACATTCCCTCAACCTTAAATCAAACCATATCCCAAAAACAAAAAGATAAGCTACACAAGCTTTAACAAAAAATGACTTCACATGTCCATAATGTCCTTGAACCACGACACTCCCACCGGTCGACACTGCTGCACTGTCTGGCTCGACTTCACCTCAGTACCGGCCCCGCAACATCAACGTTGCCGTCGGCGCGACGAACCGTCGCTAGCGCCGACACGTCTACCAGTTGCGACCAGCACTCACGAGGGCGCTGGACTGCAGACAGTTGCGCAGGTCTAAAAATAATTACAGTTATGAAATCAATCTGAACGATAAGGCGCATTCGATTGCATGAGGCTTGACTGACTGTGTGCCAAGTAACGCGTCATCTCCTGGGCGATCAGAGCCTCTCTGCACGTACGAGATATGCAAGCACCATTACCTCTCAAGAAGAGTGCTGCCCCTGCCACACTTCTCGCTGTGCAGGGCCCAAGCTGTTACTATCAGAGTAATCAAAACAAGAACCTACCCGAGCCCTGCAGCACTCAACACAATATACCCCGAACGATTCTCAAGCCCCCATTGGCCTTTGTATGGCAGTTATGCGGACTTCGAGCATGTCCTGTAGGGCTGTGCCTTTGCCGGTCCCCTCTTCCAACAAAAGGAACTGAGCAAGCTAATTAAGCCCAGGACCTCGCCTCTCAAATCCTGGCTATCCAGAGGGCCTGCGCGAGGGCAGTCAGGTTCAACCTGACCAACCTCGTGGGGGCCTAGCCAGGTGACACTGAGTTAACTCGCGTATATTGTGGCCCTAATAAAGTTATTTCACTCACTCGGTTATGAAAGCAGCACTGCAAACTTTACTAACACCTAAAATTTCAATTATCTGTGTCAAGAAATAATAAAACCTTTTTCGAGTAGCATTGCCCCTTAAAGGGACACTAAAGTCAAATAACAATTTACGTCGGAGTGAAAGCTCAATGTACGACAACATCGAAAACGACAATAATATCAACAACAGTGCCCTACTTACCGAGAAATTAAAGTAAATGCACAAGAACACATGCGCCGCAGTAGGACATTCTCAAAATGATCCCGATGACATCAGACGTACCGCCTACAATTAATCACTATAATCAATCTAGCTGCACTAAATAAAGAACTCTCCGTGCATCAAGAGACGCAATAAAATGCTGCTCGTTCGTTTCTGTTTGATTCATGGAAAAAAGAACTGCCAGACGTTACTATGGAGAATGGCGCAAGTTGTTCAATCATTCAATTTTTGCGAAGCTACACAAGACAGGTGACGCCATCTAGCGGGACGCAATTGAACCAAAAAACATCTGCAATCTGGAAGCCAATAGCGGGAAATTGATCAATGGTCGTTATTGCTGCTGTGGCTCCCGCTGCTTTCGGTCTGCTGCTACCAGCGCAGTAAAGCCGGGCAACGTTGTGCACGGCAACAGAGAGCTTCATCGATTTACCAAGTCCCGGATCCCTCGCGGACGGCCCGTGGACGCCTTGGCTCACAGGTGGCTAAAACACATGCACATGATCTAAAAATCCCGAGCCAGCCCGAGCGGCCTCGGGCCATCTGCGCGCTTGATGCTGACTGCATCCGCTGTGGTGTCTGCTATGCCTGGCTATGCCGTCTGCTCCCTCCATAGCTGAAACACAGGCCACAACGCTGACTTATTTGCAACTTAAAAAGCAGTTAGGTAGTGAATTAAACCTATTTCTGTTGTGATGCAACTTACTGTGAGTGAACTACTCGAGCGCGTGCGCATCGTAGACCGGTGCGGTCGTTCTACCGCTGTTTCTCCTAGCAAGTATAACGCGTGTTTGCCCGACCTTCGGGAATACGCACATGCTCGACGTGGCTCAGAACACCACTGATGACAAGAACTGGCTGCGCAAACAATGCGAAATCCAGAAACATGCGAGAAGCGGACAGAAAAGCAAAGAGAGAGTAGCGCATCGAAAATTTCCCGTGTCTAACTTAAGATGGCCGCACAGCATGCGCACCGCGCTGTCGTCTGCCAGTTGCCCGAAAGAAATTGTTGGGGCGGCCCCGGGCCGCTTGCAGGCCGCCAGGCACGCGAAAAACCAACAAGCGTACGAGTGATCCCGGACCAGTGGGCGGAACTTCCAGTTGGTCCCCGAGAAAAACTAATGCAGCGCCGGCATCTGGGGCCGTCTGGAGCCGTCCGAGACGTGTAAATCGATGAAACTCAGTGACGTGGGTCAATCCGGTCGGTCCGCTTCTCGAGGCGGGTAACTTGAAATGTGCCAACCAAATGCGAACCACTAAAACGTGATTTTATTTCAAAATAGGCCCTTCCTTGGCACAAACATCACACTATGAGGTTTCTGGACCGCTATTTCAATAATCAACGTAAACTTAACAGTTGCCTTTAGTGTCCCTTTAGTTGCCTTTAGTGTCCCTTTAACAATGCGCCCCTAAAGCAACTATTTTAAGGTGGCAGAGATGCTATCAATGTTGAAACGAAACACCCAGAGCTCACAGTGCCGTGACCGGTGCATCTCGGGATAACCGTTGGACCTGTAGGCTCATTACGCCACTTCTGTTGCTCCACCTGGGTCGGTGCCTTCCTTGGTATGCTCTGAAGCATCAGATGAAGCTGAAGAGAGAGCGAAACGATTCTCGAGTTTTCATGCCAGAACAATATCGCACACAGTACGCTCTCCGCACACTGAAATCCATTAAATGAAATGGCTACGTAAGTGGAACAACTGTCTCCGATTTGATTGGTTCAGTACTTGTACACAGCACCCCAGTTCTTTGCTCAGTAAATCATACTCCTGTTAAATGAAACATACTTCCCAGGTCGCTTCAGGTTTCTCTTAACCAGCCTGTTGATTGCATTATGGGGCACACAGTAGTGATAAACTCTGGTAAAACTCGTTTTTTGCCTAGTATGTTCGAAATTCTCGAAATTAAAAGGTAGCACAAAAAAGGCAAATTCACACGCTTCTTAGTGCATGCACCCATAATCTTGGTGTTTCTGTTTCCTATCTGTTCAGTAGTCGATTGATATGTGGGGTTTAACGTCCCAATCTGTTCAGTAGTCCTACCCACGAATAAAGCAATGCAAGTTTGCACTTGTCCTGTATCCTTGCTTGTGACCATTTCTTTTTTCTTTTTTTTGCGCAACCTTTTCATTTCAAGCATGAAGAACCCCGAGTGTTTCTGCATTTCTGCAGATTTTTCTACATTTTGTCCCACTGAAATGTGGCTGCCCCTAAATATTTATGTACAGTAGACTCCCACTGAACGTAAACAAAAGGGCCCAGCAAAATGTCTTTTGTTTATGGGGAGGTTCTTTTAGAATATTTCCATTTACTGAGTCTACTGCACAAGCAAAACTGCATAAAGATCAGCTTCAAACAAAGGATATGCAGCCATTTGTCAAGCAGAACACATTTTTATAAGAATGCTATTACAAGAAGATTTTGTATAAATGGCCTGTTCTCACATTAATCCTAACCTAAACAGCAAAGCCATACCTTGATCCCCCAGCAGAGGCCGAGATCCATACAGACACCACTGGAGAAATTTACGAGGGTCCACATCTGCATAAATGTTTAGGCCAAAGCTTTCACTCTATTTCTTGAAATGAGTCACATGCAGATGCGTCTGGTAGGTCTAGCCACTCTACTGCAGCCCAAGTTTTCAGGAACTATTGCACCGTGCACTCGTAAGCAATGTTTTGAAGACGAGTGACACCACACACTCATTTGACCCAAAGCAGGCACATGCCAGCTATGACCTAGAGGTACAGCCTGTGAGAGCATATTCAACCCAAGCATTGTACTGAAGCACTTTCTCATTGTAAAGTAGTGCCAAAAAAAAAAAAACTGCCGTAAAATTCTAAGCAACTGCCCCCCCCCCCCCCAAACTTCGCAGGCAATTTAAAACATCCGCACCTATCCGGGAAAGCACCCCCCCTCCCCCGAATTCAATCCAATCCAATCTAACTCTGCTTTCCACTGCAGCCCGATTGCTCTGCGCCGTTTGTTGCTTTGTGTTTGTGGTGAGAGGTCACATGTGCTTATGCATTCCTACACAGTGGTTAAGAAAATGGAGGTTATTCAATGGCACCGAGAAAATTGAAAGATTGAAAGAGCGTGCACCAGACGTATAGTCATTTCAAGCTCTATCGGAAGCAGATAAGGGAGTAGGAGAAGAATTTCGATAATCTGCTGCAGCTAAACTACGGGAAAGCAAAACTTTCATGTAAGTTCAGTAACCGCGCACCAGTGTTCGTGTTCAGCGAACCAAAGATGATGCGCTCTGCGAGTACCTTGAGCACGAAAGAAGTGCAGGACATACCGTCAGCAACCGGATTAATTCCGAAGAGACCGTCAAATTCGCCAACAACATTTAGTTGGGACAGTCATAGCCTCCAGCCATTACATAAATCGCCAGAAACAGTGGTTCGGCGTTGCAATGCGCCACGCTACGTACAAGAGCCAGAAGACTCCCAAGAAACTTTCGGAGGCAGCAAGTGCCTTTCAATCTTCCACGAACTCGCTGCGATGGCGCAATGGCTACACCTTATATAACATGGCCAACATGGATTAGACGATGGTGTAAATAGACAACCCCACCAACAAAACCAACAATGTGGTGGGTGAAAGCACCATACGGATTGTGACCACTGGATGTACCCGGCGAGGCTTCACGACTTGCCTGGCTGCTTGCGCCACTGGTCACAAGCTCCTGGCCTTCATTATCTTCAAGGAGCAAAGCGGAAGAATTCCAGCCAGGGCCTTTGCGAGCCTTCGTATACTAGGTGAGAATAATTTTATTTCTTCGATGGAGGCGAGGGGTCAAATTGTCGCCCAGTTCGTTCTATCACAAGGCTGACTTTTTTTTCTCATTCGTAGCAAATGTTCGTCTCACTGCCACGGAAAATGGCTGGATAACATGGAAGAAAATGCAAGAACGGCTGTAGACAGTCGAGGCCAAACGTCTACAATGTGAGAGGCTTACTAGTGTTGGACCTGGTGCCCATCCACAAGACAAGCCATCAGAAATGCCTTCGAGGAGTACGACACCGACTTGCTTTACGTGCCTGCGGAGTGCACAAGCATCCGCAGCCTGCTGACGTCATTGGAATAAGCCGTTCGAGTCCACCTTGCAGCATTTGTGGGAGCAGTATGAGCGCGAAGAAGCACGAACACCAAAAAAAACTTGAAGAAACCGTCGCGGCAACATGTGCTCGATTTTGTTGCCAAGGCGTAGGCCACTGACTGTACCTCAGAAGGCAGTGGCTTGGTCCTTTAAGGGATGCGGCATTAGTTAGTAACGCGCTCAATGGCTTAGAGGGCGGCGACCTGCACAGAGGACAGGCTGATGTTCAAGTGCCAAAGACTGCGACGGAAACGATTAAGAGCTACAACAAATCCCGGGCCTAAATAAAGTTCTCTGTAATAAAACTTTAATCCATGCGCACTGCACTTTTTTTGTGTTTGTGGGGGGGGGGGGGGGACACAAAAATTTTTGACGGCCGCTTTTACGGTAATTTAAATTCAGTGTTGTGATCTCGAAGCTTTGACTTGTGTCTGTTTCAGTGATGCTGATTTGAACTTCCTCATGAATTATCATAGTTAAGATGCAGGAAGAGAGGTTCGTTCAGTTTTTGTAACAGTAGAAGTTGAGGCTATGGAAAGGTGACAGTCGAGGACTTGGCCAAGCATTCAAGGCTTCAGAGTTTATAGCATGCAGAGAAGCCAGTGAGCTGCTAACCTTTACCATTTTAACATATGGTGTAGCAGCGCAACTTCGACGGGGACACAGAGGATAAGAAAACACGACAATCGCTACACTCGCAACTAATTTTAATTCAGAAGCAGCACTTCATATCTAACCCTTCATATATGATATATAACATAACTTATATATAACATATATAACATTTCATATATGATGTATATAACACTTCATACACGACATATAACATCATATAATTAGAACATAAGCGATTATTGGCAACCAACATTCATTCTCACATAAAGGCGTACTGTTCCCAGTGTAGCTGCTCGCCACTGTTCAGTGATACAACCGTAGCCTTCCGTCATGGGAACCAACTCTAACTAGAGAAATTGTCGAACCTTCCACATTTATAAAAGAAAAGATGGCTGCATTAGTCAGTCATCAGTGTCAAGTAACCGAGAAGCCAGCTTCCTCGAAGAAACTTTAATAGAAGTTAGTGTTTACACGTGTCATATTGTCTTTCATGGTGTTTCAAATTCTGATTAAGGTGCGCGTAAATTCACACCATTCTTTTTTGTCTGATAATTACCCCCCAGCACTGTTATTTCTTATATCATCCAAAAGTGTCTAAGCAAACTGACGTATGCTATCGCTTCATGTTCATATGTACATCTTTTTTTGATGCGTGCACTCCAAGTTATTTGGCCACAACAGCGTGCTTTTTGCCTTCCAGTTGCCGAAAAATATCCACTTCCTCGGTTAGCAAAAACTGCTTCCGCTTATTCGTCGCAAGCAGAGATGAACTTATTGTAGTGGCACCGAAGCGTGAACGCCAACTTGCTTTGCGGACACAATAATCACCGAAAAGAGATAGACACGACTGACAAGGCCTCCTAGAGCACATGTAGAAGTGGCAAAAATAAAAGCCGAAGCGTCACGGCTGTCATCGCCTCTTCTGAAGAAAAGAAAGAGCTAAAAAAGAAAATTCCTCGCGTTTTATTTTCTGCTCCCTCGCTGTCTCAGGTTTTCCGCGCCCATGCTTCCTGCTCCACAACTCCCACTCTGCCTCGCTGACCTTGTCCTCCCGTGTTGCCCACGCCCCTGCACTTGTAAACATGCAGCGTCGGCGTTCTAACAAAAAAAAATGGAAAGAAAATTCACTTAAAAAAACAGCGCCAATAACGAGGGACAAGAGAAAGAAGGAGACAGACAGTGGCACTGACTTACAACAAGATTTATTTGCTAGAACCGCACAATATATACAATATAAAAACGAAAGAACATTGTTCTTTCGTTGTTTTTTTTTTCATACTTCACACCGTCATGCATTTCCAAGAAGCAAGGTGTGATGAGTGAAGAAAACGATGACAACGACGGAAGTGCGGGGCAAGGCGCGTGTGATTTCGAGCTAACTGTGCGCGTGAGGTCAGCCAATCAGCTGATGACCTGTGGTGGCCCATAGAGGTGGCGTGCCACGATTGGGCCACGAGTGACCATTACGTGGCGGTTGGCTTTGTGGCTGGGGTCGAGCGGAAGCAGCGGCAGACAGAAGACAGCGGGCCGAATGTCGGACGCAGGCGATCCAGGTTCCGGCCAGGGAACGCGGCCGTCCATGCTGCTGCCGTGCAACCACCAGCTGGGGCGGCAATGCCGGCACGAGTACTGCATCTCGGGCGTGGCCTGGCCTGCTGTTCTCTTCCTTGCCGAGGGCATTGCGGATCTCGGCGTCTCCGTGGTCAGACGTTCAGCCCAGCAACGTACGTGGCCTGGCTAATGGTCACGGTTGCGCCGAGCATCGCGTCTCGACGCAAGCTGGTCGCTGGACGGGCTGGCCATTTACACGCATGGAGCATCGAGTCTCCAATGCGGGTTGACTGCTTCGTAGTCGTACCCACGCCCCCACTCCGCCAAGTGTCACCGTCACTATAACATCGCGCATCGAGACGCAACCCGCTCCCGATCGCCTGTCACTGCCTCCTGCCCTGCACCTCGGCGTTCGTCGGGGCCTGCATCTCATTGTGAGGTTTTGGAACTCTGCGCCTTGAACTCGCATCCATTTGTTTTATCGTTCAATCAGACAGTTTTGTTACTTATTCGGCTTCACGGTTTTTCTGATTTTGTGTTCTATGTTTTTCCTTCGTGCTCTGTCATAAACGTGGTGTGTGTTGTTACCGCGTCCTCTCAAGGTCCATTTCTCCTAACACGGCACGGAAAACAAGAGTGACGAACCTTAGCCCCGAAATGGAATAAATTTTCATTACACAAGGCGTCCGTTCGCTGTATCCTCTGCTTGCGTACCGCTCCAGTGGTCACGATAGATTTTAGAACAAGTTCGTGAGGTGTTGTTAGTGTAATGCGGAACTACATTAGCACTCGTTATTTTGAAAAGTTCGGTATTCTGAAGTACATAGTAGTGAAATAATTTTACATTGAAACTATTGGTAGTCGGCGCGGGATTTTTTAAAAATTTCGTGAATGTGGTGTTTGTTCTACCGAGATTTTACTGTACTCAGCGCGGTTTTCGTTATACAGTCGCCGACCGCTTTTTCGGACCTGGTAGGAACAAAAAAGTCCGAAAAATTGAACTGTCCGAAAAATCAGTTTTTGTCAGAAATATAAACTTTACTGCATCAGGCAGGCTTTAAAAAGTTCTTGATTCTGCCTTGCCTCATACTATGCTTGGCAGCAATTTGGTTCACCCGTATTTGCGCCAAGATGACATCGTTCGCGGTGGCGATCTCCGCTGCCGACAGCTGCGGGCGATCGTCATCATCATCCGAACCGCTCTCCAGCTGCGGCACAACCTGGCAAAGAATTTCTTCGTCTGTGGGCTCCGCGCACGAAATCGTCATCGTCTGCACGAGCGAAGTCTTTAAATAGAGAGTTTTAGAATAACGTTTGCAGGTGCTGCGGGTATAGCGGACGCATTACAAGTTCTATAATAGCGTTTGCTCCCCCTAGGGAAAGGTCTAGGGACATTTGCCCCGACCGCAAACTACACACAACACTTCGCGTTCCCTCGCAGGCCGCGATCGCCGCACGCTATTTCGAATTTTCTGCGGGCAGGCCGCCAACGGCGACTCGCGTTACGAGGCATGTGCAGTGGCAGCGACCGCACCGCAAGAACTTGAGGTGCGCTATTTTAAAACTCCCTAATGTCATTGTGGCAGGCACATTCACTCCACTACTGCGCAGCTCCGCCTCCTCCCTGTATGGTGCGATGACGACAGTGCTGACCACTACGGCTGACCGATGACTAGAAAATGATCCCGTGCTGCGTTTTCTGAAGCAGAGTCTCCGAAACTTGAAATATGACGTTTACTTTCCAATCTTAGAGGCAGGAAAGCCATCTTAAAATTAAGCCACTAAGCTTAGTCAAGCCGGCAGAGAATCCAGCATGGCGGCATCCACACAGGTTCGTGGCGCGGCTCAAAACAAGCGATTTAGTTCCAAAAAGCAAACTTTAGGGGGCGAATTCGTCCGAAAAATCAGACGAAAAAATGCGTTAGCCCGAGGAAAACCCTGATGGCGCACTTTTGAAGTCCAAAATATCCAACAAGTCTGAATTTCTGAAGTCCTAAAAATCGGTCGGCGACTATCATATAAACGTGTCTAAACGTGTCTAAGGGGAATTTCATTTACTTTGTTATATCTATTATTTCGTTATATCCCGTTACGTTATAACGAGGGTTGAGTGTAGTTCTTTTCTATGTCGCTAGGGATTTGGGTTATATATGAAGTGCTGCTTCTCAAATAAAATTAGTTGCGAGTGTAGCGAGTGTTGTGTTTTCTTATCCTCTGTGTCCCCGTCGAAGTTGCGCATATGTTAAAATGATATCTCACCAACTAGCCCAGCTCTTAACCCTACTGCTAACCTTTACAACACTCTAGCGCTCTGTGTGCTGAACCCATAATACAATATACAAAGCACACCATAGTAAAGGACTCCAGATTAATCTGACCACCTGAGGAACTTTTTACCGGAGTCTTAGTACATGAGCTTCCATGCGTGGGAATTTAACTCACGCTCTCATGAAGCAAGTTGAACATACCTGGAACCAGTTCATTAACTGCGGCCACGAGCTGAACATCATCGAGCAACGACTGCGTGGCCATGTTTGTGAAGGTGATGTTGTAGTAGACCACGATGCGATTGTTGAATGTAGCGTACACGAGGCAGGGTTGTGTCTCACCGGCACTCAGCGAGAGATTGCCTGTGCGTGGCGAGAGACAATGAGAGTCTTTGCAGTAACAACATATTCATTGCATACAATGCTTCATGATAAAACTGGCTGAATTATAGTTTGGCATTTTGCACTATTCCTCTAGCAAAGCTTTTAAGAGGCAAGTAAAGCAAAAGCAGCTGATGACATTGCGCAGTTTCCACAATTTATAAACTCTGACACCTTGCACCATTCCCCATATGTGGAAACGAAAGGATGTCTAAATGCAGTGATGTGTGCGCACGGTTAAGGGGGGACATGGGTCTTAGGGCTCTCTCATTTATTTTTGAACCAAATGTGACAAAAGTTGGCATGCTTACTTATTTGTTCTCCCAATTCTAAAAATGTAGTTATTTTTTCTGTAGCTTCTATAGCTTTCTGTAGTTAATTATATAATCAAGATAACAATTTCTATTGCTCTTACCACAATAGAAAAATAACCACCTGTCAAAAATTTATAAATGACATAGGGATTGAAAGTAGAAAGCATAAGACATACAACATAGGAAGCACTTTTTTGATTGGGTCATTATTTCTTACTTTACAGTACACTAAACTTCAAAGCTCTGAATGTGGCCATTGTGTGGTCACACAAAAGACTAGCTTTAAAAACTTGCATCAAAAGAAACCGAAATCTGCTTCCTATGTTGTGTGCTCCAGACATATACCTGTAATAGTTTCCGATATATTGCAGTAATTTTCATGCAAGGTGTACAAAATCGCCATTTTGAGAAAATGAAGAAAACAGAGAATTATAACATTTTTAACTGTAAAAATGTATGTACTTAGAATTACATAGCCATTGACATATATATATGAATGCTAGAAAGCCATGGAGTTCAACGCTGCAAGCTGATCGAAAATTAAACGAGTACTTCTCGAATTACAGCACAGTAAAGTTCACTGCATGTAACCAAATACAGAAATTTTTATATTAAAATAAAGAAATGAAGCTGCCCTTTAAAAATAGGCTCCCAGCATTATTCTTTTGTGCACATTTAGCTACATTGTGCAAAAACAATTACAGCTCTAGCTGTCCTAGGTCCACTTTTACCGAACAAGCAGAAGAAAGTGGTCAAAATTTGTGCTTCCAGAATAATGCTGTTAAAACTTTATTTCGCCCGTTCCGAGGGGAAAATATCATGGTACACATGCTTTAGTCAGTTAATATGCACCGGGAATGTAACAGGACTGGTTCATTGCACGAGCGTATCGTTTCTTATAGTCCTGTAGCAAGTTGTCGCCGTGTGCTCATCTGCCGCGAGGCCGATTATAAGTTCGGTGACTGTGCTGACGGAGATGTGCGACAAATGTGCGTGCGTCATCCACAATCCGTCGAATAACACACAGATGTGTTCCGGCTTGTCCAGAATGAGTTACCCGTAAATGTCGCGAACCAAAGTTGCTCCCTCGCTCATCAATTTCGAGGCTACACGAGTGCCGAGGTGTTAGTTTCCTTTTCACGTAAGACTGCCGCATTTTCGAGCGGAAATCGCGACAACGTTGCAAACACGTCGTTAAAAGCAGCCTACCGGTCGCCAGTAGCCTCCATTGCGGGGTCGGCGAGCATGTTCACCGCGAACGGATTGACTTTCTGTTGTTCGTTGACGCGCAGCAAACTCCACTCTGACGACCCGTCGGGCAGTTCAAGGTCCTTTCGTCAGGCGGGGGGAACCGCGGCACCAGCGCGCTTAGCGATAAGACTGCGCTTCTGTTCCGTCACTACGAATATTGATATCTCTTGCGCGATTTTAGCGTCAATTTGGGCTCACATTCATCTCACAGGGATGTTATAAATTGATTTTGCACTAGAAATAATGACTCGAAAAGCTAGAAACTTCTCAGATAGGTGCAAAAATAGGCACAGATTCCGAAAATGCCAGCTTCAGAAAGTCAATTTTTATGCGATTTTTGGCACATTCTAAACCCGTGTCCCCCATTAAATGTGCAAAGTAAGCCTATCCAGCAAATAATTCTCAAGCGACAAAAGCAAAACGATTTTCCAAGCAAGAAAAGTAGCCGAGCTCCTTTTCTGGTAACAATTAAACAACGAAACCAGTGAATTTTAACATCATGTACGTAAGGTATATCTACTTATCGATAAGATAAAAATAGTGCTGCTATTGAACCAATACTGCTCTGTTCAGCTATGTCATGCCTGTGTAAAATTACCAAACAAGTTGAGATTATCGGGTGAAGCCTAATCACAGGACTAAAATAAAGGAGCTATGAACAAGCACAGGCCGAAACTTTCAATTCGGATCTTTTTGAAAAAAAAAAAAAAAACTTAATCAACCGTAGTGAAATTAACCGAAGTTGACTGCATTACTTGTACCAGCTCTTTAATGCCAACTCTTCTTTGTTTTCAGGCAATTCAGTTGTTACATTCACTGGTCATTACGAAATTTTTGTACCACTCGAACACTAATAAATAGATTCAACTGTATGACACAGTTTCTCAGTGAACTTAGTTGCAGCAAGGTTCAACTGAATACAGTGACAGCGTTCTATGTGATGCAGCTCACATGCTCTATGCTCAACAGGCAATGCAGGTTAATTATATGCTAGATCAGGAAAGACCCTCACCTGCCGTGAATGTGCACACTGCCTCGTCAAACTGGAAACGCACCGATTGCCGTTCTTCGTTGACAATGTATGTCTGGCCATCCCACGCACACGCTATCACCTCTTCACGGCCATCACACTGGAAATAACAGAGTCGGTGACTGCAACAATGAAAGCGCTTTCATGCCAGACAGGCAGATTTAAAGGGGGATGCAGCTTTGGGATCGTGAAAAATGGCAAAAATATAATTTTTTTTGAAAATCAAGTCCTCAGTTTATGGAACCATTTTCAAACTGATTCCAAAATAAAAATCAGTGCTTTTTTGAAGTGCTTCAAAAAATTTGCTTCGCCACCTGGGTGGCAAATATTATTCTAGAGATTGCAAGAAAACAGCGAATATAAAAAAAATTATACCTTCGCGATGGCTGGGCTGGGAGCCAGCTTCTTGTGCTCATCAGAAAGAGCATTTCTCTGCGTTCAAATTCCCTGCTTCAGTTGGCTCCTCCAATCAGAAAGAACTGTGCAAAAAGCAAATACTTTAGGAACGTTATGAGGCCTCTGATTGCCCGCGTCAGCCATGTTGCCCCGCTTGCCTCGCCATTGGCCCGATGCTCGCTCTGGGAGATCGCAGTCAGCTGTTTGTGCGTCGCTAGTACACAGCTGTCGAAAATCGCTCCTTCGTGACATGTTCACGGCTCTACAATCACTTAGGATATAATTACGCTTTAGTTATGAGCTGCAAGCGCATGCTCAATCCGATTACTATGGTGCACCGCATTCGTAGACCACGCACCGCACAATCAAAGTCGTCCTTAGGCCTACCTCTGCTGACAGCGAGGCGAACCGCGAATTTTGCGGCCAAGAACAACGCGCTAGCACAGTTGTGGCATCGTGCATCTTCGCAAGCAATGAAGCACATGGCTCGCTGGCTCCTCGGAACCGTGCATGGGCATTTTGTGTATCGGCAGCAGAGCCCGCAGTCAAGCCCGTAAGACCCCCCCCCAATGCCAAAGGATTGCTCGGAACAGCGGCTAGCAGTTTCGCGCATCGGCGAATGTGATACAAAGCGCACTGCACGCTGATTTTTGTCACCATCGCCCCCCTCCTTCATACAAAAAACCTGGTTTGAAATCCCTACTTTTTTGTATCCCAGACAAGCCAAACCCCACAATTTTTAGGTGCTTTAAAGACGTAAAGAGAATGATATTGACTGATATGTGGGGTTTAACGTACCGAAACTACCATATGACTATGAGAGACGCTGTAGTGGAGAGCTCCGAAAATTTCGACCACCTGGATTTCTTTAACATGCACCCAAATCTGACCACACTGGCCTAGGGCATTTTCACCTCCATCGAAAATGCAGCCGCTGCAACCGGGATTCGATCACGCGACCTTTTATTTATCTCAGATATTTATTTCTATACAGGAAACCCAATCTTCAACACTTTGATGCATTTTGAGAACCTGAAGATATGTCGACGAAGTCTAAAACACGCGTTGGCACCACCAGATACCGCCGCTGTTCAGCAAGCATGGGTGCCGCCATTGCTCGATAGTGATGGCAATGAGAACGCCCTGCTCATAGAGGACGGCCCTGCTTTTGCCACTGGCTTGTTTTCAAGCCACAGACGATCCAAAGCTGAAGATCAGTCATGGTGTCCTTCCCGCAGCTGCTGTGTGCAACTGCGGAGTGATGCCTTTTCCGATTACAATGCTTATCTTTTTATTCGCGCTTGGCCAGTGTGGTACCTAATAAGAGTGGCTGTTCGTCCGCATTATCAAACAAATCAGCCAGCCGCAAGGTTTGGACAATAAGAATGGCATAGAATAAGGCAAAAGTCACCGCTCCACGATACCATTCCCCCATCTCGGCGCTGTCGAATACATTTGATGGCGGAGGGCTGCAGGTGTTAACGTGTTAATGCAACTGTTTGGTACGTTTACGAATGCGGTTGTAGGCGTTACTTCAGCAGTTTTCACCATGGCGTCGCTATGCATGACTGAATTGCGTCCTGACGCTGCTGGTAAAGAATAGGAAGCAGTGGACACTTTTTTAATTTCAAGAAGGAACGTACCTTTGTTTAGCTAGCTCAGATCAGCTATATTTTTTTTCTATTTCACAACAACGAAATTCTCGCTCTCACGAAATGTTTTCCTCACCACGTCAGTTTCTTTGTAGCGGAGTTCAACTGTATATCACAGGCGAGGTTTACAAATGATCTTGAGTGAAGCAGAGAATGTAGTATATATCTGTACACTTGGCATCTTGAATAAGCTGCTCGCCCCGCCACGGTGGTCTAGTGGCTAAGGTACTCGGCTGCTGACCCGCAGGTCGTGGGATCAAATCCCGGCTGTGGCGGCTGCATTTCCGATGGAGGCGGAAATGTTGTAGGCCCGTGTACTCAGATTTGGGTGCACATTAAAGAACCCCAGGTGGTCAAAATTTCCGGAGCCCTCCACTCGCATAATCTCATAATCATCTCTCATAGTCTCTCATAATCAAATAGTGGTTTAGGGACGTTACACCCCCCCAAATCAATCAATGAATAAGCTGCTCAAATTCCTATTCCTATGTCTTGGACATAACAGCCTGTTATTTGGGAGAAAGAGATAGACTGCCATGATGGGGACCACTCTTTTTTAGTATCCGATAAATATGATTCGTAATCTATGAAGGCTATGTATAGTGGTTGGTTATATTCTGAGCATTTCTCTATTACCTGATTGATAGTATGAATGTGGTTGATTGTTGAGGAGCCTGTTCGAAATCTTGCTTGTTCCTTTGATTGATTGAATTCTAATGTTTTCTTTACTGTGTTAGCAATTACCTTTGTAAATAGCTTGTATATTACAGAGAGCAAGCTAATCGGCCTGTAATTCTTCAAGTCCTTGTCATCTCCTTTCTTATGTATTAAGATGATGTTAGTGCTCTTCCAAGACTCTGGTACTCTTCCCGTGAAGAGACACTTCGTAAACAGGGTGGCTAGTTTTTCTAACACAATCTGTCCTCCATCTTTCAGCAGATCTGATGTTACCTGATCCTCACCAGCAGCTTTGCCTCTTTGTATGCTCTCCAAAGCTTTTCTGACTTCTTCTATCATTACTGGTGGGGTGTCATCTGGGTTACTGCTAGTTCTTATAGTATTAAAGTCGTGCTTGTCCCGGCTACTGTGCAGATCTCTGTAAAACTCCTCCGCTATTATAACTATCCTATCCATATTGGTAGTTATTTTGCCTTCTTTGTCTCTTAGTGCATACATCCGATTTTTGCCTATCCCAAGTTTCCTCTTCACTGCTTTGACGCTTCCTCCGTTTTTCAGAGCGCGTTCAATTCTCTCCATGTTATACCTTCTTACATCGGATACCTTACGCCTATTATTCAGATTCGAAAGCTCTGCCAGTTCTATTTTCTCTGTTGTGCTTGAGACTTTCATGACTTGACGCTTCTTAATGAGATTCTTCGTTTCCTGGGAAAGCTTGCCAGTGTCCCGTCTACCTACCCTGCCTCCAACTTCAACTGCACACTCCGTAATGATACTCGTCAAATTATCATTAATTGTATCTATGCTAAGGTTGGTTTCCTCACTAAAAGCCGAGTACCTGTTCTGAAGCGAGACTCTGAATTCCTCTACTTTCCCTCTCAGTGCTAACTCATTCATTGGCTTCTTGCGTATCAGTTTCTGTCGTTCCTTCCTCAAGTCTAGGCAAATTCAAGACCGTACCATTCTATGGTCACAGCATCGTACCTTGCCAACCACTTCCACATCCTGCACGATGTCTGGGTGTGCACTCAATATAAAGTCTATTTCGTTCTTATTTTTGACATTAGGGCTCCTCCATGTCCACTTGCGGTTTCCTCGTTTTTGGTAGAAGGTATTCAAAGTCCGTAAATTATTGCGTTCTGCGAATTCTACTAGTAGCTCTCCTCTAGCGTTTCTAGTCCCGATGCCATAATTTCCTACTGCCTGGTCTCCAGCCTGCTTCTTCCCTACCTCAGCATTAAAGTCTCCCATCAGTATAGTATACTGTGGTTTTACCTTACTCATCGCCGATTCCACGTCTTCATAAAAGCTTTCAACTGAAGCGTCATCATGGCTGAATGTAGGCGTGTAAGCCTGTACCACCATCATCTTGTATCTTCCATTCAGTTTAATTACGATACCTACCACCCTTTCATTAATGCTATAGTATTACTTTATGTTGCCAGCTATGTTTCTGTGAATTAGGAACCCCACTACCAGTTCTCTTCTGTCAGCCAAGCCCCTATAGCAAAGGACGTGCCCATTCTGTAGCACCGTATAGGCCTCATCTGTCCTCCTAACCTCACTGAGCCCTATTATATCCCATTTAACACCCTCTAGCTCCTCAAATAGTACAGCTAGACTTCCCTCACTAGATAAGGTTCTAGCATTAAACATTGCCAAGTTCAGGTTCCAATAGTGGCCTGTCCGGATCCAGAGATTCTTAGTACCTTCTGCTGCGTTGCAGATCTGACCGCCGCCGTGGTCAGTTGCTTCGCAGCTGCTGGGGACTGAGGGCCGTGAGTTACTTGACGTATGCATGTGGGAGGTAGTGGCCAGATACTGCACCAGGCTGGCCAATCCTTCTCTGGTGAGGGAGTGCATTCCCAGCGATGGTTACCAGTGAGGCCGCACCCCTAGGCCTCTTAATCCAGTTCCATCACCACGCATTTTTTTTATCCGGTTGGGAACTGCACGGCACTGGGATTTGAACCACGGACCTTTTGCATGCGAGGCGGATGATTCAGTAGAAATATCGGCCGTCATGCAGACACTGCAAAATCAGGGCGTCGACGAAGTATATATAAACATCCTGGATGAAATCTACAGGGGATCAACTGCTACCATAGTGCTTCATGAAGAAAGCAACAGAATACCAATCAAGAAGGGTGCAAGGCAGGGGGACACAATCTCCTCAATGCTATTTACCGCGTGCTTACAGGAGGTTTTCAGAAGCCTAGAATGGGAACAAATAGGGATAAGAGTTAATGGAGAGTACCTTAGTAACCTGCGCTTCGCCGATGACATTGCATTGCTGAGTAACTCTGGGGACGAATTGCAACTCATGATTACGGAGTTAGACAAGGAGAGCAGAAAGGTGGGTCTTAAAATTAATCTGCAGAAAATTAAAGTAATGTACAACAACCTCGGAAAAGAGCAGCACTTCGAGATAGTTAATAGTTCACTTCAAGTTGTAAAAGACTATGTCTACTTAGGGCAGGTAATAACCACGGAGCCGAACCACGAGATTGAAGTAACTAGAAGAATAAGAATGGGGTAGAGCACATTTGGCAAGCACTCTCAAGTTATGACAGGCAGATTGCCACTATCCCTCAAGAGGAAGGTATATAACAGCTGTATCTTGCCGGTACTTAGCTATGGAGCAGAAACCTGGAGACTTACAAAGAGGGTTCAGATTAAATTGAGGATGATGCAGCGAGCAATGGAAAGAAAAATGGTAGGTGTAACCTTAAGAGACAAGAAGAGAGCAGAGTGGATTAGGGAACAAACGGGGGTTAAGGATATCATAGCTGAAATCAAGAAGAAGAAATGGACATGGGCCGGACATGTAGCGCGTAGACAGGATAACCGCTGGTCATTAAGGGTAACTAACTGGATTCTCAGAGAAGGCAAGCGGGTTAGGGGGAGACAGAAGGTTAGGTGGGCAGATGAGATTAAGAAGCTTGCGGGTATAAATTGGTAGCAGCAAGCACAGGACCGGGTTAACTGGCGGAACATGGGAGAGGCCTTTGTTCTGCAGGGGACGTAGTCAGGCTAATGATGATGATGATGAAATATGATTCAATCAGCAAATGGAATCAAGAGTGATTATTATGCTAGTGGTAGCATCAATACAAAAAAGCTTGGAAATCGTAACAGTATATAGCCTAATGAGATAATATTTTACATTCATTCATGCCTATTACACCACTCCTTACAAAAAACTTTGTTTAATATTCATGCAATATGTTCTTTGTAGTCAGAAAAGGACTTCAAGAAGGGGAATGAAGGGAAACGGAGGGAAAGGGCAAAGGGGAACCAAGGCACAAATTAAAGACCACACGTGCAAGAGGTTCGACAACATGCCGAAGCTCATATTCTTTTTTTTGTGTTAGGGAAGCAAGGCAGCTTGAATCTGAAAGCAGTGCATTCAAGAAACTGTATGTTGTAAATGACTCGAAATATTATGACCACTGTGCCTTTTGATGATAGAAGACTGTTGCTAGAACTTCACAACCCGTTTTCTTAAAACGATTTTTTTTTGCTTCCTGGTTAGCTTGTTCGGCTGATTTCCGCCATGTTGCTCAAACATGCTTCGCCATTGGCCGAACTGGTGAGGCCATGCCCGAGCCAAGTCAGCACAGCTTTGGTAGCTGGTTGCGCTCGTAAACCCACTCGGTCCGGGATCAGCTGCTCGCTCTGGCTCGCACACTGGAACAGCACAACCAGAACCCTTGCTCACCACAGGGAACTGCCAAGCTCGCCCCGGCTAGTCTGGTAACACCAGCTCGGTCCATTTCGGTCCCCTCAGGCCACACGTC
The DNA here is from genome assembly GCA_013436015.1 of Rhipicephalus annulatus. Classification (NCBI taxonomy): domain Eukaryota; kingdom Metazoa; phylum Arthropoda; class Arachnida; order Ixodida; family Ixodidae; genus Rhipicephalus; species Rhipicephalus annulatus. The sequence goes on along the minus strand of WOVY01009465.1, from coordinate 342,464 downwards.
CTGCACTGCTCAGCACGTCAGCCACGCTGGCTTCGCCCGTCCCCGTACTCCAGAGCTCACACGCTTCATGTTCTGTCGTTCTCGCGTGTACTCCGTAGTCTTTTTTTGGCTCTACTTTACGGTAGAGCCAAAAGTACTGACTGACTGAGTACTTTAACGACTGTTTTGACACGGACACCCTTCCACCTTCGTGGAAAGATGCCAGAGTCATATTTACACCTAAACCGAACAAAGCTCCCTTGGTAGAAAATCTGAGGCCCATTTCCTTAACATCGTGTCTCGGAAAGTCTATGGAACATGTTGTGCTTGCACGCCTCCAGAGACACGCGGAGGATAATGGACTACTGCCTCCAGAAATGATTGGTTTTAGGGCCTCACTTTCAGCGGAAGATGCGATGCTTCGCCTTCAACACGACATCATAACTCCTAACCAGAGCAAGGATACTCAGGCAATCCTTGTTCTGGACATACATGGAGCATTCAATAATGTAGCCCACTCAGCTATATATGCTGGCCTCAACTACATTTCTTGTGGCGCCAAAATGTACTCTTACATCAAAAGCTTCCTCACAGACCGCACAGCTACATTAACATTATGACTAGAACATTCCTCGCCCTATACACTGGGCAGCTTCGGAACACCTCAAGGGTCAGTGCTCTCTCTAATCCTTTTTAACCTGGCTATGCTACCGATACCCAACGCTCTTCAACGTATCCCTGACTTGAACTTCTCCATCTATGCCGATGATATCACCTTATGGGTGAAAGGAGGGTCAGATGGACACATTCAAGACACCCTACAAACAGCTGTAGATATAACAGCACCAACATCTCAGATGAATCCCTATTGTACCCCGAGTAAATCAGAGTTACTCCTTCTACCAGCTCATTGTCGGAACAAACACATTTCAATGATCGAAGTTCACATAAATGAGTGCCTCATTTCTAGAGTATCACGCATTCGTGTGCTAGGTTTATTTATCCAAAACAACCGACTTAATACGCACACACTCGAAGCTTTACGCAATACCGTTGAAAACACCCTAAGAATGATAGGTAGAATCTCAGGGGAAAATGGAGGGCTCCGAGAGTCAGAGCTACTTCGTATCGTACAAGCTTTTGTGATTAGTAAAATCACATATACCCTCCCTTACCTTCTCCTTAAATTATCAGAGGAGGAATCGGTCAACACCCTCCTCCGCAGAGTTTACAAATACGCGCTAGGCATTGAAATCAATACCTCTAACGCACTACTCCACCAGACAGGAGTCATAAATACCCTATGTGAAATCCGTGAAGCCCATTTAACAGCTCAAAATGCAAGGCTCGCGACCACTAGCGCAGGTCGCCACATTTTATCGTCTACCCAAATTAACTTCACCTCACTCACCAATGCTAAATACATTCCCCAAAACATATGCAAACAATTACTCATACCGCCCCTTCCTAAAAACATGCATCCAACATATCACACTAAGCGTAGAATCCAAAGAGCAAAAGCTCTTCAGAAAAAATTGCATGGAGCCAATGACGTGCTCTATGTCGATGCGGCAGAATATCCATCCTCTTCATCCTATGCCCTCTCTGCTGTCGACTATAACAGCAAGGCGCTCACAACAGCATCCGTCACTGTCAACTCTTCAGAGGAGGCTGCCATCGCTTTAGGTCTATTCATCCCCAATATCACTATGATTCAAGTGACTCCAAAACTGCCATACGCAACTTCAGCGCAGGTCGCATCTCATCAACTGCCCTTTCAATTCTTAAGAAACATCCTCCCACGCAAGACGTTGCTCTCATATGGACGCCCGCGCATGCGGGGTTGAGTGGCAATGAGGCGGCTCATACCTGTGCTCGAGGAATGACCGGCCGAGCGCAGGCCTCTGATGGCGCCTTAGACCACGCGGCCTTTTTCAGCGCGAGAGATCGTCTCTTGACCTTTTACGATATAACAAATCACTACTGCCTACAGCGCACTATATACCCCCCCTTACATCATGGAGCTTCGCGCTACCATGAAATACTAGGGTGCCAGTTACAGACCCGTACGTTTTCTACCCCATCTTTTCGCCATCTTATACACCCTGCGATATACCCCTCCCCTTTGTGCATTTTCTGTCAACAAAGAGCTAACCTAGACCATATCATGTGGGGGGGTACTCGAAACTCACCACCTAATTCTCTACACATTAATAGTAAGGAGCAGTGGGAGGCTGCTATGTGCAGCTCGGCGCCCGAGGTCCGGGACCAGATCTTGGATTGGGCCAAGAGGGTAGCGGAGACCTACGCTGGGTAGGCTCCTCCGACACTCCACCACCGCACTTTTCCCTCTTGGGATAGTTTTTCTCCTCCTCCTCCGAGCAGATAACCGAGGATGCTTACTGTGATAAAACTTTTCGCCAGCGATAAGTCATACCAGCACATTTGTTGGTGATTGCCGCCCTGCCTTCACTTTTTCTCGATGATTTTACGTAATGTCATCGCAGCAATCGCGCAAAAGTTGAAATAACTGATTGGCCGATCTCCACACTTGTCAACATGATGAAAAACCGTTCACAGCACATTGTGGTGTCTGCAAGTTCAGCGGAGCTGTAAAATTTACTGGCGTGAAATGTTATTGCATACGCAGTTAGGATGCGCTAACCAGTAGGCATAAACTGAACACTACGGCTTAACATAGTTTTCTCAATACTTTTATTTTTTTCATTATGCTAGATATCTTGGCAACCACTTCAGAGATTTTTATTCTTTTTTTTTTTTGCAGCACTCCTCGAACTGTGCTTCAGTGTTATTTTTTTTATTTTACTCTTTCAAAAATTTTTCGTCGGGCTTCCTTTTTGTAGTGCAAGTGTGCTCAATGCACTTGCAGAGAAAATGTTAACTGCAAGTTTTAGTGTTGCAAAAATTACTTTGAAGGTGCAGCCCCTTTCAGCATACATTTGGCTGTGTATACAGTAATTAGTACTAACTATTTATGTCATTTTATAAATCCTTTAGCCCCTCCACGAGCTTCAATGAAGAAATAATTTGTTCCTCATTAAAATTTTGTGGTATCGCTTTGAAAGTTTTATGGAAGCTCTCCGAGGCCATTCTTGGCATCTGTGCCAATTTTCATCAAGATCCAAGCAGAAATAAAAAAAGCTGGTTTCCATTGGCACGACCCCCCTTAAAGCAAAAGCCTTTCTAGCATAATTTGAATAAAAAATTATTGTATGTCAAACATTCATGAGTGAAATTCCAGCCTGACATCGACTCATTCCCCAAAGTGCATACACAAATAGTACTAAGCATGAAAAAGGAACAGATGCTAAACTTGCAATGCATAGAAATATTTAGAAGCATGCTATTGACAAATCAAGTGAAAGTCCTAGGAGTGTAGCAGCAAATAAGAGGACAATGAAATACAGTCATAATGAGAATGAAAGTAATGAGGTACTCACCACCACATCCATCTTGGTGAGGGCGAATAGCTGGTGGTCCACCTGCAGGGACCACAGGATGTTGTCTCCGTCGTCAACCAGCATTAGCGTGCCTGTAACGGTAGGTACTTGAGGGTAATTGGGAAGCCACAGGGCTTACCGGTAACAATAACAATTGGTTTACGTCCCAAAACCATGATATCAATAGGAGAAATGCCACAGTGGAGGCATCTGGAAATTGAAACAACCCGGGATGCTTCAACATAAACCTGAATCCAAGTACACAGCTATAATGCCGGCTTCAAAGATGAGTACAGTCTAACCCCGCTACAACGAAACTGATGGGGCACGGAAAAATTTCATTGAAGCAAAAACTTCGTTGTAGTGAAATGGAAAAAATATAGCTCATTTGAGCCAGCAGAACAAAAGAACGTTTATTCTCAAAATTCAAAAAATGTCCGCTGCTTCCTATTCTTTCCCTGCAGCATCACAACGCGATTCTCACCTATGCATAGCGAGGCCATGGTGAAAAGCCCGCTGAAACAACGCCTCAAACGGCTTTCGTGAACGAACCAAATTAACACGTTAACCCAGCAGCTGTCCGCCGTCATAATTATCCAACAACGCCAATATGAAAGCAGGGTATCGTAGAGCGACGACTTTTGCATTATTCTATGCCATTCTAATCATCCATCACTCGCCGCTAGCTGATTTTGTTGATAATGCGGATGAACAGCCGCTCTGATTAGTTACCACACTGGCCAAGCGCAAACATAATAATAAGCATCAGAATCGGAAAAGGCATCGTTCCGTGGTTGCGTTCAGCAGCTTTGTGACTGATACCATGAACTGAGCAACTGAGCTACAGGTTCGGATTGTCTGCGGGTCAAAAGCAAGCCAGTGGGAAAAGCAGGACAGTCTCATTGCTATTGCTATAGAGCAATGGCGGCACCCATGCTTGCTGAACAGCGGCAGGTTCTGGTGGTGCCAACGCGTGTTTTAGACTTCGTTGACGCATTTTCAGGCTCTAAAAACGCATTGAAAGGTTAATGATTGGGTTTACTGCATAGAAATAAATATCTGAGCCTGGAATTGCATCGTAAAATTTCGTTGAAGCAGGACGATCGAAGAAAAAGTGTTCGCTGTGGCGACAATATTTATGCATTGACTCCTATGGACTGCTGACGGGGAATCGCCAATTTTTCGTTGTAACAAAAATTTCGTTGAAGCGGCACTCGTTGAAGCACAGTACGACTGTAGTACACTAAACTTCATTTACAACCATAACAACCTGAGAGGACCAGGGAAATATGTTCCAGTAACAAGAAGTTCCATTTAGTGAGAAATGAACAGTGTTTGAATTAAAGTATCGTTTTGATCTGCTTGCCATTCTGCATGTGACCTTTCAATTTGTTGCTATCGCGTCCATTTCTGCGCCTTTGCAGAAAAGCTGCGACTTGTTTTTTCTGCCATCGTGCACCTCTGTGCAAGTTTTTGTTTGAAAATGTCGAGTATTAGCAGCGTAACAGTAAATCAAAGATGCGCTGGCACCTCCATATTAGTCAATGCAAAAAACATGAATTTCTCAGTATCTTGAAAAGTACTTGTTGCACAAAAAATTAATTGCATATTAGAAATCAGCATGTCAAAATACATAATGGATGGAAGCTTTATCAAAATTCACACATAAAAAAAGCCACAGCTTTGCCGCATTGGTGAAGCAATGAATGCGATAGCAACAAATTAGATGGCCACGCACAGAATGGCGAGCAGATTTAAACGTGCCCCACGTTTCTCACGCACAAATGACGCATGAACGTACACACAGGTACAGATGAACGGGAATAAGCATATCATTTGTTACTTCTGTGTGACTGAAAAGCACGCCCTTTTCGCAAACGGAGGCTGTGCAACGACTGCAGTGACCATTGTGCGCCCCGTAATCATTACAGTGCAAGCAAGGTCCCCTCTACCGGGAGATAAGGGGCGCAAGAGAGATCGTCCACTCGCCTCCTCTCCACAGGCCAAAGTACGTGTGAGAGATGAGAGCCACCACGCGCTCATTGCGCCATCTTGTTGATAATGCTAAAAACACAATAGTTCCCCCCTTCTCCCGAGATTCTCGCCAACAGCAGTAAGTGGTAGATATAATTAGTTTGCGGTTTGAACGTTCAAGAAGGTGCCTCTCGGAGGTTCAGTTTCTAATGCCCCGCATTTACCACGCGGAGGTCCCACGTTCGACTCTGCGAGCAGGAGTCTTTTTCTTGAATATTTTCTTTGTTGCGTTTTCATATATAGATACGTATACATATACGATGAGTGACACTGACGCCTATGTCAACGTCGGCGCAAATTCCAGCCGAGAGTGTCCATATAGTTACTATCACAATAATAAAAAAATTATTCCAAGGGGGTGTCTCCCCTTAAGACGAGCAAGTGTTGAGACAACCAAAATTAAAGAAAGATTACGTGAGACACTATGGTGACATTACTGCACACTACAGTACTGTCACAACAATATGTTCCCTTTAACTATGAATCGAGTGGTTTGAATAAAAAATGTTTGGGTTTAAAATGAATGATCCCTTTTGGTCCACCTAATATGCAATGTGGTATTCTGTGAGAACACTTGCATCTATAGCAAAGTAGAGCTGTCTACGATGACTCGTGCTCACCTTGCTTCTTGGGGGACAAATGTTATAATATGTTCACTATTCACACTTCACCACACAGCTCCTCCTTATGAACAGTACCCAACTCAAGTAAAAGTGTTTGCTTCTTGCATTCAAGAAATTGAAAAAACTAACCGACTTTTCCCATTTTCCCCAAGAACATGCCCATGCGGCTGAGCATGCAGAGTGCCCTGGTTCACACTGGCTGGGGATAATTGTACAGTCGACTGCAATATTAAAACAAGATTTGTTTGAATAATTAACTTATGGTCATCACTTCCATGGCTGTATTTTTATTTGCAGTTACATACTCAGTGGTAGGAATGCCTTCCAGCATTTGGGAGCGTCCATTGGAGGAGGCAAAATCTGCTTTTGGAGCACGCGCGGGCTTTCCACGACACGCATAGACAAAAAAAATTTTGCCTTGACTTAGTTTTTTGTTCCCTCAGTTAACATAATCATTTATACAGAAGCAGTAAGCCCACAAATTAAGCACAAAAAAAATAAACAGAAGTATCAATATTTACAGAAGCAGCAACACAATATGGTGATGGATATTGCACCAACAAGCTGGCTACAGCATGTAGTGCATAGAAGTGCGTGCGCACACAGGCACGTTCAAAGCTCGTTACAGTAAAACTTTGTTAATACATACATACATGCCAAATGAATGAATGACTTTATCCTTTGTTAAAGCAAACGGGGCAATAGCAAAGAGTGTGATGGGGAGCAACTACTTGAACTAGTCCTCCTCTACCCTCTAAGCCCACCCCAGGATGGCCTCTTGAATGTCGGGCCTCGACCTGCGCAAGGCAGCCTCCTACTGCTCCTTACTGGAAATTAGGCATTTCAGGAAAAGGGGAAGAGGGTGCTTAGGGCAGTGTCACATGATGTGGTTCAATTCGGCTGTGGAAAAGGCGCAGAATTTACAAGAATGGGAAGGGTAACAGGACGGATGAATGAGGTGTAGAAGGTAAGAGGAAGGAAAGGCGAGAGTCTGCAGCTGTCGCCACAAAATTTTGCACCTGCATGAAGATTTGCCCGAGTAGTTGGAAGGTGAAGCGCTCTAATCGGTAGTGGGTGCAAATGTCATGGAATAAAATAAGGCGGTCCCGCGCTGTAAACTGCACCTGCTCCGTAGTGAGTTGCTACACATCAGACACGTGTGCCCGGACTGTGAATCCTCGGACACTCGCGACTAAACGGTGTACGCAATAACCACAAAGCGCATAAGCGTGCGCAGACATCCCAATCGGAGGGGGGGGGGGCAAATGTTTGTTGCAGAACCCCCCCACTACCATGTCAATGTATGGGGCTGACTTCGTGTCCCCCTTACTATCATGTGAGCTTGAAGCTGGCTTTGCAGCCCCCTCTCTCTCTTTCATCCTTGCCCCCCCCCCCCCCTGTGCACACGCCTATGACCAAGTACCAAATTTCAATTCTTTATGTGCACCATCACCGCTAAAGAAGGAATAAATACAGTGCCCACAGCAGTTATTGCCTGAGGTGCCCAATTGAAGTTACTTTTTTACAGCGAAAGCTGTTATGAGCTCACTTTTTGGGTCACGCGCAGTTGTTGTCCGCCACTGCCGCCGCCGGTATCCGTAACCACATCGCGCGAAAAAAAAAAAAAATTTTGCACCAATGACACAGTGGCGCTTGAACCCGGGTCCGCTGAGTGCCAGCCCAATATTCTACCACTGTGTTACGCCGGCGCTTGTAACTTGTCAAACTTGCCTTAGGCAGGCATGACCTAGCACCAATGGCACAGTGGGGCTCGAACCCATGTCTGCTGGGTGCCAGCCCAGTATTCTACCACAGAGCAACCACCGATGCTTGTGACTTGTTGTCAAACTTGCCTTAGGCAGGCTTGATGCCAGGAGAGCAATCACGTTAATACGACTTATAAAGTGTTTTACAACAGCGAAAGACCAACCAGTCGTCGCACTATGCGAATAGCGTAACAAGTGGGCCGTCCAATGCTCCAAACCATTGCAAAAGCTTGTTCTTGTTCCCCTATTGACTGTGGCGCATACCCTCTTCAGGCATAATTCCTCATCGTTGTCAGCCACTGCATGGACAATTGGCACAAAATTCCTTGCAAATGTTTAGCAGATACCACACTTCTCAGAAGAATGACGAGAAATAGCATAGCTAATGTCGGCCTACTACCCAAATTTTTATTATTAATGCCCTATAGTGGGTACCAAGCAAGTGTGCTTGCAGTAGTTACCCAATAAGGCCGCTCTTCTAGCTTTTGCTGTGACTGTGCTGCGCCTACCGCGCAGGTCTGACCCTTTTTTTTTCTTTTTGCCAATGTTTGGGAAAGATTGGCACTCTCACACAACCGTCCACATGCGGTGGCGATACCGAAAAGCATTTAAAAACTACTGTGGATTCTAGGATACGCTGCCATCGCAGCGCCTGACATAGCGACAAAATGTACATAATGGGCGGTCCGTGATAAATGTGTACCGAGATATGCTAGTTTTTGAGAACTGACAGTTTTTTTTAAACTCGGTACAGTCGCAGGGAGCCGATCATGCACTGGCTAGTTGCGTGCAGATCTTTGTTCACTTGGCGTACACACCCTGTCGAGCCGCTTGCACCCACTTCGCTGCAGACCCTGCAGAGATGCGGCGAGAAGCCTTTGCATTAACGTGACGATGCGAACTTTCTGCAAGCAATGCTTTAGCGATCCTGCCAGCGGACAGAGGTGCATGAAAGGATATGCTATGCTTGCTGCCTCAATACCTGCGATCCACAATGCTGAACTCTGCAATAGCGAGCTGTGCACGCTCAAAACGGTCTCGCACAACGATTGAGGCGATAGCGATTGGCCCCTGAGTGCTCTCAGGTAGTCGCCAGCTATTAAATGTGTGCAGTAGGCTTTAAGCGGCGTTACACCACACACGTAGGCTTTTTGTCGACGATAAGCCATACTGTTCATCGCCATTGGTTACCAGACAAGGCACCACCGCAATAATGCAGAATTCAGAATAATTTATCGGCAGATTTTGTGCTTTTGCAGCAGCGCTAATGTACGAAAATGCAAACCATACGTACACATGCAGCAGTGCCAGGGTACAAGATGACGACCATCACGTAATATCCACTCATGATGCGTACTGTCAACATTACTTTTGGTTCCCCAACCACCTTGTGGTGCAGCGATGGCGCAAATTAGAAAAAAAGAAACTTTTGGAGCAGTATGGCGCAGCAATTTCCAGCTAATGCAAGTTGGCACAATTGGCACAGGTTTCCCACCACTGCATACTTTGGCGAAACTGGCTTCAGAGCCCTGCTGAGTACCAGTTTGTAGTTTACACTGAAGTTTCTTGCCAATTTGTAGCACAAAAGCGTGTCCTTACGGGTTCAATTTCTGTCAAGATTTCCTAGCACCCAAATTATACGACGTTTTTTGAAAGTGTCGAAAAGGCTGTATTATAGTCGGGTTTGCACTATATATATATCCCATTGAACAATGCTCGACTCATGCCATGCCAACAAAATAACTGCAGTAGGCCTGTTTACTATTCACAGTACTTAATTAAATTAGGTTTTTGTGCCATTCGAACACCAAGCAGAAGAACCGTAATCGACCCCTACTGACCGTCCAACGTGGCCAGAGCCATGAGGGAGCTGACCGGCTCCCCGGCACGGGTGGTGCCCAGGATGCTGCCCGCAATGACCGACGACACATTGGGATTTCGCATGTGGGACAAGCCCAGCTTGTGGTGCTGCGGACTCACTGACATCAGCAGGGCACTGTCTTCGGCTGCCACTCCATTACTGCAGGAAGAGCGAAAATACCAAGAACCTCTGCAAATGTATGCAAGCTTTAGCAAGCTGGATCTTCCTAGTGAGATTTTACTGTGCCGCCCTCGCAACAGAGCCTCACAAAAAACAATGATATGCAGCTCGATATTTAACGTCACAAAGTGCCTGGCCAGTGTTGTGCAACAATAAAAAGTGAATTGCGAGGCATAGATGCAAAATAGTTGAGAACAGGCTTTGAACAGTCACTACAAAAGGCTGTTAAAGCTTGTCACTGTCCAAAAAAAATACACATAAAACGACTAGTGAGATGCAATATTCCTGTATTCATCAATGTTTGAACATGAGGAACGAGCTTAAATCTTCCCAATGCTACGACAAGGGACCAGTCTCGGAAACTTAATGAAACCATTCCATGTGATACTAAACAGGATTACATGAGTGGGCTGTGCTTAAGATTTACCGAACAGACAAGTTGCTGAACTGAAGTTGATTTAACTGAACAACAGCTGGTATCATGTTCATGTATTGCATGCAGACTTCAATAAAATTGCCCTATCGAGCGAAGTTTATGCACAGTGAACTATTGTTAGTCCCATTCAACCGGAACACAGACTGTCACCCAAAGGACTAGGTACTATAATTCATGAAAATGCGTATGACTTATTCAGTAAAAACTTCTTTCTGTCTGACGGCAGTTTTACCACTTCATCTTAGAGTTCCTATTAGGTGCCTCAGTTCCCTTCATCCTGGTGGCAAGATTTGGTAACACTGAATTAGTGGGTTGAAGCTAACTTTGAGGCCTAAACTTAAGTAAATGCTCTTGTTTTGCATGTGAAAATTCCAATAGGATTATGAAACACGCTGTAGAACATGTACAACTATGCATTACAGTAAGGTAGACAGTTGGGAGAGTAGGAAACCATGCATGCTCAAAAAGACAGCGCGGAACAACAAAGACACAAGAGGAGGATGACACCGGACGAGCGTTTTCTAACAATTCATGTTTACTGAAACAAGACTGAAAACACAAAAAACAACACCTTCTGTGTGCAAGAATGTCAGGTCGAACAAAACAAATTGCTAAGCATACATACCTCGCAATCTAGCAAACCAAAGAAAAGTTCAGACACGCAATAATTACTCAACGCTTTGATGTAGAAGGCATTCACAAGTTCATGCGCTCCTTAGTTTGTGCTTCCACATGATTTTGTTATTAAAACAGTTATTTCAATAAAGTTTCAATAAACTTCAGTTAGACAGCACTCGTCCTGTATCCTTCTCGTTTTGTGTCTCCGTCGTGTTAGCACTGGCTTTCCAAGTAACTCTGGATCAATATTGACTGTCTGTAGCAGTTTAGCATCCACCCAAGTTTAAGTACACAGCTGTTTCTGCATTTTTTCTCCCTTCATGCACAGCCACTATGCCCAGCAATCGTACACACATCTTCGAGCTTAGCTGTGCACCCTTCAGCCACTAAGCCAATAGGGCAAGCTGACAAACAATAAACTAACAAATATTGATGTTTGATTATGCTCAAGTTTTTGTTACTGAAATTCATATTTCAATGATACAAATTCCAAGGGAGCATGCAAAATACTCTTATCATTCAGAGTTTGTATGAACCAAAAACAATTTAACCCCTTAACTGCTTTTTTTTTTTATTCCTGGTGAAGAAAGGTGCCTACTTTTTATATTACTGATTTCAGTTCTGATTGTACTAAGAAGTATCTAGTCAATGCTGAAAAAATATGTTCACCACAAATTTATTATATACCACATATTTATTATATATTTATACCACATAAATATGTTCACCACATAGTATTTGACACATACGGAACGAAGTTTATTTCTGAACAATTCATTGAAGACTAAATACCTGCTGCTAATAAAATCAAAAACTTTACAAACAGAGCAGTTATACTCTTAACTTGGGTAGGCTAGGCACCCTATGGATATTTCACTCTGGAAGCTTCGGAGCTGTGTGAAAATTTTCAAAGTGCCGAACAACTCAAAGTGCCTTTCACTGGCTAGCACTCTCCATGTTCACGTCCGAGCTGTCATCATCATCACCAGAGGAGCAATTCATTCAGTAAAACTTGCAGCTGGGCGAGTTGGTTCATATTTCAAGGTAAAGTGGTATGTGCAAATGAAGACAAGGACTCAGGAGAGATGCGACAGGGACAAGCGAAAGCTTACAAGTAATGTCAGTTGCAAGTTTGAGCTTGTTCCTGTTCCATCTTTTCTGTGTCCTTGTCTTTATTCGCGCACACTAGTTTATCTCATTCACCGTGATCGCTGTCTTCACTTCCGGACCCAAGATAAGTATCTGAACTAAATCATCATCACTCAAAGAAAATGACGAAAACAAAAAGCTTCTTTTCCATGATTGACCCAGCCATGCATAGGTCGCCGCCCCCACGTCTTTCCATACAAAAACTGCACTCCTGCCGTAAGAGAAAGCTAAATTCGCGAGCAAATGCTGCCATCCAGTAGATGACCATAAATGTGCGCTTCTCCGCTTGAACACTAGAGGGGAGTACGTGCATATTCAGTGATGTGATTGGCCCAAGCCACTTTGGAGCAGCTTCTGGAGCAGCTAAAATCATGTTTTGGAGCAGGTCAGCATGGTTTTGGAGCAGGCGTACGCGTACGGTATCGCATAGTGCGACGGCAAGTGATGACCATTTGCACAAAGAATAAAACCTTGATTCAATGTTACATACACAAACCAGAGCACACTGGACAAATGACAAAGATATGAAGCCCAAACTACAAATTATGCATACGCAAACCACAGCACACTGGACAAATGACAAAGATATGAAGCACAAACTACAAATTATGCATGGCAATAAAAAATTCCAAGAAAAACCTACACACGCCCTCTCATTTGAGAAGCTTAAACACCAGTTTAGAAATCCCCGAGAGAAATGCTGCAAAGTCACCTACAAAACAAAATTTGCTGCCTCAGGTAACTAAGTTGCAGACCTTTTCTTGGCACAGGTGAGTTTTGCCAATGCTGATGCAAGCCTGCTTTTGCCTTCTGCTAGAAGTGAATGCCCACTTTCAATGTCACCAAAGTCCTTGGACTTCACTCCCCGCCCAATCAGAAGCTCAGCACTGCAGATCATTTTTTTTGCTGTTTCCACTTCAGCTTGTACAGCCTGTTCAGCGTCATCCTTTTCAGATGATTTACTTGAGTCAGTACACCTTCGCTTAGCTACCGACTCTTCTGCAGCAATTCGCTCTCTGTACCTTTTGGAAGACCCCTGGACAGCCTTGATAATAGTAGGAGTGACCACAAACTTGCTTGGGTCTCCACCAAACCGTTTTGCATGTGAAAGAATCTGCCGAATGCCGTTAACATTATGAATCGTCAAGCGGGCCCTTTCGAGGAGCATGCGGCGGTTCTCACTGAAGCCCCGTTCCAGGTCTGCATTACCGTGCGGAATACACAGCAATGCCTTGATTACCTTGCATAGCAGAGGGTATTTTGCTGATCCGTCAGCCTTTTTCAGCTCAAAAACTTTCTGCCAGTGTTGATCCACACTCAGGGAAAAGGTTTCTATTGGCTCGAGCTGAAAAAGGGTAAACTCGTCCATGAGGGCTGAAATTTTGCTAGCCTCGATTACTTGTGGGAGTCTAGCAGCGAGCAACCTCAAATCACAGGCGGAAGTCTCTCTGCCTTGAGCGTCGGGATGAAGGCAACGAAGGCTTTCCAGATTAGTGTTGTCTAGTGGCAGCCGTGACAGCAGATACTCGGTGCATTTAATGTAAAAACTCCTCGCACCCAACCTAAATGCCCTTTTTTCGGCTGCCTCCCAGCTGGCCATGGCAGCTTCAGTGTCTTCTCCTACTTCCACCTTTGACTTCCAGTTCACGGATGAACTAGGCTGCAGGAGTAGCAGATCCTTCTCAGTTTTCGGGTTGTACGATTCCCCTTTCATAAAACGGCCACAAAGTTTGTGGACAAGCGCCACCATTTCGCCAAAAAGACGATGCCCTAACGTCTCTGTACCTTGAAACAACGTCAAAAAATCCTTAAAAAGGTCAAAAGCATTATTTACAAACAAGAGTTTAGCATAAAATGCCTTGTCGGAAAAGGCTTCAGCCAAACGTGCACGCATTTTTCCACCTGAGCGGCATGATGAACTAGACAGCACAACGTTTTTGATGGCGTCAAACTGCTCAATGAAGCGGCCCACAGCTGGACCAAGAGTGAGCCACCTCGAATTCAAATGCCGAAGGAAAACATTCTCTGGTAACCCCACAGCTCCTTGATGTGCCTTCAGGGAAGAACTGCGAACCGCAGATGATTTCAGGAAGTAGTACGCGTCGACGACGGCTGCTTCCACATCTGATCCGAAGGCATCCAGGCCTCGCCCAAAGGAGTTATGAACCTTATGAAGGCAGCAGTCACCCACATCCAAAATGTGCGGGTTCACTTCCTTCATCTTTGCCTTAAAACTCTTCATGACGTTGGGTCCGTCACTAAACACACAAATAAGATTATTTTGTGGCAGGTCCTGGATTGCCCTTTTAACTTCCCCTAAAAGAATGTCCGCAGTGCATGAACCCAGTCGACACGAGTCCAGATGTTCTACAAGAACTCCATTTGCAACTGATGAGTAGTACCGCACTACAACATCCATCTGTTGGCATCGCTGCTCCAGGATTGGCGTCTCATCTATGGCGATGCTGTAGAAAGTATCTGGTCTGTTTAACTCGTCAACTACAAGTTGTTTAAAGTGAGGGCCAAGGCCATCCGACACAATGTAGGAAGCCTTACTTCTTTTACATGAGAACTTTTTCGCAACCTCCGAGTCTGGAAACATTTTAGGGTAGAGCATTGTGGCAGTGTCCGCCCATGAGTATGGCACCCCTTTGAGTGTCATTCCGACAACAAAAATGGTCTCTGCTTGTGTTACTAGGTCCGATGGCGAGATAACCATTTTTGGTGTGAAGTCCAAGCACGAATGGATGGTTGACTGTCTTTTTAGTAGGCCAGAAGCATCACGATGTTGTCTAGTAGCTTCAATGTGCCTCTTGTTGGTTGCATGTCTCATAATGGCTGACACCCCATGCTGTTTGCACGCGATAGTTTGGTTACACATTGTGCAAAAGCCACTGTCTTCGGACATCTGACGACACCAAACAGAGATGACGTCGCCATTTGGATCTGTGGCCTCAAGGATATCCTTGTTGAACTTGGTGTTGCGACCTGCATGATAAACAAGGTACATTACTAGCATGAGGGTAGCGTTATCGCAAGATGGTACTGTATTATGAGCCCACAATTCATTATTAACAAATCTATTAATAGGATTAAAATACAACGTGGAAAAAGGCGGAACAACAAAACCATCGGCCAACTGCCGAGTTGCTAGACCGCGTTGTCACACTACGCCGATACAAACACGTCGATCAATGGAGTGTTATAAACTCAGTAAGGTCCGTGAAGCACATACGACTCAACACTAGCGCTCCGTATTTTAGCGTTCGACGCTTCGGTCGTGCTCCTCGGCGACGCCGCTACCACGGAGCTGGTAAATGCATATGCGTGTGCGATCGGCTCGGCTCGCTTGCAGAAATTATAAGGTTAGTTTCGTGCACAATAAGGGTTACGTAGGGTAATAAGATATCAATTATCGGCCAAGGTTTTTAACGCAAAACGCAAAACCTAAGTACGGCCGCAAGCACTATCTCTGCGGGGCAAAATCGCAGTCGCAGCCGGGCACTGATATTTGCGCGCGCTTTCGACGCAGGCAAAGTTGATAGCGATAAGCTGTTGCGGGGGCTTCGCGGAACCTTGCTGCACATGCGCTATTTTAGAAATTTCAGTTTAACAGCCATGAATTCACGCCGCCTAATTTCGTTGACCCGCTTCACGAGCAGTACATGCATCACGATGCCAGTTTCTTCGGGCCGCGAGACGGACGGTCGCTACCACGGTAGCTGCGAGGCGCACTGCACGGAATAAACTGAGTCTCGGAAGGGGGGGTTCAAACTTGCTGCGAGGCACCAACCGAAACTTCACAAACAAATAGGACAACGCAAGTCGCTTTGCTCACCTTTCGAAGCTTTCGAACGGCAACCCGCCATTTCCGATGTTGCATGCGGCCATGCGGCCATGGAGGCTTCAGCGGTTGAGCGTCTCTGTGTCACTAGTAGTGACTCACTACCATCACAAGCGCCTCCTAGCGAGCAAGGCTGCTCTCGCGGCGAGCCTGCCAGCAACCATGGCTGTTCACGAATGGCTCCAGTTTCGGTTTCAGAACTGGCAGTGCAAATGGCAACTTCTGGCGCAGACTCGGCGCAGATTGCTCATATTTGACCAGAATGGCGCAGGCTGGCGCAGGATTCGCCTTTCGGCGCAATTGGCGCAGCTATCACATCACTGATATTACGCTAAGACGAGTTCTACTCATTGAACGCAGTTTGGCGACAGTATGGGTCCAAAGCGGTTAAAGAGTTAAAACTGATCATGAAGATGAAGGAGAACTGCATTGGCAACTATTACTTGCTGAAAAAAGTCCATGATGTTCTTTAGAACTTTCCCGCCTTGACCATCTCTCAATGTGGGTGGGCATGGGATGGCAGCAGCGACAATGGTCGCTAAAAACCACTTCTATCTTTTCACCCAGTTGGCCCTCGTCATCGGAACGTGCATCCCTGTCTGCGTGGATAGTGCCGCGCATGTACCCAAGTCTGGCACATGCCCTCTTCCGGAGGCTTGCAGCGATATCAGCGCTGATTTCCTGGGACCCCCTCACCCACTGTGTGATGCGACACCGGAGCGTTGAGGAAGGCTGCAACGACATCGTCAGCGGTGGACTACATAAGCTCGTCCTTGAAGCATCACCCATTGCTGCTATTCCCATGCGCACACGTTTTAATGGTTACTGCTGATGAATGTGTTCATGTTGTGAAATTGCTTTTGTTAGGAGGTGACGTTGAACTAAATCCTGGTCCCCCAAAGTCAGACCCCAAAGTACAGGATAATGCAGTCCTATTAGCTATAGGTCGCCTAACGGAGCACCTCGATGAGCGGCACGACAATCTCCTAGCAACCATTGAAGTAGTCAAAAATAACCAAAAAGTTCTTGATTAACAAAGTGTCCGACCTTACAACACAATAAGCAAATCTTGAAGAAAAGGTGAACGCTTTTGAAAACGTATCTGAGGGATCGCGTTTGGATTGTTCAGTATGGATTGCGTGAGCGGTTCGTAGCGAGAATACTGCTCTTCGCGCACGACTTGACGACTACGAAGACCGGTCGCGACGAGACAACTTAATCTTCCACGGAATTACTGATGCTGCAATCGAAACATGGTCAGACACAGAAGAAAAGGTTAAGGCAATTCTTTCAAGTTCTTTCGAAATGCAGCTTTCATATGACACGATATCTCAAGTCCACAAACTAGGAGTATTTGTACTAAACAAGTGCCGCCCTGTTGTTAACGGTTTGCGTCATTCAAAGTTAGAGATAACATCTTTTCCCAAAAAGCAAAGTTGCGCGGTACGATCATTAACATTAACAAAGATTTCTGTAAAGCCACACGGACAGCCAGGAAAAAACTAACTGATTTCGGTAAAGCCAGCGGTCAAACGTATTCAGTAAAATACAACAAGGTTGTTATTAACAAGAAAACTTACGTGTACTGCCCAGTCACTGATCGTGTCTTGTCTGTTGTTCCAGTTGACAATAACAACCTAAGTCCTCCTAGCTCGTCGGTCCAAGCGCCTTCTTAGCAAAAAAACAAATTCACGATGTGGTACTGTCAAACACAAATGTTCCTTTCTGCTTAGTAATGTGAGAAGTGTAATGGGCAAGCGAGACGCCCTATGATCTTTGATTGACACCTGTCTTGCAGACGTCGTCGTATTGACACAGACGTGGCTTTTTGCCGAAGTAGACAGCTCCAAAATTCTAAATCGCGAAAAAAAAAAATACAAGTTTTATCGATGCGATCGTGGATCGCGTTCTGGAGGCGATGTCCTCACAGCTGTTGCAGACGATCTGGTTTCATCGCACGTAGCTCTCAACTGCTCTCTAGAATTAGTGTACGTTAGTGTTCGCTTGCACAATAAAGACGCTCTCGTTTCTGCGTGCTATCGGCCTCCTAATGTACCTGCTGGTTTTTCTTCAGATTTGTACGATGCCCTTAACATGCTTCATGTTCGGTTTCCCACCTCGCATATTATTCTTTCAGGCGATTTTAATTTCCCTGACATCCAGTGGAATTTGCCTTGTACGTTACCTGGCTCTAGTGATTCCGAATCCACCTCTCTTATTAATACATGATTAGAGTTTAACCTTAGCCAGTTGGTTAACTCCCCCAACCCGTATCACGTCTACTAGTTCTACCATATTACCGTAATTACTCGAATCTAACGCGCACCTTTTTTTCCACTAAGCGAGTTCATAAATCGCATGCGTGTTAGAATCGAGTACGAAAAAAAATGATTACAGTCATTCTATTGCCATCAGCATTTCCAAAATGGCCGCCCCCTATGTGCGTCGGCATGGCGCGTCGGCCATTTCTGCCTATGTGTTTCCCATGTGCGGCACTTCGTACGTGTGCTGAGGCGTTCGTCATCTTGTAGTGCATTAGCATCGACGACATGGAAGGGCCGACTCCAAAAACTCGAGTACACCACAATGCCGCTTTTAAAAGAAAAGTCATTGCGTGTGCAGAAACGGACGGAAATCGGGCCGCATCGCGGTCTTTCGGAGCTCCCAAAACGTGCGTGCGGGACTGGCGGAAACAAAAGCAGAAAATTGTCAACAGCAAAGCTTCACCAAAAGGCTTCAGTGGACCACAGCGGGGTCGGTTTCCGCAAATTTAAGAGCTGCTCGGCGAATATGTGCTTGAGCAGCGAGCGCACAGCGGCCAGTGACGACAGAACTGCTCCAAGTGCGGGCTATGCAGTTAGCCTTAGAAAAAGGGCTAATGCGGATCTAGTTTAAAGCAAGCAAGTGCTGGCTAACTAACTTTATGAAGAGGAAATGCTTTTCCCTCCGAAGGCGAACGGGCATAAGCGAAAAGTTTCCGGAGAAGTACGATGAAAAGCTTCACAGTTTTCAGAGGTTCGTCCTAAACTTGCTGCACAACAACGGCTACCTGCTTGGGCAAATCGGGAATGACGATCAGACGCCTCTTTACTTCGACATGCCTGGCACCACAACCGTCGAGAAGAAGGGGGCGAAGCAAGTTCGCGTGCTGACATCAGTCCACGGTAAAACTACAGTGACGGCAATGCTCTGTTACACGTCAGATGGGCACGAGCTTCCCCTGTACCTCATATTTAAATGGAAGACGCTCCCAAAAGGAGTCGTTTTTTCGAGTGGTGTGATCATGCGGGCCAACGAGAAAAACGGGTGCGCGTTGCAATCGATGTCTTGCTTTTTTTTTTTGTCGTGGAAACCGGGTGCGCGTTACAATCGAGGGCGCGGTAGAATCGAGTAAATACAGTAGACTTGGTGTTCACAAATAACTCTGATCTCATCCAGTTTCTGTCAGTCGTGCCAGGTCTCAGCGATCACTCTGCCATTCACTTTCTCGTACCGAACACGCCGTCAAAAATTAGTAAGCTACGATTATGGGAGAGCTGACTACACGTTAATTGATGCTGAATTGGAGACATTTTCACATGAATTTTTTTTCTAGCTTTTCTGAACACTAGGTAAACGAAAACTGGCTACGTTTCAGAGCTAAAATCAAAGAACTTACCGACCGCTTCATACCGCGCCGTAAAATAACCGATAACAATCGGTCTGCTTGGTTCACACCTACTTTAAAGCGGCTACTTAATAAAAAAAAGCGCATCTTTCAAAGTGCAAAGCTCTTGGGCAACATCAAAAGATGGGATGATTATCGTAGTGTAGCCGACGAGTACGCACACGCACTATCACTTGCCAAGCACTCATATTTTGAACAAACGTTGCCTTCTTTATTAGTAGCTAATCCTCACAGATTTTGGCAGGTAATCGGTAGAAATAACAAAAACAAATCGACCTAGTTTTAGGGAGCGAATCATTTATTCCAAGAGAAAATTGTTGCCTAGCTCTTAACAGTGTATTCGCGTCATCATTTGTAAACGTGGCGCCTACCACTGTTCCTAACTTTACAAATGTTGTTTTCGAAGATACGCCAGCAGAAACAACATGAGCGGATGCAACAGCAGCGGCGGCTACAGATTCAGCCAGCAGAGCAAAAGCGAGACATATTAGGGCATTGCTGCAAATTTTTTCTACTTCCTGTGTTCTCAACAATTGTAATCCATACCAGGCTATCGATGATTGTGTCCTTGTCAAGGCCATAAGCTTTGACGTGCTGCACGGGTAGTTCGCGATATCGCTGACGCGATCCACCGCGGACACCTTTGCCGCCATGTTGAATTCGGAGATGATTGCTTACATCACCTGGTTTGAGAGCTAGAGCAGCCGGTGAAGCCAAAACCGTGAAGAAAAAAGACGATCTGCTATCGCGTGGCCAGAAAATTGCTCTCAGACAGACTTTTTCACGTCAACCTTGTGGCTGTGTTTTTCTGGCCACTAAGGCAAAAAAAATTCTGGCGATTTTTGTTGCATTCACTCCTTTCGAGGGAAAGAGTGAACAGGCCTTCTTCGCACAGACAAGCTGTGCTGCGCCGCTGGCATGCAGCGGTCTATGGCACATTCATATCATCAGCGGTGGCTGGGGAAACCGTTTGTACAACACCTAACCATGGCGTATTTTATATATTGTCAATTTAAAACAACTTTAAAATTCACAGCATCGCAAAATTCACATCTACTGTAATCAAATCATCGAGATTCTACTGCATTATATATGGCCAATAAGATTAGGGCAAGAGCTTGCCTTGCAGCAGTTTCACCAGGACTGCTCTCATGGGGTTGACAAGCCTTAGATGAGCCAAAGTCGAGCTTGATGTAGGTGCCACCAGGCTGCGCAACCAGAATGGCCAGGCCCCCTTCAGGTGTATTGTTGAGCGAGATGTTGCCTACCTGCATGCACGGGACTTTTCTCTAGTGGCAATCTCACTCAGCAGCACTGAGGTAAAACCTTGTTAATACACAACACACACATTCTAAACATACAGCTGAAACTCCATTTAACGAAGTAATGAACATGCTCAAATCATTTTGCTAAATTGGAAGGTTCATAAAATTGAGAAAAGTGTGCTTCACTGCTTTGAAATCTAAAATTTTATCACATACACCAGAAAAACTACTATGGCATTGTATCTGCCACTAACACAAGCCTGCACATGCCAAAGAGTCTGCAAGGGCAACCTGGCCATGGAACCTGCCATATTTGGCAGATGAAGGCCATGTAGATGGCCACATGAAGCTATATAGGCCTTCGATACGCAAGGAAGAGGAGTACAAGCGCAGTGATTACAAGGGCACACCAAGCAAGAAAATTACAGGGAGACTATCAGTGATATCTATTGCATACACCACAAATTAACAAACAATTCCTGTGGCAGCATTCATAAAGACAATAAACTGTCAATGTTCCCAGCACTACCTGGTATGCAAGAACTATCAAGTGTCGACTCCGTAGTCCCTTCAGTCAGCACAGCTTGTAGCCTCATCAGAACAAAACTAGAGTCGCGACTGGGGCATGTACATGTTTAAACGGAATAGCGTTAGAGCACATACATGAAGAAAAAGCTGTCTGTATCAAAGTTAAACAGCCAGCTATACAAAACTGAATACATTTTAAAAATTACGTAATTGATACTTTTAAAAAATGGCATGCACTACTCTTATAGGTATGTTGGTTGTTCATGGAAGAGTAAGAGTTGCAATCAACAACAACACTCCTGTCAATAAACAGCGACTCAGTGACGATTTCTTCAGGACGCGCATCAAGGCCAACAAGGCCTGGGCATTCAAGATCATGGCGCTGGCTTTCCAATGACGAGCAAGCATGTACAGCCAGTTTTTTGACTATGTAAATAAATTTCCATAGTTGAATGTGCTCGCACAATTATCATTTTTCGCCCCCGCCGCGGTGGTCTAGTGGCTAAGGTACTCGGCTGCTGACCCGCAGGTCGCGGGTTCGAATCCTGGCTGCGGCGGCTGCATTTTCGATGGAGGCGGAAATGTTGTGGGCCGTGTGCTCAGATTTGGGTGCACGTTAAAGAACCCCAGGTGGTCGAAATTTCCGGAGCCCTCCACTACGGCGTTTCTCATTATCATATGGTGGTTTTGCGACGTTAAACCCCACAAATCAATCAATCAATCATCAATTATCATTTTTCAAGTTGTAAGCAATTACGGGAGACAAATTACGGGAGACAAAAATTTGAGATGACTTAGAATAATGTCAATATGGTAGTTTTGTCTATTTGATTCGATTTGATTGATATGTGGGGTTTAATGTCCCAAAACCAGCATATGATTATGAGAGACGCCGTAGTGGAGGGCTCCAAAAATTTGGACCACCTGGGGTTCTTTAACGTGCACCCAAATTTGAGCACACGGGCCTACAACATTCCGCCTCCATCGGAAATGCAGCCGCCGCAGCCGGGATTCGTACCCGCGCATTGCGGGTCATCAGCCGAGTATCTTAGCCACTAGACCACCGCGGCGGGGCAGTTTTGTCTATTTAGGTCGACAACAATGAACCCCTGATTCACTTAGTGCCCGTTGAGTAACACCTTGTTAATACACCGATTCTAAACACACAGCTCCAACTCCATTTACCGAAGTGGTGACCATGCTGGAATAATTTTGCCAAGTTGGGACGTTCGCAACTAAAAAGGGGTGTCCTAAGCTGCCAACTTGTCTAGGAATGAAAATGGGTTCGTCAGATCTAAAAGCCTCAAAAATTAGGTCAAGTTAAATTTAACTGTGGGAAGGAAGCAACTAAGACGCAGTTGCAACAAAAACCTACCAAACGATTTCCACACAGCCCCATTTGCTAAACCCTTAAGAAGGGGCATGGCACTTAAAATTCTTTGCTTTATTTCTACACCAATTTTGGTGAAACTTAGTGAGTTCATGTATATTTGTGTGGTCTTTTGATACATGTAATTACAGGGGGTGGAACAGGGTAGATGGGTTTGGGAGCAGTC
The DNA here is from genome assembly GCA_013436015.1 of Rhipicephalus annulatus. NCBI lineage: Eukaryota > Metazoa > Arthropoda > Arachnida > Ixodida > Ixodidae > Rhipicephalus > Rhipicephalus annulatus. Next base: position 319,497 of record WOVY01009465.1, on the reverse strand, counting down.
GAGGGAGCAAGTAAAAGTGCTTTGCAGGCTTGGAGCAGCCAGAAAAATGTTTTGGAGCAAGCTTGAAGCAGCCAGAACGGCCCTTTCGAGCAAGTTTAGAGTAGTAACAACATTCAGATCAGAGAAGATGTAGCCCTATTCAAAGCACTTGTGAAGCAACTTTTATTCACTTTTGGAACACTTAGCCAAATTGTGCACTTGCCACACTATAGCAATATAAATGATATGGACACTCCCAGTGGGTTTTGGCCATTGCTGTCATGTTCTGTATAAATTAAAAATTTATAACATACCCTTGGGCATGTTTTATCTGTCGGTGAAAGCGCGTGAGCAAGGGTGACGAACATGGTTGACACAGAGATCAAATGATCTGGCCCTCGAAGGGTGCATGTGATTAGATCCGATACCCCGCCCAAGAAGCCTGTAGCTTAAAAAGAGGGGAAGCACTCTGTCCGTCTTGGAAGAGCATGAAAACAAAAGAGAGAAGGGGAGAAAAAACAGCTCTAGAGGGGTGGGTGTGGCTCGAGCAACAACTGTGAACTTTGCTTCTAAGGGCGTGGTCACGATCGCTGGCGCACACGCCATCTCGGCAGCCATCAGCGGGCGATCGCATAAACTTCTGCGTCCTGCACTCTCATCACGAAGAGACTGTGCGAAAAGTATTTCTATCTTGGAAGTGGCCGTATTCTCATACACCAGCGTTTTGTTCAGTTATGTGAGATCGGATCCAACGAGTTAGCTGCCAGCCTCACTTCATATAGCATTACTATGCTGGTCTCGCAGCTCGCATTTGACGGGTCAAAGCGTCCGCTATCCAGCCAGTTAACGGTCGAACACTCGTGAACATTTAAACAAAAGTAACTTTAATTAACAGGAATTGGGGTCACATTTCAACAAACATTCACAAGCACTCAGTAAGTCCCCCCTAAAAAAGCGGTGCTGTTGCTCGGGCTGGTGGGGTGAGTCTGTCCGCCACTTGGCATTTCTTCTTCCGTCGACGACCGGTGTTTTCACTCTCTCCGTGAGCTGACAGAGAAGATGACAAATGACGCTCTGAAGGTCGTTTGCGGCGCCCGTTTAAAGTGGCCATAACAAAGGAAAAAGGGGTTTCAAGACGTGGAAGTAGCCCCTATTAAGGGATTAAGCGTCTCCCCCGACTTCCTTTGGCGGCACTTGAAAGGCAAACACGGCTCCTGGCCGCTCTCTTCGAGAGGGGACGGCACACTCCCCGTCTGGTGTCTGCTTGTTAGACGCCACAGTTTGTTGATGGCGAAAACAAGGGCACCACTTCTGACATCGGTCGGCAGAGTTTCCTTATTGCGCCATTCCTTGCAATCTTCACCTCCACCTTGCGCACCATTCCGTCCGCACTGGGCAGGCTTTGGGTGACAACGCCGATGGGCCAATCGTTGCGATTTGCTTCTTTGTCCCTGATGAGCACGACGTCGCCTTCTTTTATATTCTTTCATGAAGTGCACGAAGTGCTCTTTTGCCTCAGGGTGTCCGAAGGTGTCGTCGAGCCGTTTCCACACGATGTTTAAGCCCTTCGAGAAGTCATCCACATGAACAGATTTCAACCTTCGGACTTGATGCGATGTCTCAGGACCAAGCCATTTGATTAGAAGGTCGAGCTCTTCCTGCGCAGAAAGGTCTACATCCCTGATGACGCCTTTGAAAGATGACTTCCAAGCTCGAAAGTTCTCAGGTCGATCATCAAACTTCGTAAGTCCTGTAGAGACAAGGTCCTTGCGGCACATGAATTTAAGGACGCCGGCAAGCTCTGAGCTTGAACTGTTAGGTGCTGGCGTGTACGCAGGCGGCTGGTGATAGTCACGGAAGTCCGGGAGGTGGTTGGTTACTTCGGCATGCTCCAAGCTCTGGCTTCTCGGATGAACAACAGGCACCCGAAGAGACGCAAGCTCGGCATCACGTATGGCGGCTTGCTCAGTGATGTAGCTCCAAACCCGTAGTGTCCGGTCTAAAGGTGGGTGTGGGCGCACACACTCCCCGCCATCCTGTTCCACAGCTGCCTCGAGTGCACTTGCCTGCGCGTCTGCAGCAGCTGCCTCTTTTTCATGCTGTAGTACCTCAAGCTCGGCCTCAATTCTTGCCTTTTCTAAGCGCATTGCGGCCTCTTTACGTCCAAACTGAGCTCTTGCTTTGACGGCCTCTGCTTGCGCGCGGGCCTGCACAGCAGCCAGGCTAATCGTGGAGGAGCCCGATCGTCGTGATCGCGAGGAAGCTCTTGAGTGAACCGATAGAAAGAACTGCGATGCTGTTCCATGTGCCTTGTCGCGTTCTTGTGGCGTAGCCTCTCGTAACTTTTCGCTCACGATCGCCTCACGGTCTTCATCGATTACCTGTCGGAGCCGTAATTCGTGTCTGGCTTCAAACGTCTTCGCCTTCTCGAGAAAGGCTGAGTATCTTGCGGTAGCACGTTCGTAGCGCTCGTAACATGAACGAAGGTGCGTTTTGGCGCCGGTTAACTGTTCTCTCTTAGCGCGTGACAGTGCCTGAAGAGCGCTCTCCACGTTTTTCCAAACAGAATCGAGTTTGCGGCAATGCTCTTCGCGGCTCGTTTGGTACATTTCTTTAGCCCTCGTCGATGGGGTTGTTTTTCTTCGCGGCTGAATATTTGATGAGGAAGTTTCATCTTGTGGTGTGACATTTGGGCACTCATGCGTCAGCTCGTCCTGGTCCATTCTTGTTTGCACGTTTTGTCTCGGAGCGGACGTATGTGAAACAAATGGTGCTAAGCTGTGCGTTGAGCGTTGAAAGATGAAATGAGCCCACCTTGTTGCTGCCCTTCTGCTGTCAGCTGCTCAACTCCTTGGCGATGATATCCTTGCAATGGGCGTGTGTCTGGGTTCAACCGGGGGTCTTGCCGTGGCGACGTATCCCATTGCCGGCGGACGTTGAGTTGGCGGCCGATGGCAGTTGAAGCGCTTTTTTTACTGTGCTGAGCTGCGCGTTGAGCGTCGAAAGATGAAATGAGCCCACCTTGTTGCTGCCCTTCTGCTGTCAGCTGCTCAACTCCTTGGCGATGAAATCCTTGCAATGGGCGTGTGTCTGGGTTCAACCGGGGGTCTTGCCGTGGCGACGTATCCCATTGCCGGCGGACGTTGAGTTGGCGGCCGATGGCAGTTGAAGCGCTTTTTTACTGTGTTGAGCTGCGCGTTGAGCGTCGAAAGATGAAATGAGCCCTTTTAGGGGGGACTTACTGAGTGCTTGTGAATGTTTGTTGAAATGTGACCCCAATTCCTGTTAATTAAAGTTACTTTTGTTTAAATGTTCACGAGTGTTCGACCGTTAACTGGCTGGATAGCGGACGCTTTGACCCGTCAAATGCGAGCTGCGAGACCAGCATAGTAAAAAAGCGGTGCTGTTGCTCGGGCAGGTAGGGTGAGTCTGTCCGCCACTTGGCATTTCTTCTTCCGTCGACGACCGGTGTTTTCACTCTCTCCGTGAGCTGACAGAGAAGATGACAAATGACGCTCTGAAGGTCGTTTGCGGCGCCCGTTTTAAAGTGGCCATAACAAAGGAAAAAGGGGTTTCAAGACGTGGAAGTAGCCCCTATTAAGGGATTAAGCGTCTCCCCCGACTTCCTTTGGCGGCACTTGAAAGGCAAACACGGCTCCTGGCCGCTCTCTTCGAGAGGGGACGGCACAATTACATTTGCTGCAATCGCATTCATTGCTTCACCCTTGTGGTGCAACTGTGACTTTTATGCACAGTCGCCTATGTATTCTTTTTTTTTACCTGAACGTGCCAGCATCAATCACAGAGTCGATAAGCGCAAAGCACAGCGGCCAAATTGACCAGAATACGCGCATCCGCTCGATGAGCAATCACATGCAACAGTCTCCCGCTGTTTGAGGAACCAGACATCCCCCCTTCTTTGAGCACCCATACAGCGATCCTTTTTTTTTTCCTGTTTCGAATGCTGCCATCAAGTTAAAAAAAAAAAAAGTTTCACAGGAATGGCAAAGCAATGAATGCAATAGCAACAAATCGTAAAACTGGCAGCCAACTCTTTTAGATCAGATGTCACGTAAATCTACAAAACCCTGTTGTAAGAGAATACAGTCGTGACTACGGTGTAGGAAGGAGAAGTGACTCAATGCGGCAGGCGAGCGCGACGGAACTTGGTTCGGCGCGGACGTGTGCGCACGTAGATGGCGCTGCACGAACAGGGGCCATGTACTGCGGGTCTTCAGTTGCCACGGGCATGAAACGCGCCTTGCACTGTTCCGTATACAGCGCGTGCTTGGATTTCGGTGGCATGAATCCAGGGTCGCTTCAAACGAAAATACCGTTTCAAAAGAACCGAGGTTCTTTGGGACGTCTCGAGTTGGTATGTGAATTTTAAGGCCGAAGCACATGCTCGCTATTTGGGACACGACAGCGACTGTAGCTTCAACAATTCTTCGCGAAGACGCAACCCCGTCTGCGAGTAATTTAAACAGAAATAGGGGCAATAAAATGTTGCGGTGCACCAGTGCTATCCACCACGGTCACGGTGACTTTGGCATACGAAGGAAATTTGAATTTCGCTGAACTCTGGCGCACACATGAATTGGATATCTACTTCAGTTTTGCGTTGTTACTTTTTTAAACATGTCGTTACAGTTATTCATGCATAATAAGCTTGTACGCACATATACATGTTTATTGCACTGTTTTACAGAAAAATGTACCCAACAAGAAACGTTGAGGAAATCACACACATTCAAACACCAAGCCAAATACTCTGTTTAGGACGCTTGTGCAGTCACAAGTTTTGACAGTTTTCTGAGCTTGTGTGTCTTGTTCTTTTCTTTTTTCTGCTTACAATACTGCCTCATCTGAAGGCCCACATAATAATGCAAGATTTTAGCAAATACTTCATCTTTGTGGGTGATGCAAGGAAATGGGAGCCAGTTGTTATCTAACATATGATCAATGGTCAGCTCGTAAGCATTCCTTTGCATACAATTTCTTTGAAACTCTACTCCTGCTGCGCGAAGTAACACAAATACGTTAGTTGTGGGATGAATGAGCTTTCAAAGGGTCTTACAGTTTACGAGGGCTGCTTCAGGCATATGCGAGTGAGACACAGGTCTCGCAAGGCCAAGTTTGCACGTTTCGCACATTGTGCTGTTCAGCAACTTCCGACAAACAAACCCTGTAACATAGTAAACTATGTTACAGGGTTTGCACATAGTAACAGTTCATCAAAAGTTGACAGTGCTGCGAGGGGTGCCGAGGTACAATCATGCAAGAGCATGTCCGAAGCAGTAGCACCACTTTCGGGGGGATCCGCAAGAAAGCATTGAGAAAGCAAGCCACCAAGTTCCTGTCTTTGCTTTCGGTGCTTCTTGAAAGTCTCGTTGACGTCAAGTCTCTCGGCTAGCCTCTTGCGTTGTTTTTTCTCTTTCGAGAGATAGCTTGGGCAGTCCGGAAAAAAACTGGGCACTGCATCTATGGAGAGGCGCTTTCTGGGGTGCTCAACACAAAACATTGCCGTTGTAGACCGCTTAGGTTTTGCTCACCAAATGAGGCTCGAAGTGCCGTTCGCAAAGGTGGTCTGTTGACTGTATGATTCGATCTAGCGTGGAATGGCATTCCTCCACACCCGAAGACGTTCTTCATCTCTCGGCGCAGAAAACAACGAAAGTTTCTCGGTACAGGACTTGTACTCTGTGTTGCAGCGTGGGGCGAAACACTTCTCCCCATCGCTTTTACATGGCCAAACGCACGTCGTATAAGCTCACAGGGTTAACCAAAACTTTCAAAGATTGCGGATAGTCCACAAAAAAGTGAGACGTTCTATATGAAAGACGGCCTCGTGTCGGAGCGAACTGAAGTGGCCGCTATCAGTTCGCGACTCGCATGGCCCCGGTACTCCTAGCGCCCTCTAGTAGGGAGAAAGCAAACCCGGACAAGTTCTCCATAGAGCTGCTCTGCTGCGCCTCCAAGGCGATCAGTTACCTCCCCTTCCTACACCGTGATCGTGACAAAGAGAGATGCTCTTCTAGCAGCCCCTTCGCGCTGAGAGTGCAGCACGGAAAAGGATTCACGAGCTATTCCCACTGATGCCAGCAGTGATCACATGCTCATAGCGTTTGCGATCACGCCCTGACAATGAAAGCTCATAGCTGCTCCTGGAGCGATCATAGCCTTTACGAAACTGAAACGATAACCGTTTCGATGAAACCAAAAAGATGTTTTAGCCACGTTTCCGGGCTTGGCGCTTGATGGCTTTCACACTTCGTGGCTAAATTCTGGTGCTGAGGTGCAGTGCGGTGCTGATAGGCGAGTTTGGCGCAGCAGGCATGGTTCGGCGCATAATGACGCAAGTAAGCAAGTTTGGCACACAGTGGCACAAACGGCACAGCTGTTCCACCCCTGCAATTACTTTTTTTGTATAAAGTGTAGTTTTTATATACCAAATATTTCATGAGCGTTTGAAAGAGCAATGATGATTTGATTGATGATTGATTAATTTGTGGGGTTTAACATCCCAAAACCACCATATGGTTATGAGAGACACCGCAGTGGAGGGCTCCGGAAATTTCGACCACCTGGTGTTCTTTAACGTGCACCCGAATCTGAGCACATGCTTGAAAGAGCGAGTGTTTTCTAAACTAAGAGCGTTGCACATTCAATCAGCAGATCACAATAATCTGGAATCAGCGCTGATTGCAGTGCAACAAAGATGGATGTTCTAACCGGATTAGAAAGAAAGTTATGGTATGTTGAACATTTGGCAGTGAAATGCCAGCTTGAAATTCACTCACATATGTTGAACACGCCATAGCGCTTGTTCAAATGAATAGCAGATACAAACGACATTCTTATGGCAACCATCCTGGTAAGACTGGCTTGATCTTAGCATGTGCTGAGCACTGGACAGAACTAGCTAGGAACGAATGGTTCCACGAAGTAGCAGATACTGCATTTCAATGAAACGGAATCATTTTTTGCTGAACAGCGGAAAGTCACACATCGCTTCTTCACTGCTTTGCCGGAACGGTGAAACGGAACCCCGGAAAATAGGCAGTTATGGAAGAGCCTCGCATACAAACCCTATAAAAAGCACATCTTGTTTGTGCTTAACACATCCTCATCAGTAGTAAACTGGTATGTAAGTCAAGCATGGAGGAACAGAGATGCCCCCAAGCCAGTGCTATTGCAACATTTATATGTATATCCATCTTACAAACGCATGTTACGGTCACCAATAACACAATCTTGGCCTCCTTGGCAAAAGTGTCGCGTCGCTTCTAACCAGCACCTAATGGCACAGTGAGAAGACATCAGCAGATTCCTGCACATGCAAAACATCAATATTCACACATAACTGCCTCGTCGGTGGACAAGAAGGGAATCGTTGTGCGATTGAGGAAAACACTTTTCTGCCACAAAACATTACGTTAAACATCTAAAAATCATACACAAAAGAAAGCAGAAGCAGTGCAAGAAGTGCCGAGGAACATGAACCCCCTACCCTCTTGAAACGGAGACAGCCTACCTGATTTGCAAACTCCCACTTGTGCAGGCCTACCAGCTTGCCCTGGCTTTCGGTGCCACTCTGAAATGAATTGCAGTTGCAAGGGAACCATGTGCATCATTGAAAAAACACAAAGCGCTTATATTGAGTTGATAAGTGTCACTTTATATTATGCCATTGCACTGCTATGAGCCAACAGAGAATCATGCCAAGGAAAGTATACGGGATGCTATTATAAGAAACTGTAGTGTAAATGTAAAGAAAGAAAATGGATGAAGAGGTAACTTGCCGTGGGCAGAGTTCAAGCTTGCGCCCTTCGAATAATGTGTCTGATGCTCTACAAACCGAGCTACCATGACAACTATACCCTTGTCCACTTTATGGGGCGTACATGTTCCTTCAACGTGGGAGCATCAATCAGCACAACCTGTAGCCATGATGGCGAGCATAGAACACTCATTATTTGCCTGTTTGGCATCACGTAGCACATGAACTTATTAAGAGCCGGCAGCTGACTAATACTCTCTCGTATACTACCTGAAGGCCCCAAGTCTGCCAGAACGAGACCCTCGCTAGGAATGAAGGAAAGAAGTGTACGTTTAAAGGCTCGTTTAATTTGTTAGACACAGTATTGATGAGAACTAACCGACAATCATGCCAATGAAAGTATAGGGGATGTTATTATAGGAAATTTTCATGTAAATGTGAAGAAAAAAATATAACTTGCCATAGGCAGGTTATCTTTCCCTGCAATCCTCGGCAAGTTGCCGTATTTACTCGCACAATTTGCTCACTTTTTTTCGAGATTTTGGGGCTCCGAGAAGGGAGTACGCAAATTACGCAGGGATTTCACAATCGCATAGTGTACAATAGTCCCAACGCGTGCCATATATACACTAAAAATTATAAACCGATGCACAAACAAAGTGTATTTGTTAATTAAACAGAATTACCATGATCTTTAACCTGTCAGATCTGGTCACGTGCAGCCTAGTACAAATCGCTGATCGAAGGTTTTCGATTGAGAATCATCGCCGTGGCCGCTGTCACCGACCTCCCAAAGCGCATTGTCCTGGTTTCGTCGAGCGCGTTCAAACATCCCATTTCCTTTAAGCTCTTTTAGAACATGCTGTGAGAAACTAGGTCCCACGACACGGCGATACATAAAGACCTAAGTGTTTGCATATAGTTGAAAAGGCCTTTTTTAATGGCAGAAAACTTGTATCAGGAAGCGCGCACTCTGCTTTCTCCCGTACAGATCTAGCCGATCGTGACATACTGAAGTTCACGGTGAAGTGCTTGGCGATGGCATGGTTCCAGTTTTCTTCAACCAACTTCACAGCAGCGAGCTTGAATTTCGCCACTGGGAATGGGGAGCATAAAATAGGCGGGTAATTTTTTTTTCGTAAAGCTGGCAAAGTATTAAGGGCGTGCAAATTATGCGAGTAAATACGGTATCTCTTCCAGTATGTTTATATAGACTTCTTTGATGCCCTGCTTCCACAGTGCCTGCACGATTGCTGATATCTCGACCTAATCAAACGTCTTCTCATAATCTATGATGGCTATGTACAGGATGTGCATCCTGTGCATTTTGTATATCAGCTGCTAAACCACTACTGTCATTAATACTGACATTATAGATGTTTTTAAGCACCAGTCTGCCGAGGCAACAAACTGGAAGCATTTAGTGTTCAAAGGAATGCCATGACAAATTCTCAAAATAAGATACCTATTACTGTATTGCAACAAAGGTGCAGAAGCTGGCTGATACGGTGACCTGTATCAGTGACCTGGCTTTTGTTTAGTCGAAATCAATATGCAATAAGAAACTTCAATTACTTATGACTAGAGACCAGATTATAGGCAAGTGCCTATTTTGTTTCTTGCGTTCCTATCGTGCCACTTTGATATATGAGCATAAATTATCAAGTTAACAAGAGCTTTTATAGTGTTTTTATAATGCTTATAAATGCCTATTTTTTAACCTTGATGGCTAAATTCCTGTATCTATATAAGCCTACACTCTAAAACGGCACCTATATCAATGCTATTTAATCTCAAATTTTGCTTTCGAGTACAGTTGGAGACCGGTATTCATGTTACCAGGAAGAACTGAGCGTTCTAAACTCAATGCGGTGCAACCTATACCCCATCTCGTAAGTTCCTTACAGCACTGTCAATGCTACAATGTCTCTTAGCCAATAGGAAGGTCAATTAGCCTCTACACATGTATTCATTCGCGTCGCGTAGTCTGCTCAACATCTCCCAGGTATCTGCTTACATGCGTAGTGAACAGGAGGTGTTTCTGTGCAGGCGAAAGACGATGGAGAATGAATGCGAAATCGTAGAGTGTCATTAAAGAAAAGTAGAATGTAGATTTTGAAAAAATGATGTCCACATGGTTTCTGTTTTCTTTACTTCTTAAAAGGCACTTAACTATGTCACAAGAGAAATTTTAATTGGAAACTGGAAGTTGTTGCGTCCCCAATAAAAAGCTTTGCATTACTAGAATTTTTCATTCAGTTCATTACAAGCCATGAAAGCATCACTCAAGGAGGAGAGCTTAAAACCATTGCTACTCCCCGGAGTAGATTTCACTAGCCAAATTCCTTTCCTGCATACTTGATTCCGTATCCGAGCAACTCTGAGCCGGAAGATCACACGACGCAGACGCATCAACACGTCATGCGCACGCAAGGTTACATTCTCATGACATACCTATGCCAGGTAGCGCACGCAAGCGGTGTTGTGCATATTGGACGTTCTCTGTATTGTAGTGCTTGTTTCTGTGGGATGAATCCCTATATGCGACCACGTTTGGAGAGGCTGGCACGGATCAGGTATCCTTATCAGGATACACAACGTCGCACAGGTGGAACTGCTCTAAGGGGCGATGCACCAAAAACACGCCAAACATTGTGAATTCTGACACCATCACGAGCGATGGTGATCCGAACACCAACGCAAATGAAATGGAGGCAACTTAGTCTCCCATCTCTCTGGATACGAAGTTAAAAAAATATTGATAATGAGGTGCACAGATTCGTCTGTACTTTTTAATATTTCTGTCAACCTAGATACTTCTACTCAGGCAACATGATGATTGATTGATTTGTGGGGTTTAACATCTTAAAACCACGATATGATTATGCGAAACGCCGTAGTGGAGGGCTACAGAAATTTTGACCACCTGGGGTTCTTTAACGTGCACCCAAACCTGAGCACACTGGCCTACAACAATTCCGCCTCCATCGGAAATGCAGCCGCCACAGCAGGGATTATACTCAGGCAACAGACTGCACAAATTACACATGCTGCCTCGAAAAATTCTCACAGTGTAACGCACTACTTTGACGTTGGTAGAACCATTCCTTATTAAATACGACACTTTCACCATGTTGGTGTGCATGCCCGCGGGATTAAGGTCAAGCGGCGTTCAGTCTGGGGTGCGTAGCATTAGAAATCTTTCGGGGTGCGTAACATTAGAAATCTTGGCAGGTGAGATCGTAAGCGCCCAGTGCATGCATTCCTCTTGCCTGCCCGAAATTCTCAAGCCTGGTTAAGGGCAGAAGAGGAATTGATCCCGTGTGTTAGGCCAAGTTATTACAAGCAAAAAGACCCTTCTGGTCAGTTAGTGCTCGAACTATTTGCTCCTGTGTTGCCCATCTCAGCCATGCCGAATAGAAAGACCCTGAAGCATGTTTATTGGACGGTTCACACTTCACTCGTCATGCTGGACTATAAAAGCAGAGACCGCATTCTGCAAACCCTGCAAAAAAAATAATTGCATGAATATATGCTAGGTCATTGGTGCCTTTGTACCATGATAAAAGAAAACATTTCTGTTTGGTTTCCAGTTGTATACACACATCGCACACATATTTCATCGAAAATTTTAATTATTGTGCCTATATTTACAATTTGGGGGGCCTACAACAGTGTTTTGCCTTCCTATTTTTGGTGCTTAATATCCAGTTTTTTTTTTTGTGCCCATAAATCCGGCCTCTACTTATGACATAGGATTTCAAAACATTAAGTTAAATTGTGAACACGCACGTCAGGCGCCTAAATTTGCTATCCCACACTTATTCACTTGCAAATGAAAGCAGAACATTGTTCAGTTGATGGCTTCACAAAAGAATGGTCATTGAGCATTCGCGGGCTTGTGCTTCTCGGGCAAAGCACATCCAGATGAAGTTCAGGAAGATACAAGTAAATAGCTGCACAATCCATAAAGGACATGTTCTGGAGACAAGTTTCACACATGGCTGAAGCACCATGTGCAAAGTTGTACACATGGCACATGACAAGTTTTGCACTTAGCTGAAGTGCCATAATCAACATTCATAGTGAATGATGTGAGAAGCTTTATGGCACAGCATGCCACGTCAGCATAACGAACTAGTTATGGCAAATTTCATTGAGAGAACAGGAGTAGAGGGACAGGGCACTGAGGGCCGACAGACAGGGCACTGGAAGCAAAGCCACTCGTTCTGCCACTGAAATCCGGCACGCTCCTGGAGAGCAGGTGAGAGGGTGACGATTGAGGAGACTATGTGATTGAAACAATCCAGGCCCCGGCATATTCTCTGTGGGGCAGCAGCAAAATGCACGCAAAATCGGATGACCACTTGTTCCTTATCCTAATACATAGTACGTTTGTGCAACGATGCATTCAGCAAATGTCCAGCTGTCATCGTTGCCACCCGTGCAAAACAGCGGAACAGTGTTTTCAAACTACACATGGTTGCTACCAATGCCGCCGCACTCGCGGGATGAAGAAAAATTCGGGAACTGTGTGTGACGTTCAAAGGCCACGTGACTCGTCGCAATACGCCTACTCCGCTTTTCAGGCAAGAGCACTGCAAAGTGCACCTGGCTGGTTCTCGGCGCAGCAAAAGCACACTTGCTCTACCAATGAATGGCAGTGCTCCTGTGCCTGTTCAACCACTGAAACATGCCGGCTGTGAAAGGAGCACTTTCAGCACGCTTTTGAGTGCTCCTGCGCTCCCAGTGGAATTTGCCATTAGAGTAGACAGCACATACCTCGCTTAGTGAACTCCACTGGTATGTCCTCACAACACGATCAGTCAGGCCAAGGATTAGCTCCATCTTCCCATCCTTGTCTGAAGAAAAACGCATAGCAAACCAGGACACGTTATGTGACTATTTCCAATGAAAATATCTTTTTCAACAGAAATGGGAACAAACCCAGCAGTAGATTGTGCAGCATTCCATTTTAATGCTACAGGCAGTATAGTTTAACCTAAATACATCCAAGTTCAAAGGGCTCACAAGAGAGCTCTCATGTTTTGTGAATTTTCAAAATAAAAAAAGAAGGCCATTTGAGCTTGTCTACGAACTCCACGTGCCTCAGTCTCTGGAGATGGCGAAATTGTTTCACCAAAGCCATGTCGAAGGCATAAAAGCTCTCTAATAATTTATTTTTCGTCCACAAATTCATGAAGAGATTATGAGGTGTAGCAGCATGTCAGCACTCTTTCCGATAACGAACGAATACAGGCATTGTGCTTCGGTGCAAGGCAGCTCACTCTGCTACAGCTGAACCCCTTTACAAGAGACATGCACAGGGGAGCAATTAGTCTTTTATATCACTTATTTCTCTCCTATAAGCAGGGTATTATATTCTCAATTTCTGATCAACATTTATTTTAATGAAGGTGCACTTGCATCTTTTATATACAAATATCTCTTACATCAGTCTCAGCACCCTTTTATAAAAGGGTCCGAATGTCACACGGGCACTTCGAAGCCTTTTGAGCAAGAAAAGTTTCGAAAAAGTTTCGCCTGCACACACACAAATACAGTAAATCTCGTTTTCAGGAAGCAGTCTTTTTTGAAAACAGCTATCATTGATCTCTTTCACGGCCATAAAAGAGTAGCCTCAAAACTATTACGCACCAAAAATTATGAATTGGTTAAAAAAATCTGCAAATCCGTCACCTAGGCTCATCATACAAATATCATATGTTGTAAAATGCCTAATAAACCATTTAAAGCTTATTTTCTTGAAAACTATTGTAAGCAGGCCGACAGGCTCGAGATTACATGGCAACGCCTTGCGCGTCACACACACTTCAGCGAGAAGCCATGGGTGCACACAACAGCTGCAGTGATCCAAGAAGGAAATCGGATTCTATACATCCATAGACGCAATTATGTTTTGATTGATTCTTTTTTTAATGATTGATTCTTTTTTTAAGGCTAGCACCACACTTCCACATGTGAGTTCAGAAGAAAAGACTAAAACAAGATGGTCGGTGCCATGTGTCTGCGAGGCAATGACTTTACATTAGAAGTATTAACTTTATAAAAGACCACTTGCGTAAAAAGACTTCTTTTGTACTCGTGTGACAGGGGTATAATAGCATTCTTTAAAAGGGGACGTGGCAATTGGAACAATAAACTTGGTCGAACTTATCGATTTTTAAACTTGTTTTTTTTGTTTTTGGGATCCTCGAACCTTCTTTTACCTCTTGGTGAAATATTATAATGAACTACACAGTAGTAATAGAGAAAAAAGCACTTTATCCGTGTGTTGTCGAAAACCGCGAAAAATCTGTCTTCAGGAGGTGCCAACGCGCCACAAATTGTGCAGCTCTCGCGCAATGGAGCACTGCCATCTTTGCATAATTGTGAAGAGGGGATATCAGAGCTGAAGATAACTGGCGTGCCGTATTTCTACAACGAAAGATAAAACCAGGAAAAGCGAGCGAAAAAGAACAAAAGTGGAATCGAGATTAGTTGCAATAGTCACGAGGGGCTCGTGGCGCACCCCTATTGGTTGTCCGAGATTTGAACAGCTTTCATGCGCATTTGCACAGAAGAGAGCCACTCCTGGCTGATGCCCATTTTGTTCATTCCTGTGTTGATCGCCGCAACAACATGCATGTTCTGCTATGAGCCTCAAAGGAGTGAAGTACCGCACGGTCCACGTGTACACGAAACTGCGAACCCCATGAAATAAAAGGATAAAACTGGACACAGAAGCAAACACCACTAATTTCACCAATCAGGAAAAGCCCGCACACGTGGGAGATAGGGACAGCTTGCTCGTGTGCGACTGAGACAGCGTGTCCGTATGCACCGATTACAACCCAACCGTGGGCCATGTTGACGGCGTGTGCTCCATTGACGATGCAACCAGCTCTTGCGACGCGTCCACGTGTAGTGCCAACGCTTCCACGTGCAGTGTTGACGAGTTTGTGGGCGGTGTTGATGAGTCCGCAAGCAGAGTTTAGGGGTCCGTGTGTGGTGTTGACATGTCCCAGAGCAGTGTGGACAGTGCTTCTGCGAGCGACGGCAACACCGCATTGCCAACGGTAGATGTTCACGTGACGAGTATTCAGCAGGGGATTTCGGCTCCAACCCTCACTAATGAAGACATTTCGCAACAAAATAAACGCAAGCAGATGCTTTGAATGCATTGTCACCTATCTTAAAGCTGATTTCATCAATAATATCAGCATAACGAGTCACATCAGCACGCCAAATTTCATCAATTAATTCCAATAATTAACACATTTTTAACTGCCACGCCCCCCACTTAACAAATTACACAAGCGTGTTGCGGTGAAGCATCTAGAAGCAAGTCCATCATTACAGAGCGCAAGGTTTTTGGTGCGTGAACTATGTAAATTTTGATAACTATCGTGCTCCTTTTTCTCCACTGACTGCACTGCAGTTCGTATTCCACAAGGCAGAGCAGGCCATAACCTGTCAAAGCAGTAGAGGGACTAAGGCAGCACTGCTGCTGTTTTATGTCTTACACAAATGTGCAGCGGCATTGTATATTTTTCCCATTTGGAACGCTAAGCAATTTGGCAAGAGGCACAACAAAACAAGACCCAGAAGCATAGAAAGGATAGACAACAAAGTCGCAATACATAAGCTCCTGCATTTGCTAATGTATGCGAATATATTCTTCTTGTATACACTTGGCCCAACTAGCCAAATTTTTCATATTACACTTGCTCTCTTTAACAGTAGAAGCAAACACAAATTGTGCACCTTGCTGGAAAGATGCCAGTTTTACACTGCTTGTGATTCTCTAAAGAACACCCCAATTAAAATATTACCTAATTGCTGTAATATAATTGATTTTGACCTTTATAAGCATCAAAGAATAAAGGTTACTCGCACGTTCACAATACTCAAGGAAACATCTGCATGCTCTTATTCTCATAGACTAAGTCCCCTTTCTTAAAACTGTTGTGCATGCTATATAGCAGACGTCCAATTGTACATTATATATAGTAGACGTCCGCTTTCCCAGAGCCTCAAGGGACCGGGAAAACGTCCGGAAAAATAAAGGCAAGTGAAAACACACTTTTAATAGGTATTTTTGCTGACGGAGAGGGTCGCAATAGGAGTACAAGGTTCTCATTACAATTCAGCGAATGCATCGTTTAGGCGGCTCGAGCCAAAAGAAAAAAAGTCTGATGTGACCGACGCTACCACATTTGTAAACACTTAGGCGGGAAAAAAAAAGTCACTTATTTTCGTTTGTGCGACGCTCCACTTGCCCGCGATTATGTCTGCCTCAATTTCAGTTAACCTCATGCTGTTGCTGTACACCAATGACAGTGTCTGTGCTTGCGTCATCTCCGAGATCGTTGGCTGTGTAGGCGCTACTTCTTTGATATTGGTGTCGGAGCCATCGGAGTACTCTATAACTTGACGAATGATTTCGTCATCGGTTAATTTTCCACACACAGCATGAGGTCTTTGCCAGCGTCAGCGAAGCCCTCAAGGGTTATCCCGGCTGGAATCGAAACACCAGCAACCTGCAGATCGTCGAAAACAACATTCACAGGTGGAAGTGCGTCGCACACGTGGTCCACTCCGGGCGAGACGGCCGCCTCGGCGTCCAGTATGATGCTCACATGACAAAAACAGTTCCGAAGGGTCTGTTGCGTAACCACCTTCTAGTAGTCTGGAAGCATGCCGACAACAGACCAAAAATCAACAGCATAGCTTTTGCCATTGTCGTAGCACAGGTTGCATAGCACCATGTGGCCTAAGCTACGGCCAGAGGCTGCGGCTGGCAACGGATTGGCGTGTGCGGAATTGCAGCATTTTTGGTTTCTAGGGTACAACAGCCGTGGCACGATAGGTTTGAGGGTCCGAAACAACCAAAATGGTGGCTTTGATAGCGACTTCGAGTCTTTGGTTAGTGGTAAAAAAGTCCAGAAAATCAGAAGGCAAAATCTGTAAACGTACGAAATTTTGAACTTTTTCATACATTGAGTCTATGCGGAACTTGACGGTGCCACAGATGAGTCCGGGAAATCAGGTATGCCCGGAATTTCAGGCGTCTGAGAAATCGGACGTCGACTAGTTGGGACGCGTTGCAATAAACATCAAGCACATCTAAATCAATATTTCTGCAGACTCCAACTTTATATTATAAAAGGGATTCTCGAAGGGCGAGTTTCCAATTTCACATTGATGTTCCTGATAGAGGCTGAACATTGGTCCCCTACTTGCCCCCCCCAACTAACCACCCACACAAAAGAAAAAGTTTGACAGGAAAATAAGAAAAGAAAACAGAGTAACTCACTGATGTCAGCCAGCAGGGCCATCTTTGTGTTTGCGGGCAATCTCTGGCTATGGAAAGGCTGGAGCTGCTTCCGATCATCCTCCTTAAAAAAAACAAAAAAAAAAACTCGCATTATAGAGTTCTGAATGCCGAAACCATAACGTGATTATGAGGCATGCCACAGAGGGGAACTACTGATGAATATCGATTGCCCGGGGTTTTTTTAACATGCGCATAAATAGAAGTATACGGGCAATTTCGCATTCTGCCTTGGTCAAAACGCAGCCAACTTGATACGAAATCAAACCTGCACCATCGTTCTTTAGCGGAGCAACACCTAACTACCACAGTAGGCCTAATGGCGAAAAGAGAATAAAGAAATACGCAGCTATCTTCCAGCACCAATGTAAAGGAAAAGCAGTGAACACAGCCATAAAGTACATTTGGATAGCTGCTTTGAAGTGTCTGTGTGTTTTACACTTGAATAATTGGAATCGTGTGCTTCACAAAACATTCAGCCAGCTCTTTCAAAGCATTGCACTTCAGCTCACGATATGTCACTTTCCAATCATAAGCATGGCATAAATCCAATAAAAATGCAGTCCTGTACAACTGCTGCAGCCTTTTCAGCAAATGTTTTGCACACGCCCCTTCGTGTGGCAATATTCTCATCAGAAACAGAGCTGATACATGATTGCTTCAGGCCTTCTCGGTATTGTAGCCAGTAGCGGAATGATTGACTGAGGCATTATTTTCCTGATGCAGTGCCATTTTCTGTTAACCTTTTGAACGTCGATATCTCGCAACGAAATGCATCTCCCCAGAGTATCTCCAGAAAGATAGAACCGAAACTATCCAGTGCATCACAGCAATAGAGCAACTGAAAAAAAAAATAGACAAAGAAACAATGGCACTAGAAAAAGTTCCATCTATTCCCGCAATGTCGCAGCATGTGCCAAGCAATAACTATGATAAAAAAAGGAGTTCGTTTTAAACATATGGGTAATGACATCAATTTAAGTCTTTGACAGTCTTGTGGCTGTTGGCATATGACATGCATGTACATCTTTCACCCTCAGATGGTTAAAATTACTGGTCATCATCTGAAGCAACAGTGTTACTACAAATTACTCCTTCTTTCATACTCTGTTTATTTTTATTCTTTTAATCCAGAACTATCATTCTCTTAAGATATAAAAGAAGATTTAAAGTGCAGCTTTTTTTTTTAACAGTGCACATTTATACACTAGTTAAATTATTCAAGCTTTGTCTTTCATACCTAGGTTATGTAGACGCATTTATTTTCTATTTGTGGTCACTGCCATGTGAGAATATTACAAGAATAATTTTTCAGTTCTGTATGTTGCTACATTGATTAAGGTTGCAAAATGCTGCATGTATCCATACAGCTGGTTTCATGCACATGGCTTTACTGTTTTACCACTTATTAAGTTGATCCGGAAACAAAACAGCAATGCTAACAGCACAAAGTGATGACCATTAAACACGCTGGCTAAATATTCTGACACTTCAATGAATGCGACTGCCGTAATTATGATTCCTCTTCATTACAACTCCTGTATTTCGCTTATCTGTACATTTTGTCAGCCGTACAATCTTCATTTTGTACTGCATTAATAGTACATATTTGTTTTCCCTTGACAGTCCACACATTTGCTACCACTATAGACCAAGGATGCGATTCTCCATGAATCCACCTTGTGGATTATACACTTCTGTGGAGTGCATTCAGTTACTCATGAAACAGTGAGCCATGATGTCATGGCGCTCTTGATCATGTCGATGCACCAAGCCGGCCAACACATTCCCAGTATAAAGAAATTCAAGTGAATGAAATACACAGTAACAGGACACAAACTTGACAAACCTGAACTTGCATATGAATATGAGCTATTATGTTGGAAAACTATGCAGGGAATGCGTACTGACCTTTCAGGAGCATTAGGTCGATAGCCACATTAAACCTAATTCAAGGGCTACGTAATTTAGAGTACATGCTTGGCCTCAGAGATGCGTAGCCAAAAACGGATCTTTGAGCGCAGCATTGATTGTGGTGAAATGCATGGCGTCCCTCTCATTTGCGGCGAGTTGTGACAGCTTCGTGGCATTAAAATCACATCGCGGAAGAAGGACCAAAAATAGAAACTGCTCGCCGAACTCCAGCCAATCAGTGGAGGCCAAAGGGCATAGTCAACAAGGTGGCTACATCGAGAATCACGCCCCAGATTGGAAATCAAGTTTCCAAGTTCTAAACAACACAAGGATAATTAAAAAGAATTATTTGAGAAGTAAAAAAGATACCCAAGTACTGTAGCAATTCAATGAATGAGCTGTCAATATCACTGAGTGAAGCCATACTCACATTTGTGTCTGCCTGCAGAGCGAACATATGACACCAGCCATCACAGCTGATGCTGAGGACCTTGTTCTGTTGAGCAGTAAAGGGAAGAGAACAATTACTAAACTGAGTAACAACTGCACTGACACTTGATCGAATAGTCAAGACTGTGGAGAGAGCAGTGAAAGAGCAACTTTAGAGAAAAAAGTTACTTCGCTACAAAGTTTGAAGTAACTCTATAGCAAAAACACAAGTAAAAAACCTATCACCCCCCCCCCCCCCGACGTTTTCTGTTTCAATCATACAACAAAAGCAATATGCCAACAACTATAAAAATGTTCGATGCAATATTGAACTGTCAATCGGATCATCCAAAGTGTTTTTTTCTCATATGCTATCATCCTTGCCTAAACAGGTGCTGCACGGACTTGCTACAGATTAAAGGGGTGGTGAAATGCTTCCGAAAACTTTCAACTACATGTTTATTCAGAATACTGACCCTCCATTCAGATACGTCAACTTCTTTTATCGTCCAAGTTCATTTAGTAGCTATAAAAGCCCTATCAATGCCCTGCTCGCTTTCCCATCAACTTTAAAGCTGACGTCACTTAAAGACAGCCAACGTGTCGTCGACAAACCATGCTGATGCAGCAACGTTTGCTGAGCGATACTTGACCGAGGTTTGTAGCAACATACTGTTCCGGTCGCGGTGCTGTAAAGACATCACAAACGTTATTTTCACTTTGATAGGTTATGCGGCACTGACGGCGCACACAGTAGGCTCAGCGAGGACTAAGACACCTTAAAAATGCCTTAAGACACAACCTAATGCAACCAGTAAAAGAAACACTGGGACGCTGTAGTGAGTAAGCAAAAGCAACACGTGATAGAGCCCGGATGTAATTAAAAGCAGAACGAAGGAGATTACTTACTGTACTTCGACAATATACTATTCTAAAAGCGCAAAAATTGCAGCTTGTTTTTTTCTTTCCTATCTTCCTACAAGCCCATCATTCTGGAGAAAAAGAAAGCTAACCCTCTGTTTATAACTTCTCTTACCATGAAACTTCACTGACGTGACGCGTTAGGGCCTACGGCACCCAGTAGGGTCACATAGTCGTTCAGGAGCCCAAGAAAACTGCTATTTCGAGAAAGCATGATTTATTATAAGCTGGATATTGTGCCGAAATATTTTATAATTGGCATGTCTAATCCTTATTTAGGTCAGAAAAATTACAAGCGGGCAGCTTGATTTTCGTTTCACGACCCCTTTATTGAGAGCACTAAGAATCTGGTAACTCTGCAGGAAATTGGTTATCAAGGGCAATAACATGGGCATAAAGAACTGTGTTAAAACTACTCAATTATTCTTTATGAGAGGTGCTCCAGAAACTCAACAGGGTGCAGCTCTTCAGTAAACCTCGAACAGGTTTTAAGAGCTAAGGAATATTCTAACTATACTCGGCGACAACTTTTCTTGACAGCACTGTGGAAGCGACAGAACGGAAGCACATGACTGCTACCGCGCGAGAAAATAGAACTCAAGTTCAGTGATAATTTTTCTCATTGGCCTTGCTGAAATAAATACTGCTTTGTTTATTATGAGGCTCAGACATTTCTGGCAAGTAATAAGTAAAATAGTTCTTTTTCACTTAAAGAGAACGCCCTACCTTTCTTTAAATTTTTAAAGACAGCAGCGCCTTTTCAGCCCACGTAGTTTCCAAAATAAGCGTGGCATCCATGACATAGTGAGCGAGTGTGCAGCCACAAACGTGCTGTTTAGTTCAAGAAAAATATACTTGTAATACGACACTAAAGTGTACACCGAATCCTCAAACTGTTTCACCCATTCACATTTTTATCTATAAAACTTTCCAAATGCATTAACAATGTGAGCAAGCAAAACCGAAATCAGCCCCAACCTGCCGCACTCAAGGTTGGAACAGGGTAGATGGGTTTGATAAAATTCCATAAAGCAGGCAAAAGTGTCTTATGTAGCAGGCTTGGAGCATTCAGAAAGACGTTTTGGAGCAAGTTAGGAACACTCAGAGAGAACGTTCAGATCAGATGTAGCCCTGTTTCACAGTACTTGTGGTGTTACATTTGTCCAATGCGACATTTTTCAAACAACAGGCTAAATTGCACAATAGCCTTATCATTGAAATATCAATTACGTGGACACTATCGAAAGGTTTTTCCCGTCGCCATCATGTCCTGTATATAGTCTAAATTAATAACGCACGGTTATGCAGTGTACTTTCTAATTTATTTTCATTGTTTTGTAATTAATTTATTTGATTATCGGACACATGATTCCACTACATTGAAATTCTCTAAATCTGCAGGCAGGCTACACACGCCGTCTCTTTCTTGTTGTAGCGACGACTTCGCTCTGTGTTCACTGCAACTGAAACCATCACAAATTTTGTTACGAGGCGCTAGCATTCAAGGACACTGCTAGTACATGTATGTCCTTTTTCAGTGCCCCCATGGTGAAGCAGGTGATGTGACTGGCGCTAGAAAACGACAATATATTTTGGGGGTTGTGAATGATAAGCAATTTTTATTACTAGGCATGCTGCACGAATGTAAAGTGGCGACTTTATTCGCACAATTTGAAGAGAAATTACTTGTGGTGACTTATCACTCGTCATTTGGCGAATTTTACTCGAAAGTCAGTGGCAACCATGCCCATACCCGTTTTGCTTCCTCATACTTCAGGAACATTTTCCGAAACAACGGTCCTGCGTGATCACTTGAGCTTAGCGGCAAGTTGTGTTCTAAAAGAAATCCCTAGAATAGGCATTCTGCACGCATCGGACTGTCTTCGGAGCTCTTTTGGAAGAAACTTTCGATGTTGTCGTGCCCTTCTTCAGCACAAACATAGTGCTGATGAAGGATGAGATGTGTGCTTGTTGGTAGCAGAACTTCAGTAAAATTTCTTGTAGCACACGCAAAAGATAGGACAAAATGAAGACACATAGACACAGGGTGCTAACTTCATTGTGTGTTGTTTTTGCGTGCGCTACAATGAAACTTACTGAAGTCGTTCTGATGCTTCTGTGTAGCAGTGTCAGCCTTGCCATCGTGTGAAACGCTTATATCACAGGCGCACGTGGTACGGAATCCGTACTTGCCACCTTTCCGCAAAGTCAGAAAGCACAGAAACTCAGTTTTGCACGAGTCCAGAAACGCATGCAAGTACTTGTTTGCTTTTGACACCGCCATATACTTCCCAACTGAACTAGGGGAAACACACGACCCTCCCAACCACGTAACAACTGACGCCTCGGCAAGCTGAACAGGTCTGGCGTACAAAATTTGGGGGCCAAAGGCAGACAGACGTATATGTTCTGGTACCTTTTACCTTGCCTTTTTTTTGACATGATGGTGAGCGGGTTCCATGGCCGCTGGCCTTTGCCCAGATTCACGGTACTCTACGGTATGGTTACAATGAATCAGAAGTGTAGTAGCGAGTGCTCTTACACAGCACCACAACTCTTTTAGCATGAAAGGCTTACGTATAAGCGAGTGATTTATAGAACAAAAAAAAACGCCTCTTCTGTGGCTGCCACATTTTAAGAGGTTTGAGTTGGAATTTGTAGAATCGGGAGATTAAGTCAAAATTCAATGGTCTCCTAAATAATTCAGGAGAGTTGACAAGTATGATAACATGTGTGTTTTGCCCGCTGGTGAAAGTGCCCAAGCGGGAGCGACGAAATCTGCTGAACCAGGAATGAATCAAGTCGACCCATCTCTGTCGCTCAGAAGGCGCATGCGATAACAGCACCCCTCGGGAGACCTCCCGTCGAAACAGAGAGGGAATGTCATGCCTGCTTTGAACGAGAATGAAAGGAGGCAGGAGGGGGGGGGTCACTCATACAGAAACTCTGAACTGAGGTTCTAAAACTATGGTCACCGTTGCTGGCACGCGCGCTAGCTCGGCCGCCATCAGCAGGCAATTCCCATACACTTTGATGTGCTATGCTCTCATCCCAAAAAAGACTGCAGAAAAAATAATGCTCTCCCTCGTGTGACCATATTCTTTCACACCAGCATGTTGTAGAGTTACATGAAATCACATCCAAAAGAGTTAGCCATTCACCTCACATCGTACAGCATTAGAATTTGTTGTTATCGCGTTCGTTACTGATCCTTTGCGGTGCAACTGATTTCATATCTAAGTACAACCGCCTTTTTTTTTTACCTGAATGCGTAAGTGTCAACTGCCGAGTTCATAAGTGACGTATAACGCAGCCCAGCAATATAACGAATGAGAAAACGTGTATGCGCTTGATGAGCAGTCCTGTGCACCTGTCCTCACTAGGCTATTGCGGGAGCCTGACACCACCACCGCTTCTTTTCAGCCCCATTACCACCACTTTTTTTTTTTTTGAACGCACTGCCGTCAAGTTATGAAAAAAAAAAATTTAGTTACAGTGAATGCGGGAGCAACAAAAACGAAGTAAAGCTAGCAGCCAAGTCTTTTGGATCTAATATCGCATAACTTTACAAATCACTAGAGAGATGCTCTTTTAGCAGAGTCTCTTAACGTGAGAGTGCAGCACGTAGAAGGGTTTACAAATGATTTGCGCTGATGCCTGCAAAAATATACCACCAGCGCACCAGCGATTGAGACTTTACAAACAAAGTTCACAGCATGTTGCTCGGGCGATCACGCCCTTGACGAAACCTAAACATTAACTGCTTCGAGGAAACTGAAAACACAATGTCGTGGCCACATTTTTCGGGCATGGGACATGTGGTTAAATTCGGGTGCTGCAGCGTAGATACGGCTCTAATAAGCAATTTTGGCGCAACAGGGGTGGTTCGACGCAGGTAAACAAGTTTTCTGCCCCATGGCGCGAATTGCACAGCTGTTCCATCCCTGCGTACTACTTGTGAAGCAACACGAATGTGTGGAGGCCTTCCATAGCCTTTGCTCCAACGTCAAGATAGGTTGTTGCCGTGAGTGGAAACTTCAGTGCACGCCGAAGAAATATAGTAAATGCTTTGCAGAATGTGTGAGTGCACGTGGCACTTAGCTTCACCTCACCTGAGAATCATTCAGGATGTCGCCAACGATCACAGCAGCCACCTGCATTCAAGAGACGGTGCTCGTCAGGCATCGCTACGTTTGTAATGCAGACCCAACTTGTTTCCCACAGTGGAGATGACAAACGGGCTCACACTGAGAAAATACATAGGTAGCAAAAAAAAAAAAACAAGCAAGATATAGCGAAATGACGAGTGGCTGCCACCAACTGCAAAGACAAAATGTGTCTTCTCAGGCCATCGCATGCGACGAGTGCAGCATCCCCTGCAGTTTAAAGGTAGCTTGCCTTTCTGCACACGTAAGTGATGTCAACACTGCAAGCGTCTTACCGCCCCCAAGTTCGATGCCAGAGCCCACGGTCTAGGTTGCTGGAACTTGAAGACAGCAAGATCCCCCTGAAGGTTGCCGGCCACCAGTTCAATGTTCTAGGGATTTAAAGGAACGCAGTGTTAATAAAATAGGTTCCTGGCCTCATGAGCAAAAACACTGCCAAAATTACGCAGCATGCGGTAGTGGGCACCCTGGATTAATTTGGCGCCAACACTTGGCGTTCCTCAAAGGGATACTGAACGAAAATTGAAAAAAAAGCATGAAAACATTGAAATTCTACTCTGGAGATATCACTATTCCAATAAACAAAAGTTTATTTCACGTGTTTTCAACAGTAATTTAGGTGAATTGTCAGCACGTGGCAACTGCCAACGAGCGCGAGCAGTGACGTCGCATTCTCCTACGTGCATGCGGGGAGCAAGTGTTCTTGTCCTCTCCCTTTCTTCCCACTCTCCCCCTTCCAAAAAAGCGCTGATGGTTTACCATAGCCATGAGCACTGTTTGCTGCCGCTGCTCACAGTAGTTTCGGGAACCGTCGAAGAATACGAGTAGGTTGAGAGACATGGATGGCATCTGGCATTGTCGGGGTGCCCGTTTTCGGGAAGTGTAAAGTCCCCTCCTCTAGCTCAAGGTGCCACAGCTAAACGAGGAGGTTTATAAAAAGCCTCATTAAGTTCATTTGTTCCCTCTAGTTTTAATCTTTCAACTTGGCTGAAAATCTTGGTGGCAAAGTTTTGTTCAGTATCCCTTGAAAAGGCTTTGTAATGATCGAATTACTTATATAAATTTGTTGCCTCACAAACCGGCCACGGTAAAAATTTTAGAATTGGCGAGAAAAGTTGCACAAATCTGTCGCACGCCTTGAGTGCTTTCTCTCTTCTTTAGGTCCAACTGAGTAGGTTGATAGCAGGGGAGGGGGGTGCGGGGCAAGAAGCTATGTTTTTACATCAGCACACACGACTTTGAGGGGTTTTTTTTTTTCATGAACATGCGTCTCTTTTATGCATGATGAGCCAACAATGCAATGCTATCCTGGGTGAAATTCTGCACTACGGAGTGCAGTGCAGGTCATTGGTGAGCCTCGGCATTTGCAGTAACTATGCAACTCACATGTTTCAATCTGCTCATGGATGTAACTCAAATTAGTGTTATAAGCCAAATTGAGCATATGGCATCATTGTTCGAAAGAAGAGCAAGCGATTTCTAGCCAACATTGAAAACTTGCCTTGAATTCCACGCCATGTGCAGTGCCATGATGTTTGGCCCATATGCTCTCGGGAGCTTTGAGTGACAATCGGCGGTATTTTCTGATCATATTTAATAATAATAATAATAATAATAAGTGTTTCAGGGTCCCTTCAACAAGTACAGGGATGGTCAGAAGTTTTGAGGCAGCATCTAATTCTATAGCACTGCTGCATGGAAACTTTTGACCACCCCCGAACATAAATCGAAAAACACAAGTGAAAGAAGGTGAACCGAGCAAACATGACAACAGGAGCAGTTAATTAATCAACCCGGACGTTAACTATCAACATAAAGGGCGTACTTGGTCGCAAAGGAGCATACACACAAAACTTATGCAAACCAACTTCGAGAGGTATGCATGAAAATAGGGCAACAGAGCTGCACAGGTAAGTTCTGCGTTAGCTTTATTTTCCCCAACAATGCTCACTTTCAGCTAGTGGTTGACATTTGGGTTTTCTCATTCTATTCTTTCGCATCCACTTCGCTCAATAAAATATAAACATGAGATGCCTTGAAGCGAAAATTTCAGTGACTTGGCAGTCCCGACATACAGCAACATGTTGGCGTCGACGCATGAATAACCTCTTGTAAAGTTATCGCACAAACATCCATAAAATGAAGCGTAGACCCACATCTGCTAGTATCATTGCGTCGTGCTCCCTCTAAGGGCAAGCCACAATCGTTTTTTAATTAAGTACAACTGCCGTAGCGTGTCGCAAAACAATGCGTAGCAACGCGTCTCCTGCCCACACACACCCGAAATAACACAGCAATATCATTTTTTCCACATGTCAACTGATTGACATCCTGCGACGGCGATACTGAATGCATTTAGAGAGACCTAAAACCCTCGCTCGGTTCAACAGCCAACACGACACCCTCGGTGATGTAGGAAATGTGCGAGAAATGTGCGACCCTGACAAAAGCATGGACAGGCATGGATAAAAGTCTCACCTTGTCGTTGTCAACATCTCCGAGACATATCGCATGCTGCAGAAAGTTGCCCACAAATTCGTACTCTACTTTATCTAGAAATGAAACGGCCCTCATCTCGACCACATAAATGTCCAAAGTTATGCCTGATCTGATAAAACAAACCGCGCGGCTTTACAAGTCACTAACCAACAGCCGCCATCCCAAATATCTCTGGGCCACCTGGTGGCCGAAAATATACACTACCAACATAGAGAAATAAAAAAAGGTGTCTTCTTCTTTCTCTATGCTACCAACGCCTCCTCTCCGGGAAACACTTGCAGCCGTGGTATGGGGGCCACCATAGCCGTGGCTCTTCCTTTCTTGCTTTCCTAAACAACCTTTATGTACTTTATGCGAATAAACTGCGTGTTGTGAATGCAGTTCTTTCGCATAAAGTACATATTGTGAATTCAGTTTATTCGCATGAAGTACATAAAAATTGTTTAGGAAAGCAAGAACACATTTGCTAAGTAAGAACCATGGCAGCTAGCTGTTCTGTTCGTCATCACTCTACATATTATTAGGCATGGCAATAACGCAAAGACATGACGCTTAATTGGCTAATATTGTAGGTAGGAAGACGCCCCAAATACTTTTGATGCATAAAAGTGAGGATAGTAAATGGCACTTCGTCTTGCCGCGCGCACGATGTACTAGATCTGGTTAACGTATTTTTCCTTGCATTCTCGAGCGCCGAGTGCCTGCAGCTAATGTTACAGTGTACTAAATACTAATGTGGCGTTGGCCTAGCGTCCACATATCAAGCTAAGTTTTGGAAGAGCAATGAAAGTGGGAAGGAGATAAGATGAGCAACTACAGGGGAATTTTTATTCAGAAAGGCAAACAGAAATAGTTACATACTAAACAAATTGAGAAATCAATCTCTGAGGATAATAAAACAGTGTGGACGTACACGAATCTAATTAGACTGTGTGAGCTAGAGCTTGCTAAGGGACGTGGCAAGTCACACAGGAAAACGAGACACAAACTCAAGAGTTGGTAGGATGAGGAAGTTAAGAGAGCCATAGCAATACGTCAGGAATCCTTAATTGATTTGTGGGGTTTAACGTCCCAAAACCACCATATGATTATGAGAGACGCCGTAGTGGAGGGCTCCAGAAATTTCGACCACCTGGGGTTCTTTAACGTGCACCCAAATCTGAGCACACGGGCCTACAACATTTCCGCCTCCATCGGAAATGCAGCCGCCGCAGCCGGGAATCGAACCCGCGACCTGCGGGTCAGCAGCCGAGTACATCAGGAATCCTCTAGAGAACACAGACAAGCAGCGGGGTGAACCAACAGGTACGTGATGTTAAAAGAAAATGAGACATCTTTCCAAGCTGTAGAAGGAAAGCATCCCTTTTGATCA
This sequence comes from Rhipicephalus annulatus, assembly GCA_013436015.1. Lineage (NCBI taxonomy): Eukaryota > Metazoa > Arthropoda > Arachnida > Ixodida > Ixodidae > Rhipicephalus > Rhipicephalus annulatus. The sequence goes on along the minus strand of WOVY01009465.1, from coordinate 291,100 downwards.
ATGAAAATATTAGAAGAAAGGGGGGAGTGGCTGGCAGAAGTACATAAAAAGGATAGAAAGGCAGCTGCAAAATTTTGGAACCATCTAAACTACCTAAGAAATGAGACAACTTAAGCCTAGAGCAGAGGTTTATAACTGCAGCTCAAAGTGCTAGGCTAGAAGGGGATGAAGCTATTGGATATATAAGAACAAGGGGGACAGAGAAGTTTCAACAAAGAAGTGCCCTAAGCACCTTAATAAACAAGAATGGAGCAAGTGGCGCAGTGGCTCCATTTTCACAACGAGAGTGGGAAAGAGCTGAGAAGAGGGTTCCTATAGTAGTACATCAACAGGCCCGGATGACATCCCAATTATGCTGACAAAGACATTGGGCCCCAAGTCTAAGCAGACTTTGAGAGAGGCAGCGAGCAAAACAATAATCGATGGTGAAGTCCCCGATGGTATGGAAACTTAGCAGGATGAGCATGATCTATAAAGGAAAGGGGGACAAAGCTGACATAAACAACTACCGTCCTATAACAGTGACATCAGTGGTCTACAGGCTGTCCATGCAGATTATAAAGGAAGGACTGCAGGTATGGATAGGGGATGAGTAGGTGCTGGGGCAACTCACGAATGGGTTTCGGAAACACAGGAGGTCGGAAGAAAATCGGTTCTCACTGACTCAGTGCATCGCAGCAGCAGAAAAGGAACACAGGCCCCTGTCGCTAACATTTTTGGATATCAAGGGAGCGTACGATAGCCTTTCAAGAGGATTTGTGGGGAATACTGGACACACTAAGTGTGGAAGATGGCGTCACTAATCTTTTAAAGGACACAAGGCAGTTTTAAAGTGGGAAAAACAGGCATCCAAGCCCGCAGAGGTAAAACGGGGGCTTAGGCAGGGGTGTCCTCTGTCACCCTGAATTTTTATTCATGATGCACCTACAAGTATTAGAGGCCAAATTAGAGGGAAGTGGACTGGGCTTCAGCCTCTCTTTCGTCAAACAAGGAAAACTCATTGAACAGCTAGGCACTGCCAGCATTGATGTACGCAGCTAGATGATATAGTGCTAATGTAGACAACAAGGAAGATTTGCAGAGATAGATGGACACCTGCGGTAACGAGGAAGATATATGTATATATATATATCGAACGCGTAATTCGAAGGTCGTAGGTTCGATTCCTGCTCACAGTTGGTAATTTTTTCATCCACTTTTCTTTCTTCTTATTTACATTCCATTGGTTCTAATAACTTCCCCTGTACATTCCTTGGCATTACTGTCTGTTACATCTCATTAATATTGTGTTAATACACGGAAAAACGAGCCCTTAGGTATACACTTCCTTCCCTTATATATATATATATATATATATATATATATATATATATATATATATATATATATATAGGCTGAATTTCAGATTCAGTAAGAAAAATCAGCAGTCATGATTTTTGATAATAATGAAGGTAGTGAGCTTAGGCTACAGGAGGTCACGTTAGAGATAACAGATAAATACAAATATCTGGGTGTCTGGATAAGCGATGGGACCAAGTATATATAAGGCAACACGAAATATACGTAACGTCTAAAGGTAACAGGAACGCAACGGTGATAAAAAATGGGGCACTGTGGAATCACAATAGGTACGTACGATGTTGTGAGAGGAATATTGCTGGATTCCGGGCCGACCGGTCGTGCGCTCGCGCGCTTGCGATCTCCGGCGTCAGCGTGGCTCTGGCCGACTGGGCTCGCCCTACGTCACCTCCTGCCGCCGACGACCTTTCACCTTCGACGACAGTGCAGCTCTGACTTACTGGACTTGCTCTACGCCATCCACCGACGCCGAAGGAGCTCTCGCAGGTGCGCCCCGTCCTCGGACTCCAGTGACCGTGCTCCCATCTTTCCTATCTCTTCTATCCCCTCAGTTTGTCCTCGCTCGCCCTGGCTTACCACCTCACGTCTCTTCCTCTCTTCTCCTTCTTCCGCTTTCCTACATCTTTACTCCTACCCTTTTTATCCCTCCTCACCCCCATCCCTCGTGAGCTACTGTGGCGGTGTCGCTCACTGAAGCAGACAATAACGGGGCTCACTTTTCTCTTCTTTTCTCTTTTTAAGAATCACTTCTCTCTGTATATAAAGAGGGGTCATCATTCCTGATCTGGCTTTCAGCAATGTGGTCTTGTGCATAAGATCAGAGGCTCAAGCAAGATTAGTAATTAAGCAACGTGGAATAGGCAGGCTTGCTTTAGGATCTCGCGGGAATACACCAAATCAGGGAGTACTAGGTGATATGGAATGGACATCATTTGTGGGCAGGGAAGTTAGCAGCAAGATAAAATTTGAGAAGTGATTGAGAGAAATCGGGGAGGAGCGTTGGGCTAGGAAGGTTTTCAGCTACTTGTACGTGAGGAATGTCGTTACAAAATGGAGGAAGCGAACCAGAAAATTGACGGGTAAATACTCAAAAAAGATCAGGGGACCAAACCAAAAAGAACTATCGGTTAAGAAGAAAGTGACGGAAACGGAGACCAACATGTGGAGAATCGGCATTGATTGATTGATTGATTGATTGATTGAGACTTTATTTTTGTCTAGAGAAGACGCAGGGGAGACCCCGCGCCACCCGGCTAATCCCACGTTGGGACCGTCAAGCCGAGCTTGGCGGCCCGTTCGCGGGCACTCTGGACGGCCAGGGTTTGATCCTTAGGTTCGGGGCTGCGTAAGAGCGCAGCCCACCTGTCCTCGCTGAGGGCGGGGCCGATGGCTTCACATTCCCGCAACGCATGATTGAATGTGGCTAACAGTCCACAAGCGGGACAATCCGCACTTGGATACCGTTCAGGGTAGATGGCATGAAGAACCGCAGGGTTAGGATACGCACCTGCTTGCAATAGTCTTAGGGTGACTGCCTGCGCCCTGCACAAGGCCGGGTGTGGGAGAGGGAATACCCTTCTTGACAGATAGAAGTGCTTGGTTATTTCGTTGAACGTAAGTAAGGGTTCGCAGCGAGGCAGAGGGACTGTGGAGGCGGCGCGGTCAGTGAGTCCTCGCGCGGCCTCGTGTGCGCCCTCGTTCGGATTAGAGGTAAAGCCCTCAATCGACCCCGGGAGAGCGGGAAACCAAGTGAGAGAATGGGGCGTGATACTCTTGACGCTTTGGAGAATGCGGAGGGCCTGAGGGGCTACCATCCCGGTTTCGTAGGCTTTGATAGCCGCCTTGGAGTCGCTATATATTGACTCTCTGCGACTATCTAGCATAGCCAGCGCGATTGCAACCTGTTCGGCTATCACGGGCTTCGATGTGCGTACTGTGGCGGGAGAATCGGCATGACTAAAAAGTCCGCGCTAGAGATCTATCGAACTTTTAAGCAGGAAATTACCAAGGAATTAAACGATCCATGATAATACTCGGGGTAGTTCTTTACTGTTTGAGGCCAAGACTTATTGGGCCAAATGCAATAGACACGGCATGCAGTGCGTGTGGAGAGGAGGAGGAAACTGCCGAACACCTGATAATGTTCTGTAAAGGGGTTCACCCCATATATATATTTCAGGATGATGGCGCAGAGTTTTTTCAAAGCACTTGGGTTTATGGACACTGAGGGCAAAATAGACTTTAAGCGGGTGGAAATAACTAGAAGGAGATTATCTAATTAGTGGCTAAAATCAAGGCACGAGTGAAAATTAAATCCTTCGCTGCAAGGTACCAGTCCTCAACTTCACGATTTAAAGGACGAAAAAGAAAAGATAAATCTAGTATTGGTTCACTAAGTATTACGGCTAGGTGACGTTAGCCGTCGCCCAATCTAAAGGGTACGGCCATATCAATCCATCTGTCCATCCATAGCCAACATCATCAGTTCCCGCTGTTAGCCACCCTACCGCTGTTGTATATAGTGTACTAGAATATTATAGTTGTAGATTTGAAACTCAAGCGCCATCCGATGTCCAGCGCACTCGTTCGATTATTAGCCGGTGATTTATCGTGTAGCCATTTAGGGAAGACAAGATACTATATGGGCGGGAGATTTTAGAAGCTTTTTCACAAAGATAATAGTGTCACAAAGATAGTGCCACAATAGTGCCACAAAGATAATAGTGCCAGTATATAGGTGTTATGTGGTGATACGTCCTTATTTTTTACCACAGTTATTCTGGTTTCTGGCGTCAAGAGCTATAGCGTGCCTCAGCGGGAAAATGTATTTTAAGTAAATTCTACGTAGACTGTAGTTTTAAGTGTTCCATGTTGTGGGACATCGACCCGGGGAAGCGACGGCGATGTGAATGCGGGAAATAAAAGTCGTGTGGCAGTGTAGTCTTCAATAAGGCACAATTAAAAGTCTAGCGCTGCGCCGCCGTGGTGGTCTAGTGGCTAAGGTACTCGGCTGCTGACCCGCAGGTCGCGGGATCGAATCTCGGCTGTGGCGGCTGCATTTTCGATGGAGGCGAAAATGCTGTAGACCCGTGGGCTCAGATTTGGGTGCACGTTAAAAACCCCAGGTGGTCGAAATTTCTGGAGCCCTGTACTACGGCGTCTCTCATCATCATATGGTGGTTTTGGTACGTTAAACTCCACATATCTATCAATCAAAAGTCCAGCGCTCATCCATGTGTACTGGGCTCCTCGTTTTTTTTTTTTTTGCAATCACTGGTACGCCGTTTTCGCGTTAGTGGCCAGCAACAGCTGGTGCTAACGCACCGAATATAATAGATCTTTTTCAACCACCCCCATGTGTTCGTGTCACATTTCTCATCACACTTCTGTTTCATTTTCTTTTTTTCTGCGCTTATTAAAAAAAAGGATATGACGTGCGCGTGCATCTATAGTGCTCACAAGCCAATCTTCTCGAGCGTACTACATGCGCTGGTCACAATTCTAGCATGCTCTAGTTTCAGCAATTCCTATGACTGGGCAGCTGAAATTCAAAATTTTCACGTAATCGTCCGACCCATTCTTTTCCCTCCGCGACTGCACTTACTTTCGCTTTTATCTCTTCTGCGATAGCAATTGAACACTCCAGGCTTATTTTATTTGCTGCCACCTTCACGTTCCATATGAAGTGAGTGAGCTAGCGAAGAACAATCGCCCCACAGGTGATGTGTACTATGTGCGAATGAAAGCGCGCTAGCGCGGCTGACAAAAGTGTCTCATACAAGGGCGGCACCGGGGGGGGAGGGGCATGTGCCTTCGTAAATTTGTACTTGCCCCCTATTACACCCCTTGAGCAAGCACATTCAAACCTTACTGGACGAATTCCCCGCCTTCCTGTCATCTGAAAAAAAAAAACAAAAACAAAACTACCGTGAGTGCAACCCTGGCAAAAAAAAAATCCGTGCAAAAAACAAGTACAAAAAAAAAAGATTGTAGCTTCGCCACTGGCCTCATATAGATGAACGAGCCGGCCATCTCCATCGCTCGAATGGTGTGCGGAGATGGGAGGAGGGTTCGCCAATATTTAAGTACACGGAGGAAGGAAACCTTTCCTTCCTCCGTGTATAAGTACGTATATTGAGCAGCCGGGCATGGTCGCACGGGTATCTTTGGAGACCGGCAGGTGGCTCGTATACCTTCGCAGTTGTTGAGCTCTCATCGTTACGTAATAGTTTTACGCAAAAGGCGAAAACTCATCGTAACGCCTGCGTTGAAGTCGTAGACAGCGCGAGGTCAATTTAGCGCCCCCTTTTTTTTTAAGGAGCATGGCCTGCTATGTAGTAGGTTCGAATCCCACTTTGTCCTGGGTGTTTTTATTTACTGTTTTTTCATTTCGTGCTTTAGTGATTACGGACACCGGTGGCGGACAACTACGGCGTCGCACGTGACCCGTGTTGTGATCTCATAACAGCTTTTGTGAAATACTATGAACACAGCGGGATTCTAATCCGGATTTCCTGCGTGCCAGCCAAGTATTCTACCGCAGAGCCACGCCTGTGTATGAAACTCCGTTGCCAACTTGCCTTCGGTAGGCTTGATGTCAAGAAAGGAGTCGTGTTGGTATGAGAAATAAAACGTTTTAGAACAGCAAAGAAACAAACAGGCGTCACACAACGCGAATCGCGTAACGATCGATCGAGTGGGTCGTCCAATGTTTCAACCAATAACAAAAGCTTGTTTTTGATCACATTGCTCGTGGCGCATACCCACCTCAGGTCTAATTATTCATCGTTGACAGCCACCGCATGAAAAATTGGCACAAAATTTCTTACCAGTGTGTAGTGGCCGGGTACTGCGCTTTTCCAAAGAATGTCGAAGAATAGCACAGTGAATGCCAGCCTACTATACAGAGAAATTTTGATTACTTATGGCGTAGTGGACACCCAGCAAGCGTGCTTGTAGCAGTTCAGAAAAGGCTCTGAAAGAGACCCACTCTTCCAGCTGTCGCTGCGACTGTGCTGCGCATTCCACGCAGACCTGTTTCTTTTTAAAACGTGTCTTCCCCGCCCCCTTCTCTCGACAGCCCCCTCGGCCACTTCTGTCAAGTGACTATATTTCAAATATGTGCTTATAATTTCCCGGAGCACGCACTCTGAATACCTCAAATGGAATTTAATTCAAGAGGCAAGTTCATATAAAAAAACAACAAATACGAGTCAACCCTAAAGCACATCCGAGAAAACCATTGTAAAACACAGGGTGTTTACAATGGTTGACGTGCAAAGACGTGCACAAGAGGTATACGTCAGGACACCACAAAATGCGTTTGGGGAACTCCCTTTATGTGTGCGTATTTGCACGCCATGTCATTTACTATGAATGCGTACCAACCAGCCCAGCTCACTCGCAGAAGAACGTGGCCTCTTGGAAGCCACTGCGAATGCAAGCTGTAAGTGCGCACAAATTTCATTGAAACGTTGAACTTTGAAAAAAAACACGTGACATCACACCCAAATCAAAATAAAAGGTAGTAGACGATGATCGAATAACAGGCATTGCATGAGCCCGTCTCATTTTACGTATATGCGACGGGACGTCACTGATGTATGAATTCCGAATGTCACAAATTTCGCATCGGCTTAAATCGACGTTTATGGACTGCATGCCACAAGAAGCCTCATACAAATGAATTGGCCCAGTGATTTGAAAAAAGTCGTTCCCTTAGTAAAAGAAGCCAACGGAACAAACTTCGCAAAATGGACCGGGCATCTTTCAGCTACGTCCCATGCTGTTTGTTGTCCTTTGATGGAAAGGCGAGAGTTGACTTGGAGGAGCTCAGTGAGCTGGAACGACTCTTGGAACTCTTGCGGATCGGCACCGGCAGCGGCTGCAACTCTAAGGTCTCCTTCATGATTTCAATGCTCGGTTTGCTAGACGTCGAAAGCCTGCGAGCCGGGATATTCACCAGCTCTGCGGGCGGCTTGCACGACATCGAATGACTGCGAGTCGCCAACTTCTTGGACGGTTGCTCGGGAGGCAGCGCGAAAAACACCATCGATGTGCGAACAGCAACGCCGCCGAAATCACCAGGCTCAGGTCTTCGCGGCCCACGTCTCTAAGCACGGACGTCGGGTACGCGACAATGGCGCCCACGCGGCCGACACCCAACTCAATGCCGTTACTCGCACCGGAGGGGGGAACACCTCGACGACATACACGGCGTGCACGACGATCGCGAAGAAGGCAACAGCCTTGGCCGCAGCTAATATGGCCGACAGAAGAGGAGCGAGACCGACTGCCGCAAGTATGGCGCTAGCACACGCCAGCACTATCGGGGTCACGTGGCTGACGCTGAGGAGCTGCTTCATGGATACCGCTCGTGCTGGGAAGGTGTACAATAAAACGTAACTCAACATCGTGGTGCCGGACGACAGCCACCAGAGGTGTCTCACGCTCACAACAGCCGACGAGAGGATGAAAACTTGCGCGGCGAAAGTGATCACAGCGTGTGTCGCCAGCACAAAGAAGGCACGTCGTCGAATATCAGATCCAGGACCTCCTGGGCCTTCCGATGTGTCGGACATGGTGTATCGCAGCGCTTCGTTCTTGGCGGCCTCGGCTCTCACCATGTTGTTCAGGAAGTTAGTACTCAACGGCTCGAAGTTGTTAATCTCGGCCACGGACAGTATGACTGCACCGGCTTCCTCCAGCTCCCGACTGGCGATGAGCCATCGCGGTGACTCCTGGACGATGGCGAACGCAACGTACGAGGAGTAGAGTGGGTGACAACAGGACTATCTGCAGGAGAATCCAGCTGGCGCGCGCCGAAGCCAGGTGCACGGAGCTGAGCCGAAGCAGCTGAGACCACAAGTCGGACAGTAGGAACGGTATAATGAGGCGGCGATGCAGGTCTTCAGTACACCGTCGCAGAAGCTGGACCCTTCGAAGAGAATCACGAGGCTTACGACCACGCAGTGGCGTAACTAGATAGGACGGCGCCCAGGGCAAATATATTTCCGCGCCCCTCATTATGCCCGTGATAATGTTTGTTATTATTATTATTATTATTATTATTATTATTATTATTATTATTATTATTATTATTCTTGCTGTTGTACTACAGTGTACTATAGCCGCCTTGTACGTCCATGCATCACACAACACACCAGAAGTCCACAATGGTAGCAAAAAAAGTTTAACAAAAAATGGACCTTGGTGGTCACTTCTTGTCATCTCGCTTTACTTAAAATATGCGAAATTCATGAAATCCATATAAGCACAGAAAATAGAATCACGAACTAGGCATATGTAAATAGTCCATACCATTTCTCGCTACATTACCGTGAAATGTATCATTCAAAATTAATTATTGCGTACGCCAAATCTGCATATGATGCCTGCATTTTTTCATCAGTGCTAATGATGCGTTAAAAAACTCGTTCCGGCAAACCCTGTTGTCTCCCTGTTATCGCATATTGTTGCCTTTTATGACGTCAGTGCTGTAACGCTGATCGTGAATAATTGTTGTCAAGAAAAACCCGTTTTTTTATTTAAAACACTTTATTTACATCATTTGGATATTAAGACAAATATAAAATGCACTATACACTGGAACACTCCGTAAAAACTAGAGCTGCACTTTCCTTGCTTTCGATGAAGCAAACTGTTCTATAATGACGTCAAAGTTCGTTTTTTCAGTTTCTTCTCTTTCCACACTCAGTAGCGCAAGGTCAGTAAGTCTGTCTTGGCCCATTGTGGCACGCAAATAGGAGAGTATTAGCTTCAGCTTGCTGAAGGACCTCTCACAGCCAGCGATGGAAACTCCAATGGTTAACATCATCTGAAGGGCGACGCGAAGGTTGGGGAATACGCCATCATCACCATACTCCACAATAAATTTAAGAAGTTCCTCCGGTCTTGATACTGTCTGGTCAATACGCCGTGAAAGCAGCAGCCTACAATCTAAAATCTCTTCATAGAGGTCTTGCGCGTTAACGTCGGAACTGTAGAAATTGCCAAATGTGTTGCAATTTGTTTTTAGTTCGTTTTTGTCTTCGCTGTAGCACAGCTTGTTGATGTCGAGCAGAAAGCCAAACTTGAGGTCGGTGTCCTGCAGGCGAGTAAACCTCTGGTCGATTTCCGAATGAAGACGATCGAGTGTGCATTTCATAACCCTTTCTGTTTCCTGTTTAGCCGTCAACGCCTCTCCTTTCGACTTTTCACCAGGCATCTGTTTTTTTCGTCGTGCACGCCTTTCAACGTCGACATCATACGTCTCACAGAGACGAAGCCCTTCACCAAGTGACTCACTTACCAGAGTTTCCCTTTCTTCATGAAAGTGATCTCTGAGAGCTTTCATGTCTAAGGCAGCATCGTGAAAGTTCATTTTAGGATCTTGCAGTCTTTTTTGAACACGGTCTATGCGAACAAGTACCTTGTTCCAAAAGCCCAGCAAAATCAAAAAATCATAACTTAATATCCGCTTCTGCAGTAGTGCAGCATCACTTTTCGTCTCGCTCGTTTCTTGGTCATTATTTGACATTTCCTGAACAACTTCAAGTATCTTCTCAAGGTATCTACCGACCGGCTTCACTGCTTCGACCCTTGCACTCCATCTGGTCTCAGACTCTGATTTCACAACAACAGGCACTGCATTTTTTAATTTCTCCCAACGGTACGTTGAGCGAGAAAAAAACACGTAAAGTGCTTCGATGGTCCCAAAAAAAGTCATCATCATGGCTTCTTCCTTAGCAGCATGTACACCAACCAAGTTCAGTGAGTGGTTGTCGCAGTTTACAAAGATTGCCAGTTTGTTTTTTTCCGCGATTCTTTGACTGACACCACTTTTTTGTCCAGCCATCACGGCAGCGTTGTCGTAGCATTGTGACCGACAGTCCTGTAAGTTCATTCTGTCCTCTTCCAGCTTGCCAAGTATCACGTCAACGAAGCTCTCGGCGTCTTTGTTCTTTACATGGATAAAGCCGAGGAAGGACTCCTGAACATAAACAGATTTTTTATCAAAGTCAACTTCCACATATCGCACAACTTCTGACATTTGCTCACGGTGTGCCTGGTCGGGAGTGGTGTCAAACATAATGCCATAATATTTGGCTTTACGGATTTTTCGCAGCAAGGACTCGCGAACTGTGACAGCCATCATGTGAATGAATTCATTCTGTACAGAAGGCGATAGGTACGAAGTGGACCCTGGATGACTTTCAACGTATGTGAGGTGTTGCTTCATAACGGGGTCAAAAACGGCAATTAACTTCAAAAGACCAAGAAAATTTCCGACATTGTTCTCGCGGCTGGTTTGAAAACTCTCTCGATGCCCTCGTAATGCCAAGTTCTGTGTAGCAAGAAATTTTATGCAGTGGAGGACTCTCGTCAAAATTTCACGCCACTTGTGCTTTTCTTTCTCCATCTGTGACTGAAGGTCAGCGTCAATTATTCCCGTAGTATGCATCAAATTTCTTTCCATTTCTTTCCACTGTGAGAAACACATTCGGTGATTCTTTGCATTCTCGTGAAGGGTGATCTTCTCGGGTGCCTTCCATTTGGTGAATCCCCCCTCTTGTTCCAAAGATGATAGGTGATCTGAGCGGGAAAAAAGGAGGCAACAAATGCAAAATGCTGCCTTTTTGGCAGGAGAGTAGGCCAGCCACGAACGGGTGACTTCTTCACCACGACCATCACCTAATTTCTTCTTAAACCAACTCTTAGTCATTGATCGGTTGTTTGTTGGCAAGAAAGGTCCTTCCCGATTTTGGAAATACATGGCCCCGAGTTTAACAATTTCCGTTCGTACAGCGTCAGACACAACGGCTTTTCCAGTACCAGTGTCAAATTTTAAGAGACCTAGGTCATGCTTCTGAACGAGTTCTGAGATGATAGGTTGAGGGTGCTTCGTGGAATCCAGTTTGCTTAGCTTCAGAGCAACAGGCTCAACCAGCCGAAGTCCAATGTCGGTTCCGTTGTCCTCCTCCTCTACTGCAATATCCCCGGGATTGTCTGCGCATAGCATACTGTGTTTAGAAGTTTCGTGAACGACTCCTTCGTCAAGTTGTACGGACATTAATGAAGTGGCAGGAGATGGAGCTACTTCCAAAGGACATGATGAAGTACTTGCCCCAGGTTTTTCAAAAAATGGCGCGAAAAACTTTTTTGACTTCTCAGCTTCCTGCGCCTGTAGCCTTCTCCTCTTGCGTCCTTCAGCTCCGCTCTCTTTTCTTTTTGTTTTTGTCACCCGGTCCATGGCTTTGCTTGGCTGAAAAAAATTTTTTCTTCCCCCCTGAGGAAGAAAAAAAAGAGCAGCAAGCAACCGCTTTGCCTCTTGTCCGCTGAAAACAGCAGCGTTCCGCATTTTGACAAGGGTGTTCAGGGCGCGCCAACATGCGTTGCAAGTTTGCAGGAATTCCTTTCGCTCAACTGTATGTCACTATAATTATTCATATCTAGCGGTCAACCGTTCCACTGATAACGCGACCGGAGCACTGTTCTGATTACGGCCTGACTCTGTAAGTTCAAAGCGGCGTGTTTCTTTGACCGGGGATTGGCACAAAGGGCCATGCACATTTTTTTTTTTCTTTCTGCATCTATTTCTTGACGCTGGCTACCTCCCATTGAGCCTGTTTGAGGGTACTGCTTCCTGATGTACGCAGCAGTCTGGTTACGCGTCACTTTTCATATTTGGTGGGCTTTCTTTATCAACAGGAAAAAAAAAATGTGGATGCAATACGTTGTTGAAAATAGCGCAGTTAGATGTAATTTCAACATTCAATTACTTTATTTATTTATTCGTTTGTTTGACAGTAGATGATTGTCGTGGCGCAGGATACTAAAGGCGACGTTATAAGTCACCTTACTAGGCCTCTAGCACCACACAGTACATTCGTCACACAACGCAACTGCATTGGAATAAGAAATGCAAGAACATAACATTACGAAGAACTAGGCGATGGCTTCTACAAAAAAAAATTAAAAAATTAATTTGAAAATGTGTTTATAGCATACGAATCATTGCAAGCACATTTACAATAAAAAAGAGCAATAGTAGTGGAGACACCGGCGTTCCATAGGGGAACATACATACAAACTATCGTACATGAATAGCCTCATCAATGGCTACATATATAACACTTTATGCATACATATATGAGAAACTAAATGTGTAAGTATATTCTAAGCTTCAAGCTGTACAGTAATTGAACTAAACATGCCCTCCAATGAATATAATCAGGTGAGTACTTGCGGAATTATAAATACTTTGATTACTCATTAATTTATTCTCATGCATGAATGAATTATAAGTGGTTGCTCCAAATTACTAGGAACAATGTACACTAGGTTTGCTTCGCGTAACGGAGTTACTCATTTTTTTAATCGGGTTTTATGATAGTTGGGACAACCTGTATATTTTCCCGAGAATAACACCTTTATACTCTCAGCAGTTTGTGTCAACGTAGTGGTAATAATCCATGTGCAAAAGAATAACATAGGTAAAAAATACTCACACCTAGGCAGAAGTTCTATTGCGAAGACGTCCCTCGTCGTGGTGACAAACTCTGGAGAAGTGAGCTGGGATTTCAACTCGGGGTTTGCAGGAATGGAGTCATGTAGCGACTGGTTGTGGCCTGCCTCTAGGATATCTTGTTCGGTCCGGAGACTCAATATTCAATGCCTGTGGAGCTTCTGGGGTAGCTAAACAATTTAACTCGCGAATGTACGTCTCATTGACCACTCTCGTTCGGTTGACTGACCCTCGTTTCTCGCTTCTCTGGATCGACCCATAACCCCTAACATTGTAGTTTTATAACACCAAGACCACGCCTCCAAGGGCATGTACCAATAGGAATCCCTCCTTCCTGGGCTGTTGCACGGAAGCGAAAAGAGGACTATGGCGGCACCCTGTGAGAGGGCCTACTAAGTAACACACACAGGGCAACTGATTGGCTGCATCAACGATAACCAAATGTTTGTTCACAATCACGTGATCCACTCTCACTTATGAACTCTCCGGTATTCATCAAAACAAAAGCAGACACAATTGACCATTTGCGGAAATCAGCAAGCTGGCTTTCCTGCAAAGTTGTTTTCCAACCAAAAGGTCTCGTTCGCAAACTGCTTTTCTCACTCATTGTGCTTTTGCCTTCCCCCACTCCCTTCTTTACGAACGACAGGTGCCTCGCCCTCCATGCGATGTGAGGGTTCGTTAGAGGTGGGACAACCACACAGTAATTGTTGGGGGAAAAAGTCGTTTTGTCGCACTCGCGTGCCTTCACTAGAATAGGAGTGGTAAAAGCACAGTGGGCGAGAAAAGCAGACTGGGCACGATAGTTTTCTTTTTTTTTCCTTTTTGGTTAGAAAACAACCTTGCAGGAAAGCCGCCTTGCAGATTTCTGCAAATGGTCAATTTCTCGCGCCCTTACTCTGTCGGTGTTGAAGCGGTGTCGTCACGAAGGGCACTGCGCCGTGCTCCCTATAGGGCTGCAGAAATTACGTGCCTTTTCCTTTTCTTTCTAATCACACATTCATGTGATTGCTCTCGGCGAGTTAGAAAGCGGCATCATATACTTCACCACACGTGCAAATGGCCGCTGCTTCGCCGCGGCTTTAGCTATTGCCGCGATGGAGGGGGTTGCAGACTTTATACCTTAAAGCGACATCTCGCCACGAAAGCAAGATTGCATTTAATTGATCCCGCAGTTTTCTTTTGGGCGCAAAAAGAGGGGGGGGAGATAAATCGGCGCAATCCCTCCCCCCCACCTTTTTCAGAATACTTGAACTTCGCAGGTATGCACGTGCTCATAGTTACGCTCCCTTCGCGGGCGATGCAGCTGGGGAACTTCCCCGAGAGTCTGAGGCAACATAAAAACGACATGTGCAAGTTTCAGTGAAAAAGGAATACACTCGCTGAGCTGCCTGAGCACAGCGTGGTGAACGACAACCGCATCGAATTTGACAATTCCCGCGTGGTCTACTTAGAGGTCGATTACTATAAGCAGCTTTTTGTGGAATCCTGGCCCATCGAGGAGACAGCCGGTAACTTCAACCGGCCTACAGGTGCGCTGCCGATCGACAGTCTGCCTCAGCGGAATTTCGCAGACTCGCGATCCAACATTAGGTGCGAGTACATGGCAGGAAGAAGGGCCTTAAAGAGAATGCGAGATGCAAAACTTCGAATTTTTCTTGTAGCGCAAAAAAGTTTTTTTACTTGGTACTTTGATTGGCATACCCCAGTTTCAACTAAAGCCCACTAATACCTCTGTCACACGAGCACTACGGCTAACCACGGTTACAGGTATGCTAGCTACACGGCAGACATGTCCGCAGTTTGTCTCCTAACCATTGTTATCGTAGACGGGTGATTCCATGAGAGATCGACACGGATCTGAAAATTAGTATTTTCGATTTGATTGAATATTTTATATTTTATGCCCATCTCACCAAGCAGCCCGAAAAGGAACCTTGTTTTCTTTTTAAGCGCCTATATAACTTTAGGAGGCAAAAAATATAGAACATATTCAACACGGAGGGACTAGTTTCACAACTCGTCGTTCTCGAAAGTTCATGAAGATGTAACAGACAAATATTACCGTTACAAAGAAGAAATTTCGAGCATGAATTTCGTGTATGTAGAAATTTACTGAATAACAATAAAGTAACATTCTATGAAACTTGTAAAATGAAGCAAAGTACTTTCGCAAAATGTCTCACTATGCGACATTTTATGATAGTTGCTACATAACAGTTGCTACAAAGTTGATAAGACCCATCAACTCTGTCTTGAAAACAAATTTTGCTTCTTTCTCTATGCAACGGCAGCTGCGTTTCTGGTTATTGAGTTCCTCATGGTGGTGAAAACTATTTGTGCGAAGGTCAAAAAGTAAAAAAAAAATATTTTCAAAAATTTTATATGTAGCGTTGTGGGCGGCCTTCACGCTCCTGAGCGAGCAAGGCTGATTAATTTACTACTACTACACAATTTGCGCATCTACTTTGCTAGAAGAAGCACGCTGTTAGAATGGGCCTTTTCCGCGTAGATAGTCTGCCCATGCACGCTGGCGTCGGTGAGGCACGCGCCATGATTTTTGGTGGCCAACACGGGACGACAGGTGTGGACCAAGGAACATCTGGTGTTACAAACGTGCAAAATCCCCCCCCCCCCCCATTAAAAGCGCTAATGTAGGCTTCCGCGATTGCCTACTGGCGCGCGGCGGGCCATTTCGGAGGCCAAGGGCCACCAGTTCTGATTTCGATGAGCTACGCCCGCGTTTTTGTATAGTATTTTTCTTTTTTTATTCAAACTTCCGGAAGTCCCTTACCCGTCATTGTTCTCTTCCAGTCCACACTGCAAAAATCTTGACGGCACGGGCGCTTCCCAGGCCCAAGTTTCTCGTACCTAAGCTTTCGCGCTATTTGTGCATCCCAAGGAATGCAGGGTGAGTACAAAACAAAGCAACCAGCTAGACACCGCGCCCTCGGGTCTGGTATGGGGGTTAAACTGGTCGGAGTGTTCTGCCGTTTCGCTCCGTTCGCTGTTCCATTGATGGAGGTCATCCTTGTGCGGCCGCATTCTTTCAGGGAAGTTCTTGGTTTCTCCAACGTACGAAGCGGGGCAGTCGGCACATGCTGTCGGGTACACTACGCTCTGCGCTTTTTTCGCAGGTGCGTGTTCTTTGGGCCAAAGGATGAACCTGCCCATGGCGGTGGATGGCATGTGGGAAACGTTGACCCCCGCCCTTCTATTGCTTTGCTGGCGCCCGCGATGCAGGGAATCAACAAACGTCGCCGTCGTGTCACGCTTTCTCCGTCTTTCCTCCAGAGAACTCTGCGAATAAACGCCTTTGTTTAGCCTTTGGTGCCGAGGTCACGGATTATATTCGCCCTTCCTTCCGCCGCTGCGTGGACGATTAGTCGTTGGACGATCGGCTATTTCGTTGGAGTTTTCTGTTCTTACTCAAAAAAGGTGCATTCGAACTTTTTTATTTTATTTTGTTTACGTACGTGGTTGGTTTCAGGGAAGCTTTCAGTAAGTGGTTTGGGAGGCTGGTGGGGTTCGCTGAAACTCATCTAACCCAGTGCTGCGGAGCACAAAACAAAGCTTAGCCGAGGGTCATGGGAAGGCACGGAGGTAGCGCAGCAAAATGAAAATAGAGGATCCTTTTCCCGATGCAAAAGCCATTGCGGCAACCCTTTCCTTCACCACCATCCCCACTTCCAGTCGTACATTACAACCTCGCCCCTCCCCCCTTCCAGGCGGTTTTACGGAAAAAAACATTGACAACCTTTCCAGGGGGCGCCAACCCGAGGACTCGGCTTGGCGCCCCCTCCCTAGTGGCGCCCGGGGCACTTGTACCCCCTTGCCCCCCCCTAGTTACGCCACTGCGACCACGCGTACTGACCGCGCTGAAACCGGCAGCGAGAAACCTGGTCGAAAGGTACATGCTATAGGTGTCGGCGAAGTAGCCCGCAAACGTCACAATAAGCAGCATGGTGATACCCACAGGACAGGCTCGCGGCCACCACGATTGGCTACGTGTCCCGACAAGGAAAAGCGGCGAGCTCGCGCTGTAAATTACGTTCGCCACATTGATGAGCCAGTGACTGCGGCATACCAAGTTCCAGCGGCTAATTATGGGCGCACTCTCAGGATCCCAAGAGTCGCACACGACCGTCGCGGTGTCGTTATACCGTCCCCCAAATTTGAGTACATCAGGCGTCGGCTTCTAGGGGGATGACCTCTCTCTTCCAGTCGGTGGCGGACATGTTCAGTCAAGGTGGCTTCCGGCACCAGTGATCCACGTCTCGAGAGATCAGTGTGAACGCGACTGTGTGACAGTGCACGACGAATGCACAGAGAATGGCTACGAGCAACAGTCTTCGCTGGAAACTTCCATTTCCGAAAACGTCCTGGCAATCGAAGCAATGAGCGGTTTTCAAGTCGAGTGCTCCGAGACGCCGACTCGAGAAGAGTTCCTGATGATGATGATGATCATTGATACCCTGGCGCACACCCACAAAGGGGGATTGGCCAAGAACCGGGCGGCAGGATCTTACCTAAAAGGCTAATGGTTTTTCAAACACAACATAATTTTGGGCTGAAAAAAAATATAGAAAGAAAAGCCGAAAATCGAAAAAGGAGTATATCTGAGCAGGGAGCGATGCAGGCTATCAGATGCGATTTGAGACAGAGGTAATGGTGGGTCTAAAATGATATATATATATATATATATATATATATATATATATATATACTACGGCGTCTCTCATATATATATATATAAGATATATATATATATATATATATATATATATATATATATATATATATATAGCCCCGCCGTGGTGGTCTAGTGGCTAAGGTACTCGGCTGCTGACCCGCAGGTCGCGGGTTCGAATCCCGGCTGCGGCGGCTGCATTTCCGATGGAGGCGGAAATGTTGTAGGCCCGTGTGCTCAGATTTGGGTACACGTTAAAGAACCCCAGGTGGTCGAAATTTCCGGAGCCCTCTACTACGGCGTCTCTCATAATCATATGGTGGTTTTGGGACGTTAAACCCTACATATCAATCAATATATATATATATATATATATATATATATATATATATATATATATATATCTGCCTATATATATATTGCCTATATATCTGCCTATATATATATATATATATATATATATATATATATATATATATATATATATATATATATATATAGGCAGATTAGCATGGCAATCGCTTTGTTTCAATTATGTATTCAAATACCGCAGAGAAGATGTCCCTGTGGCTATAACCGAATTTAATGCGGCCAAACGACAAATTACTGCCACATTTAATTAATTTATTTATTTATTCATGATACCTTACAGGGCCCGATAGGGCATTGAGTAAGGGGAGCAAGTACGAAACAAAAAAATATCAGAGAAAAATGCATTAATAAATACAGGGAAACAAAATTGAAAAAAAGAAAAAAAGGGTACAGTGCAGTTAAGGAACTTTTTTTTCCTCCTTTTCCTCTTTTTTTTACACATGGCAAAAAACAGCAATTAACAGCAAAGGAAAAAAATATATACATATACATATATATATATATATATATATATATATATATATATATATATATACATATATATACATATGTACAGTGCAAAGCATTTTCAAACAGAGGAACAGCATTTCTTATTCCATGAAAAAATTTTTCGCCAATCACACACACTCGCAAAGGAAAGAATGGAGGAAGAATTCGCGAAATAAAAAGTAATGGTGACGACATGATACTATTTCAAGAAATGCTTACGCAATTGGTCAAGAAATGCTTGATGGTTACTGATAGATGCAATATTGTCGGGAAGATCATTCCATAGAACAATGGCTCGGGGAAGTGCTGATGAATTGAAAGTGTTAGTTCGTCCACTGATGCGTTTAATGCTATATTGATTATGCAAGCGGCGTGATATGCGTGAAGGCGCTACCAGTGGTAAGGGAGATGGCCTGATGCTATAGCGATATTTAAGAAATAAAGATAAAAGAGAAATGGAACGACGTACATTCAATGGCACAAGCGGTATGTCATGTTTGATCTGCGTTATGCTGGAATGTGGGCTGTAGTTGGAAGTAATGAAACGAGCGGCTCTGTTTTGTACAGACTCAAGCTTGTTAGTCAGGTAGATTTGATGAGGAGACCACACTGGTGAAGCATATTCTAATTGCGGACGAACGATGGTTTCATAGGTGAGTTGTCTTAGACTGCTTGGTGAGTTCCACAAGTTCCGGCGCAGGTATCCAAGTGACCTGGATGCCTTGGCAGTAATGGTGTTAATATGCATGTCCCATGAAAGATTGTGCTTGAGATGCACGCCTAAATATTTATACGATGATGCCTGGGATACTAATGTGCTATCTATGAGGTATGAAAAATCGGAATTGATGCGCTTGCGGCTGAAAGTGATAACCTTGCATTTAGTAGAGTTAAGACTCATCTGCCATTTGTCACACCACTTTGCAACTAATATGAGATCATTTTGAAGTACGAGGTGATCTTCGGTGGATTTTATTAAGCGGTAAATGATGCAGTCGTCAGCGAAAAGACGCAGGTTAGAAGATATGCCTGTGGGTAAATCGTTAATGTATATTAGGAACAGTAAAGGACCAAGGACACTGCCCTGGGGCACACCTGATGTTACGTCACAGAGAGATGAGGTAAAACTGTTAGCTGAAGTAAACTGCTGACGGAAAGAAAGAAAGTTACGAAGCCATAATAATGTTAAAGAATCCAGACAGAGAGCTGATAATTTCGAGAATAAACGCGAGTGTGCCACACAGTCAAATGCTTTAGCAAAATCTAAAAAAATACAACCCGTTTGAAGATTAGCGTCCATGTTAGAGTGCAAGTCAGTAGTGAATTCTAGCAGCTGCGTGTCACATGACAGTCCTTTTCTGAAACCGTGTTGCTGAGGAAAAAAGAAGGAATTATGTTCAAGATGAGCGTAAATATGGGAGGCGATAATGTGTTCAAGTAACTTACAGCAAATACATGTTAGTGATATGGGTCGGTAGTTATGCGGGGAATTTTTATTACCGCTTTTGAAAATTGGGATGACCTTGGCGATCTTCCAGTCCGTGGGTAATAAGCCTGATGATAATGATTGCTGAAAAATATAGCAAAGAATTTTACTTGATGTTAGGACTGTGTTTTTTTAATATTTTAGAGTTAATGTTGTCAACTCCAGCACTGGTTGAGATCTTGAGATTTCCTATGAGATTAGCGACACCTTCAGCGGAGACATCAATCGCACTCATGTACTGATAATCATGGTCAGGAACAATGGGTATGTTGGAATGATCTTCCCTCGTAAATACAGAAGCAAAATATCTGTTAAAGACATGCGGGCATTCGCTATCATCAAGTGGCTGCTGTTTATCGTCACACAGTGAAATGTGATTACTAATGCTATTAGGAGACACAACACGCCAAAACTTTTTAGGATTAGATTTCAAGAGAGAGGGAAGATGCTGGGAAAAATATTTCTTTTTTGAAGTTCGAACGGCGCAACAGTAGCTTTTTAAGCATTCGCGATATTTTTTCCAAGCCGATGATGTAGGTGCAAGCTTAGCTTTTCTGTAAAGACGCTTCTTTTTATTACGGTGACGATTAAGATGTTTATTAAACCAGGGATTAGTTCTATCGTTGGAAATGGACACCACGGGAACGTATCGGTGCACTAAATTTGTTAGCACGTTCTTAAAAAGCACCCAGTTCTGCTCAACGGTCCTATCAAAAAACGAAGGTAAAAATGTCCGAACGAAAAATTTGTTAAGTGCAATATTCATATCCTTATAATTAGCTCGATTGTAATCGCGGATTTGAGTGATCGTGCTACCTTGAAATGCAAGAGGAATGGTAAGTTGTAATTGGATAAGCCTGTGATCACTAAAACCGTGAAGGTATAAAACATCACCAATTGACTCAGGAGCATTGCAGAAAACGAGATCTAGAATATTAATACCGCGGGTTGGCTGATTAATTGCTTGGAAAAAATTGAAGTCTAAGGTGAGGTTTATGAGCTCTGTTGCATTTTGGCAAGAAGATGACAATTGAGACCAATCTATTTGCGGAAAGTTAAAGTCACCAACCAGGTAAGTAATGTCGGCTGGGTATTTACCGATAGCCGAAGTAATGGAACTTCGAAGTTCGTCAATGAAGGAACTATTGGAATCCGGCGGACGGTAGCAGACGCCAACCAGTACCTTTGCCGTTGATGTAGTACAGGCGGCCCACACTATTTCAAGGCAGGAGTCGGTATTCACCAGAAACGGCGCTAATCCTTTTTTGATAGCTATAAGAACCCCACCGCCTTTTTTAGCTTTGCGGTCATGTCTATAAAGGCTATACTTATTTGGGTTGGCAAAAATTTCACTGTCCATCACATTCGGATGCAGCCAGGTTTCCGTAAGTGCAACAATATCGCTATCAGCATCTTCCAAGAAGGAACACAAATCATCACGTTTAGGAAGAAGGCTTCGAATATTAGTAAGAAATAAAGATAGTGTTTGAGAACTGCTGCGACTAGGTCTAGGTATTGCTCGAGTTCTTTTATCCCTGCTTAGCTATCTAGCAGCTGCTATAACAGTGTCTGTCCCACTATCATACACATACGTTTGTTGATCAATCAGTAGTTTATCAAAGACCAGCTTGCCTCTCTTATCCTGCTTCTTGGCAAATTCAAGTAACTTTCGCCTTGCTAACCTGGTCGCAACAATTGGGATTCTAATCCCAATTTTTCAAGTGGAGCTACCAGGTATCTTTTCCGCTGATGAGAATATCGGCGACAAAACACAAAGAAGTGATCTATCGTTTCCATTTCTTCGCAAGTCTGACATAAAGGTCCCGTGCCGGTAATCTGCCGGTTCTTCTGCCTTTTCCTCATTCGTATGACACGTGGCAAGAGCACATGGATAAAAGAGTATTCTTGTTCGCCTTGTGGTTCACACCTATAGTGAACGTGAGTTTTGACATAGAAACCAACTCGCCCAACAGTCAACTCTTTTGAATTGAACTGATGGCGCATAGAACTACACTCATACGGTCCAGTGGCGTAACTAGGGGGGGGCAAGGGGGTACAAGTGCCCCGGGCGCCACTAGGGAGGGGGCGCCAAGCCGAGTCCTCGGGTTGGCGCCCCCTGGAAAGGTTGTCAATGTTTTTTTCCGTAAAACCGCCTGGAAGGGGGGAGGGGCGAGGTTGTAATGTACGACTGGAAGTGGGGATGGTGGTGAAGGAAAGGGTTGCCGCAATGGCTTTTGCATCGGGAAAAGGATCCTCTATTTTCATTTTGCTGCGCTACCTCCGTGCCTTCCCATGACCCTCGGCTAAGCTTTGTTTTGTGCTCCGCAGCACTGGGTTAGATGAGTTTCAGCGAACCCCACCAGCCTCCCAAACCACTTACTGAAAGCTTCCCTGAAACCAACCACGTACGTAAACAAAATAAAATAAAAAAGTTCGAATGCACCTTTTTTGAGTAAGAACAGAAAACTCCAACGAAATAGCCGATCGTCCAACGACTAATCGTCCACGCAGCGGCGGAAGGAAGGGCGAATATAATCCGTGACCTCGGCACCAAAGGCTAAACAAAGGCGTTTATTCGCAGAGTTCTCTGGAGGAAAGACGGAGAAAGCGTGACACGACGGCGACGTTTGTTGATTCCCTGCATCGCGGGCGCCAGCAAAGCAATAGAAGGGCGGGGGTCAACGTTTCCCACATGCCATCCACCGCCATGGGCAGGTTCATCCTTTGGCCCAAAGAACACGCACCTGCGAAAAAAGCGCAGAGCGTAGTGTACCCGACAGCATGTGCCGACTGCCCCGCTTCGTACGTTGGAGAAACCAAGAACTTCCCTGAAAGAATGCGGCCGCACAAGGATGACCTCCATCAATGGAACAGCGAACGGAGCGAAACGGCAGAACACTCCGACCAGTTTAACCCCCATACCAGACCCGAGGGCGCGGTGTCTAGCTGGTTGCTTTGTTTTGTACTCACCCTGCATTCCTTGGGATGCACAAATAGCGCGAAAGCTTAGGTACGAGAAACTTGGGCCTGGGAAGCGCCCGTGCCGTCAAGCTTTTTGCAGTGTGGACTGGAAGAGAACAATGACGGGTAAGGGACTTCCGGAAGTTTGAATAAAAAAAGAAAAATACTATACAAAAACGCGGGCGTAGCTCATCGAAATCAGAACTGGTGGCCCTTGGCCTCCGAAATGGCCCGCCGCGCGCCAGTAGGCAATCGCGGAAGCCTACATTAGCGCTTTTAATGGGGGGGGGGGGGGATAATGAGGGGCGCGGAAATATATTTGCCCTGGGCGCCGTCCTATCTAGTTACGCCACTGCTCATACCCTAAGAGTACTCGTTCCTCCATGCAACAGCGCGAAAGCGTGGTATCATGGTAATCACCTACATTACCTTCCTCCTGAAACTTTCACATTTGCTGTGTGTATATATAAAATCAGACACACACACGAACGTACATAAGGAAAAAAATTAGCCCCCCCCCCCCCCCAAAAAAAAAAAAAAGTGGCTACGCCCATCTTTCCTTCCTCCGTGGCCTACGCCTATGAAACAACCATTTTCAACTTCAGAGGTGGCGCCAATTTTGTCCTAAAACTAGTGATCAATAAACGTCGCAAATTTTGTAACGTCCTAATTTTTTGTCACAATAGAAATTTTTAACTTGTGATAATTAGGTATCTTTTTTTTTGTAAAAAGCAGCACACACCATTCAATTATGAATGACGTCATGGCGTGGTAGTAAAGCGGTAATTTCAAAGGACGCGTTACGTAGCTTTCGTCTTTGTGTCTTTTCTGACTTATCAAGCCTTCCCAACAGTGTGAGCGACTTTGAGCTAAGGGAAAATTTCATTTTGCTAGAGCATCGATGTGTACTGTTATTTTTATTGGGTTGTTCCCATTTACTTGGAATCATAGCGACTAGGGAAACTACGGCGCGAGCAGTGCGCGTTTCCAAACTAGGTAAGCGTGGGAGCTAGGACGTCGTGATTGTCCAGCGTACTTCATACCTAAATCCTCAAGCCAGACGCCGTTCTACCTATCATCAAAGAAACTCGTAGGTGTTCTGTGACCCCGCCACAGAACACCTACACCCGCCCCTTCTCTTAACACTGTGCCGTAGTATTCATGGTATCATTCAGCGCGCGATTGAATGTATTGCCGCGCACTGTTGCCTTTTTTTTTTACTTTTACGTTATTCTGAAGCATCGCCGCCGTAGGTTTCCAGTCGAAGGTGCTCCTGAGCGATCCACGATCCCTGACCTTATGCACAGTCGTTTTCCTGCGCCGCTCGATTATACAGAATGATACCCGGTGATCCCAAAACCGCTGCACCCGCTCTAATATTTCGCCTCCCAATATCCTAAAGCTAGTATTTTCTTCCGAAATCCGCTAATGCCCGCCTTACCAGCGGCTACCCTTTTAAAGTCCCCAGATAAACAAGAACAATCTAGGGACCTTGCACTGCAACATCCCCAATCTGCAGCCTGTTTGGTGGCTAGCTAGCTACAGTATTTCCTTACTCCATGGCTAGCTAGCCATGGAGTAAGCTTGAACAGTTTCTGTGCCGCCGCTAGCTGTCGAAGAACACCTACGTTTGACTCAAGCTCAGGTCAGAATAATTTGTGCTCGAAATGAGGCCCAGAAATTCTCGTGCGTGCGAAAGGTGAAGTGTAACCGTTCCGCGTGGTTCGGGGTAAGATTTGTTTGCCGGACACGTGTACCCTGTGCAGCCTGTGTGCAGCGAAGGGAAATGGTGACATCTCTCGAGTGAGGAGCGTTCACGCTTATTGTGGTGCTCGTACGTACGTGTGTCCGTGCCAGCATTGCTGCGCCAACCTATGCTAGCACCTTCAGTGTCGTTTTTTTTTCTCTCTTTTTATCTGCATGCAAAACTTTATCTATTTTTCAATTCTGCTCTTTGAAAGGTGCATTTCTGAGACAACGAAAAGAAGTGGAGTCGTATACAATATCAACATCACAGTCTGTCGTTCCGAATTTGCACGTGTTCCGTGAGATGTGTCAATTTTCATTGTCTAATGCGTTCTGCGGACCAGATAGATTCCCGTCCATCGCTTGTCTACCTCGTACTTCCCATTCGAGCCGGCACGTCGCCGATCGACATAATTAATCTGTGTGGTAGAAACAATTTCCCTATTCAGCAAACAAAAAGATTGAAAAAAAAAGAATATACAGACAAGTTTGAAGATGTAGACGAAGTGCCCAATTTTAATGTGCGTCTGCTTTCTCAAGCTTACCTAAATATATTTAGGGAAGACATTGTCACAGGCGTACACACTGTGTGTGTTGGGGGGGGGGAAGGGTGTGAAAGGAGGGCCTCCCTTCTACCCCCTCCCCCCCATAGTAACCGAAAAAAGGGTGCAAAGCTAGCCCAATACACTGACACAATAGGGAGGGGGCACTGTGCAAGGAACCTTTAGTCCCCTTGAAGGAGAACCCTGTGAATGTCTATATATGGTGCTAGCAACTGTAGAAATCACTTTCAGTGTATGTTTTGTGACTCAGAGCAAAAGTTTTGATTGAAATGTTTTTTTTTTGGAGGGGGTTGGGTGCACCTCCTGGATATTAGGAGGGGCACCCCTTCATCATGAACAAACGTCATTAATTAGCAGGAAGATCCTCCTCCCCTTTCAGGCATGGGGGGGGGGATCAAACGTAGACGACAGCAATGATCTCGTAGGCCTTGGCGGCATCTTCAGCCTGCCGTATTAAGCAAGCTTATAATTGCGAGCCTGAGCTGTGGAGCGCGGTATTCCATCCACTCCTGTCCTGGAATTTGCCTCTCATGGGGGCCTGTGGCCATGCCCACAGAATGTGGCTCAAGTCCGCCCTGTTATTATGAAAATTACACTTTTCCGAATGAAGTTCTGGCACGAAATGGTCATTTTTCGCTCTCTGTGTCATGGTGAAAAAAATTTTAGAGGGGGTGGTGAGGGGAGCACGGGCCGGCTGGCCCATCCCCTGGCTACACCCCTGACTCAGAGCATTGATATCTTCAATTCGTACGCTTTGAAGTGACAGCATTGCATACAATATAAGGTGTTTGTTCCAGTGCAGAAAAACAAAACTCTAGTCAGCACATTGAGGAGAATACTTCGATATAAGTGTTTATCTGGGGATATGTGGCGAGCAGGCATGAAGAAAGTAGAACAACAATTTGGAAGAAAAAATTGAAAAAGAGAAGTGATAGGAGAGAGCGAGGGGTTAATAGGGAATATCAAAACTCACCTTTCCTGTTCACCAACTATGTGTAGATGGTGGGAGTCTGTATTTAAATTGAGAAACTTTTTATCGGATGTGTGATGTTTTCAATTTGATTCAATTTCAACTGAGACCATGTTGAATCGATCAACCTATGCGGTTGTTTCTGCAGAAAGTTTACGCAGAATTCTAAACCTGAAATGTGCAGTTTTGCATCATAAATAGTTAAAAGAGATAATAAGAGATACAGTTGATATAGTTATAACTAGAGACCAGATCATAGGTAAATGTCTATTGTTTCTTGCGTTCGTATCGTGCCACTTTGTTATAAAAGCATAATTAGAGGCCAATATCTTTTACAATGTTTTTATAGTGCCTATAAATGCCCATTTTTGACGTTAGGGCCTTAATTTTTATAAGTGCCTATAAATGCCCATTTTCAAAATTGATGCCTATATGAACTCTATTTATCCTCAAATTTTTCATTCGAGTGCAGCTGGAGAGTGTAATTCATATTACCGGGCGAAATCGAGCTTTCAAAACTCAATGGTGTGCAACCTGTACTCCATGTCAAAAGTTCCTTTCAACGCTGTCAAGGCTACAAGGCTCCTTAGCCAATAGGAAGGCCGATTAGCCTCTACACATGTATTCATCTGCGTGTGCCTTCTGCTTGGCATCTCCCCGGCATCTGGTTGCACGCGTAGGGAACAGGAGCAGCTTCTGTGCAGCCGCAAAACGATAGAAAATGAATGTGAAACCGTGGAGTGTAATCAGGGGAAGGTAGACTGTTGGTGAAAAAAAATCAGATGCCTACGTGGTTTTTGTCTTGTTTGTCATTTACTTCTTGAAGGGCACTTCACGAGGTCACATGAGCAATTTTAGTTATACACTGAAAGTTGTTGCGTGCCACAGCTTTGTATCACAAGAATGATTTAAATTGTTCAGTACGAGCCGCAAAAGCATAATGCGAGGAGGTGAGCTTTAAACCTTTGCCACTCGTCTTGTGTAGACATCGCATGACAAATTCCTTCTCTGCCCTCTTCGGTAACAGAGCAACTCGGAGTAGGAAGATCACACAACGCAGACGCATCAACATGTCATACGCGCATGGTTACATTCGCATGACATGCCGAAGTCGTTTCAGCGGTCTCTGTATTGTATATACTGCCTGTTTCTATGGATCCCTCTATATGCGCGCGTTTGGAGACGCTGGTATGTGTAATGTATCCTTACCACGATACACAGCATTGCATAGTTAGAACTGTTCTAAGAAACGATGCACAAGAAACAATTAAGCCAAGTATTGTCAGGGCTGGCAACGTGGCACAATGCGAGAATGGCGAGAACATCAGCACAAATGAAATGAAGGTTGCTTAGTCTCGCATCTCGCTGGATACGAAGTTTAAAGAAAAAAACACACGAAGGTTTCGTTTGTACATTTTAGTATTTTTATCAACCTTCACAAAGCAAAAGATTGCACATATCGCGCCTCGAACAATGCTCTGAGTGTCACGTACTCCTATGACATACAAAGGACCATTCCTTGTATTTAGATCGTTGGGGCCTGTTAGATGAAGGGGAAGCAGCATTCAGTCTGACATTGCACCTCTTTCCAGGGCGCACAGCCATGAAAATCTTGGCAAACGTGATTGTGAGCACCCAGTGCATGCACTTCTGTTACCTGATCTCAGTGCTCAAATGAGGTGAGGGGCTCTTTAAGGTGTTCACAGATAAAGGAAAAATTCACCCTGTGCGATTAGAGCCAGTTAATATGCGGCTAAACGACCCTTCAGGCCTATTAGCAGTCTGGCTATTCGCTCCTATGGTGCCCTTCTCAACCATGCCAAAGAAAGACCCAGGAGGGTGTTTATTCGTTGGTAGACACTTAACTCGCCATGCTGGACAATAAAAGGAGAGACCATATTCTGCAAACGCTGCTGAAAAAAAAATTGCATAGCTATGCTAAACCATTGTACCATCATAAGCTAAAGCATTTCTTTTTGCTTTCTTGTCCTAGACAGAGGTCTCGCACATATTCCTTTGATAATTTAATTTTTATACAAATTTATCCTATAATTACAATTTTGGGGGCCTAATACTGCACTCTGCCTGCCAATTTTTGGTGTCTAAAACCTGATTTTTTTAGTGCCTATAAATCCGGCCTATATTTATAACAGAATGATTCAGCTGATTGTTTCTTCAATCCCGTTATCTGCTTACTTGTAATAAACTGGGCTTTGTGTGGAGTGCTTATCATAGCGAGGAACGTACATGCATCTATGTTTCAAGGAGTGAAGGGAGAATGCAAATTTGATGGAAAATCACCACTTTATTATGCTAAGTAGGATTAATAATAAGAACAAAAATAACGCTACGCTCGCCATACAGTTGCAAGAGAAGTGTAAATGTAAAAGGTGATAGAAAGTGTTACTGGTTTCAATAATTAAAGCAAAACATGTATATTCATTGTACAGGGATCCTGTATTCACTTGCTCACCTTCCGCGACCATTGAAACCAAAGGCCATTAAAAGCTGCGCGTCTAACGATCCACTTTTACAATTACTTTTAATGACATCCTATACTTTCCTTGGCATGATTGTTTGTTAGATCTCATTATTATTGTATCTAAGAAGGAAAATGAGTCCTTAAATGTACACTTCTTTCCTTCATGCATAGCAAGTCTTGTACTGGCAGACTTGGTGCCTTCAGGTGGTATACGAGGGATTATTGGTAATCTGCCAGCTCTTAGTATGTTTATGTACTACGTGACGCCAAACAGGCAGATGAAGAGTGCTCCACACTCGCTGTCATGGCTACTGGCGGCGCTGACTGACGCTCCCACGTTTAAAGCACACATACCCAATGAAGTGGTCGAAGGGATAGCCGTCATGGTAGTTCAGTTGGTAGAGCATCGGACGTGTTATTTGAAAGGCGCAGGTTTGGTCTCTGCCCACGGGAAGTAATCTTTTGCCCTCTTTTCTTTCTTCACATTTAAATTACAATTATTTCTAATAACATCTCCTGTTCTTTTCTTGGTGTGATCATCTATTATAATTTAATAATATTGTGTCTAACGAATAAAATGACCTTCTAGATGAACACTTCTTTCCTTCATCCACTTTGTGAGAGCCTAAGGAATGTCGCCAATGCAGTCGATCACCTTTGGTTTCAATGAGCATTGAAAATGAGTGCTATGTTGCAGTATAAAAGATGCAGTATTCATGCAAGCATTAATGAGAGATGTTGCAATTGCTTATGGATGCAACAGCATAAGAAATATAATTTCAGAGAGAGAAAAAGGTTGCAGCTGCACATTTTTAAGTTTATTTCAAACATGAGTTTAGGCATCGATTGACAGTGGAATCTCTGTGGCATTCCAAGACTACTAGTGGACCTTTTCGCTCTCTTCTAAATTTTCCATCTCGCCTAAGTGGGAATTTATACGCATGTCAGGATAACAAGTACCCAGTTACCTGTTGCGTTCCCGGATTTTATTGCCTTGGGGTTTGAGAACCAGACTCCTGAATAAGCAGTGCTCATGGTTTTGTAGAAGCTTCGTAAACTCTGATCATCTAGATAATGCAATTAGAAGTGTACTTTTTGTTTTGGCTTTTACCTCCCCAGGAGAAAAAAAGAAGAGTGATGCGAGAATAACCAATCAAGCAATGTTTACAGCGTTTAATTTATAGCATTGGTCCAAACATGTCTTAGTTCCTGCGTGTTGCAGAACTGCGTATTGAAAGTTCAATTTATTAACACAGGTTCAGTGAACGGCTGATGGTGATGCGAGGAGCTTGTGTGACCACGTAGCAGAAAGGTCTCATGGCAGTGAAAGAAAACGTGGTGATGCCACAATGAATGCAAGCTCAGGGTAGACTGAGGTAGACTTGAGACGTCTGTGTACTCCATGTACAGCCTATTTGTATCCAGCTGAGAAGGCCAGTATAGAGAGGTGGGTGTAAAAAATATCTAAATTTTCAATCGGAGGCAACCAGAGCAAAGTGAGATCTGGGCCATCAGCTGCCAATGGTGGCTTCTCTGATATAACATCAGAGACATTTTTACTAGTAATGGGTTATTACTAATGTGTTACTGCTAATCGGTTCAAGTACCTTCTAGCAGTAACTCGTCGCTTTTTCCTTTGAGCAACTTGAAACTGTAACAGAGGGCTATCTAACCCAATGATGGTATATCTATAAAGGCATGCCATGCATAAATGTGTCTCACAAATAATGACGGCTTTTTATTAAAGAAGAAATAAACGGGTTGAATATGGATAATGCTGACTTGTACATTTATCACAGAGAGATAATGATATCTCTTTGCCATGAATGAAAATAAAAATTTAAATGTATCGTTGCGGTTAACACGGGAATAGTAATGACTATATGCTCATGTATTTACAACTGCATAAGCATGTAGCACCGC
This sequence comes from Rhipicephalus annulatus, assembly GCA_013436015.1. NCBI lineage: Eukaryota > Metazoa > Arthropoda > Arachnida > Ixodida > Ixodidae > Rhipicephalus > Rhipicephalus annulatus. The sequence continues at coordinate 260,532 of WOVY01009465.1, read as the reverse complement.
TCATAAAGAACAGCTCACACTAGACACTTGTGGTTTGCATCGTCATTTGCGTTGTCGTCCTAATACATAAATGAAGTGCCTGTTGTCACCTGCTGCTGTTACATAGAAATATTTCTTGTGCTTGTGACTTCTTAATTAATGGTTTTGAAGTGACAAACAGGTAACTATGCTACAGTACTTCACTGGCAGTGACTCTAATGAGTTAATTTTTCAAAACTTGTAGCGGTAACAGAATCGTTTCTCTTCTTGAGATAGTTTCAACTGCATAATGTGCCTATGACTGATTAAAGCTTGTGGGGCTGGTTTTGGGCATTGCCGCTGTCTATTACAAGCACGTTTCCAAGCAGCTTGCATTCTCTACATTTGAATCATTCTCAAGGTTACTTATACTGCTACAAATCACTCGAGCAATTCCAGTGGGCAAAGTGTTGTGAAAGGCTGTTACTCGCTGTGTACTTCAATATGTCTTCCTCGGAATACTAGGTAGATGAACTGGGGCTGCGTAAGACGCTAGCTAACCTATTGGTGCTTGAACAAGGTGAAGCAAATAGGCTATAGGTATTCCTGATTGCTAATAGAGAAACTGGCTAATAGCGCTGCTGCAAAAAGGCCTTGTAGTACGTCAGAGGTTGCAGTTACATCATCAGTGCTGAACATGACAACAGAAACAAAAGTTGCATATTGCCCCATATCATTGAAGTGTTAAACTATTCTATACAGGAAAAGCGCACAGGTTTAAAGCCCCACATGAATTGTAGAACTTATCTTTTTAACTAATTTAAAGGGACTAACAACCAGTCTTTGTGGTACCTGCCTTTTTTAGTGCAACGTAAGAATCACTAATCACGGCATCTAAACAATGAATGGTAATGTGGACAATGCAGTGAAATATTTATGAGAATGTTTATAGATCTGCCGGTGACTATGACATCATAAACATCCAAACCAAGATATAACAAAGTATTGCTTAGAACGAAGTAAATGAAAACTGGTCTTGCAATCCGCGTAATGTTGGGAATAAACCTTAATAAAAATTTTTGAATATAACGAACTTATTTTCATATAAGATAAAACTTTGTAATAATGAGGTTTGAGTGTGCACCCGACGCATGATGCAAACAGTGGAACACGAGCACCAGAATGCTTCCTGCTAGTGTGCGGTGGTTCGGTGTGCATGCATGCCCATCGCATGCATGTGTCAAGCCATGCATGTCAAGCCATTGTCTTCATTTTCTGTATCCGCATGCTCAATTACAGAAAATGAAGACAAGGTCTGCCAATTCAGCTGCAGCCATGGTTGTCCTCTTGTCCACTTCATGGGGTATATCTGCACATTTAAACCTGGGGCAGTTAGTCAGTGCCACTTGTAGAAACAAAGGTGTGTGGGAACTACTTTCTTTTCTCACCTGCTGGCATCATCCCAGCAGGTGAGATATTAACACGCCAAGTTTCTTGCATTGCTGAAAGCGAATTTGCTAAACTTTTGGTCATTTAAATCAACAAGAGCACATGGCATGTGAGCTTGCAATGACTGTGCTTAGTTGTACTGTAAATTCCCGGGTACGTCTTAGCATTAGGACAATGCTGCATTCTTGCAGCGTTTCAGTTTCGCACTTTAGCAGGAAACCAGCCCCTGCAGTTGAATATAACTTCTGTTTGTGTTAACCATGCTTCATTTCTCCTTCCAGCAGCGAAATGACCGAGTGGAGCCAGTGCCACCTTTCAAGGTAATTGGTCGTGCAGCTGACATCTTTTACAAGTCGTAGAGACCAGTAACATGTGTACCCCTGACGAACAGGCCTAACTTAATGTTTGTCACACCGGTACGAGTACTTCCCTATCTGCTCATGTATGGCATGTCGTTTTGTTCACTGTTCAGAGTACTAGTATTATGTGCAGCTGTCACTTCCCACTGGCTGGTACTCGAGCTGGAAGTTCTGGTTTAAGCTAGGTCAATGCAGTGCATGTGCACAGGAAGGTCTTGTAATTAAAAATTGAAATAGCGGGTCCGATGTCCCGGAACAGGGTGGCGAGTGAAGTATGAAGTGTGACATGATGGCAGGCTTCGAATTAATTTTGACGAGTAAAAGTTCAGGATCCTTTCTCGGGTGCAACATTTGGAATTCACCAGATCATTGGTTTGATACCAACTACTGCAGCTGGGATTCAGCCCCTGTACAAGTTCTCATAAAGGTGACACCAAGGTGACGCCAAAGCTACTTAAGAACAGCCGAGAGTAAAGAGTATTGCATCACCACTAACCACAAGACTCATGCATGCCCTGTTCTAACATGTTCAGTAGAGTAGCCAGAATATTTTTTTTCATTGGGAAGGCAACCAAACATGTTTGTGCATCCATTTGCATGTGAGCTTGTGTATACGTATATTCATGCAAAGTAGAAAAATTTTGAAAAAGGTTTAAACCCTCCACCCCTACCCCTGGCTGCACCACTGCTGTGCTTGTTTTAGAGTGTAAAAATACAATTATTTCAAATTAAATGTACACTAACTGACATTTGAGGCTCTTGTGGTAGTTTACGCAGGTTGGCAGCTGAGTTAGCTGAGCATTGCCCCGGCCAAGTTGGGGAGGACGTGCCACATTGTGAAGAACCTGCCTTTCGCAAATGCCCTGCTCAACAAATTGAATGTAGAAGTGGAAGAGTTCACTCCTGGCAAGCTCTCTCTCTGTCAGGCACAGCCCATTGGCAGCAGGATAAAAGATTCCGAAGATGTACATGCAGAAGAAAGTATAGCCTTCCTCTACACCTTGCTTCAGAAACATGGCTGTATAGACGCTGTTGAGGTGAGTGCAAAGTACTGTGTATGCAGCGAGTTTCAGTGTAGAAAACTTCAATCTTCTTTGTGGTGAACCTGTAAATGCTGTGCTACAATCTTACGTTCATGTTAGAACATATTAACTTCTAGTATATATAGTCGGAAGAAACACGGGGTCTAAAGGGCTCAGTTTTTGTTTGTTTGTATAGCCATCTTCAAGCAAACAGACAGTGAAGCCAAGGAATCAATACAAAGATTATGAAATTTAACTTCATTCGCCACTACTGGGTATGAAAAGCTTGTGTAGCTATGAGCCGGTGTGCTGCCCACTATTTCATTGCACAACATTCGCATTTAAAAATTCAATTTGTATACTGCCTTCCATCTTTGATCAAACTTGAAATTTTTTTCATTACTCTAAATCTGATGCGTCATGCAAGTTTGGCATATTGATTTCATCCCCACAGTGAATTGTGCTTAAAACAAGACGACGAAGTGTGCTCTAATTATGACTATGTGCTCACCGTTTGTGAACACATGGTCGTAATATAGTTTACTTATTCGATACTCATTCAAGTGACAACTTAACTTGAGACATTTTATTTGTTCATTCACGATTCATGATTGTGTACTATGTATATAGTAAGTCAGCTTTAACTTTAACTCTTCAATGTTGTCAACTATTGAGATAGCCCTCCTTTGGCTACTTATTTCTTGCTTGATGCTAGCTTTACTTAGAGTTGTCTACTTGTTGACAGCTTTCTGAGGAAACAAATGGAATGCGTCAAAGATGAAGTTTTGGCACGTGTTATTATGCAGCAATGTTCTACAGCATTCCTGACAATTTTAATCTATACAAATAGCACAGTCAGTCTAGTGTCTGTGTGTGACAACTTCTCAATCGCTCAAATGTTGTATAAAATGCAGGGAATGAGTTAATAGTTGGCATTTTCATTAGACTACGTTTTTGTGTGAAATACATTAAATGCTCGTTAATTCGCATTTCACGGGGCCGGAAAAAATATCTGAACTGACTAAATTATGAACTTCTGAAAGTATCAAGAAAACACAACGATTATGTCTATTACATTAAAACGTTATCATTTCCCTAAATGGTATGTAAATTTGTATTTGTATTGTATACGAGCAATGCAAAGGCCACAATTTTTGTCACCTGTAACTTTTTTTGCCAATGCAACTGAGGCGCAACATCCCCACATCTCAGTCAGCCCAAAATGTACCCTGGACCCTTTCCCAAATACTATCGTCACCGCCATTGTCATGCAAATGGGACGATAATTATTTTGCTGGTAAATGAAAGAAATTTGCATCAGCCACTGAAGCCTTGATTGCCAACAATGTGATTGTGGATGATAACTGCACCTTTTCGAGCACCCTGGCCAACCACGTGTCACACACGGTAGTAAACGCAGATAAGGATGAGGTTTTCTGGCTTCCCTGTCATTACCATGTAGTTTGCAGTGATGACTAGTGCGATGCAGACTGCACAGCGTCATCTTGGTTGTTCTGGATCTTTTTTTTCACTTTTTTGCACGGCAAATTTGCATAGCTCAGTGCTTGACGCACTCCGAGGATCATACAAATGAACCGTGTTGTGGCCATTTATGACCAAATTAATGAAAGTTTTGATTTGATTGAACATGGTATATGCTGGCCAGGAGCAGAGAACACGTCCAAATAATCCAATTTTTCAGTTAATTGAAGATTGAATAAAAGAGCTTTTACTGTAAGACATGTTTACTCACCCCTGTTTGAAACAAATAAGAATATCTGGGACTTAATGTGTGAGTGGGCTTATAACAGCTCTCCTTCTTTGGCCTTCAAAGGTGCACACGAGCTTAGCAATATTTCAAGTTCTTCTCGGTCTATAACATCGAAACACGAGACGACAGCTTTTCGCTGGTCTTGCTAACAGTGCATATGTTCTAAGCTTGCCGCCTTTTACCGCAGTTCAAGCCTCACTTAAGGCAGGAGCCGGTGCAGCTAATCACCAATGCCCTGTTTGAAAACAAATTCTTGACCTGCCTGCGGGTGCACCATGCGTACCTGAGCGAACAGGCCACGATGTCCCTGTTTGCTGCCGTGTGCCAGTTATTGAACGAGCGGCTGCGTGAGCTGTCCCTGGAGAAACTCGATATTTCGTGCTTGCCGCAGACGCTAGACGGCTTCAGAGAAGCACTTGCCAGGACAAAGAGCCTCAAGAGATTGACCCTCTTGAACATCCATGTAAGTTCCGAGCTGAAGCTGCTGAGCATGCTGTGGAAGTAGGCCAAGTTCGTTACACATTATCGGTGTATTCTGGCATTAAAGGTGGTCGAAAAATTATTTGTGCACATGCTGTTGGATTTGGTTTACTAGAGCTTCAGGAAAAAAAATTGCTATTGTCCAGCATAACCTCCCCATCTGTGAAACTCATTTATGCTAGTTTAGTGTCCATCTCGGTGGATCAGTAACTAGGGCGCTCAACTGCTGCCTCAAAGGTCGTGAGCTCGATTCCGGCCACAATGGTCGCATTTTGATGGAGGTGAAATGATAGAGTCCTGTGTACTGTGCAATGTCAGTGCACGAGAACTCCAGGTTGTTGAAATTTCCGAAGCTCTCATCTACAGCGCCTTTCATGCTGATATTGTGGTTTTGGGGCGCAAAACCCCTGTAATATAAGTATTTTTTATTTATTATGCTCGTTTCACAGAATCCAATAAATAAGTTTATGCATGTTTAGTGCTCCAATCTGACATCGCAATGTGGGCGCTATGGCTGGGATTTGATTCCGTGGCCTTCGAGTCTGCAATTGAGCATCGTAACCAGTAGACAGCCATGGCAGGTAACATGACAGGATGAATGGTTATCCAATCACTCCCTCACTTACTTTTGTGCATGGCTTCCCCAAATTTTGCATGAAGGGTGCATCCTCTTTAGACAAGGATTTTATCAATATGCTACAATGTGAAAACTTCTCAAGAGAAAGCCGGTTTATAAACTGGTGCCACCAAGGGACTGTTTTAGCAAAAGAACCGAGCTAGAAAAAGTGAACTGCACTGTTACCATGCCAACAGAGCTAAGGTGACGCTGCTAGCATATACGCTTTCCCTATTTGTGCATGTGTGGCTTCCGCTCTCAATGCGCAGCTTCTTCAAAAGATGAGAAGGGCAGCCTTCTTGTTTAAAATTTTGATTGCTTTCCTGCTATGAACCAATTTCGTACTATAGAATGTAAGCATGATTACCACCGAGTGACTTATGAACCACACTTGTTTGTATACAGTGCCCTCCACTATCCACTAAGGTCAACTCTTGACCTTCATGTTTAAGCATGCACAGTTTCTATTGAAGGCCTTCTTATATAAATATTAAAATCTGCATATGAAAAAGCATTAATTACAGTGGTTGAATGAACGATAGCCTATTTCCACTCAATCTTGCTGTAGCACTGCTCATATCTTCAATTTACGCATAAAAACTATCTCAGTGAGAACCCGATGTTCCATTGTTTAACACAGTGCAATGGTGCCTCTGGTGCAATGGTTTTGTATACCTGCCTACTCTGGGGAACCGTGGTGTTTTGAGACCGTGCGTAACCTTAGGGATTTCTGCCGACTCACTGAGCCTCCCAACCACAGGAACGGGCACACGCGTGGATGAATACCTTGAACGTGGGTCTGGCGGGTCTACGGGCCAACAGCACCGTCACCAGCCTGAAAATGGACACTAGTTACCAGCACTACTATGAGGGGACTAAAGTGCTGAACGACTTTCTCGCCAACACGGTGTCCCTTGCCGAGCTCCACATCTACTGCAGTTCCGACTGCAGCTCTGACCGCTCCCTGGACTTGATCTTCGAGGCTCTGGCTAGCAACCGAACTGTGAATAGGCTCACCCTACGCAAATTCTCTGTGAAGGATATGAAGCCGTTCAGGCAGCTCTTGGATGTCAACAAAGTACTGGAAGACGTGAGCTTCTACGCCTCTCCCCATGCTGGGGTGGAGAAAACACCTGCCGCTTGCCAGGTCAGTCTTGAGTTGTTTAATTCACAACACTCAAACCTCATAATAACGAAGTTGCACCTTGCATGAAATCAAGTTCGTTATATCCATAAATTTGTTATGAAAGTATATTTATAACGTTATGCCCATTGCAAGAGTATCCTCCTCTTACTTCATTATTACAAATATTTTGTTATTATGTCAACTGCTCGACATAAACCTCTTCTAGTGCTCTGGTCAGTTCCTTGACATCTGCTGTGGCTGATTTTGTTCTGCATATTCATGCATTCTTAAATTTCATCACCCCACTGGATAACATATACATCACTGACTACTTGTCTTCGCTTGGCACCCTATTTTGATTAGTCTTTGGTCTATAGGTTTTTAAATTCAAAGTTTAGAACTTGCATTCGTGACCCACCTATGTATTAAATGACCTTGTGTATAAATGGCATGTACTAATTATTTCCTTTTTTAAATTAATGTCAGCTTAGAATATTCGCTATCTTTGTCCTTTCTGTCATTCAAACTGTTGCCTTTCACCTCGTCATATTCCACCTATAATTTCATTGTTGAAATACTTACGGCCTGCTTTTTGACTCCTTTTCAAGCTTTTTCGGTAACTGTAGAGTTTGTGCCCTGTATAGTATTAAGATCTGTGGAATGTAATGATATAATGCTTTTTTATTTGTTTGGCACACGCAAAACATATCTTGCATTAGATGCTCTGATGAATGCAGTTCAGAGATTTTGCAACATATCTTTTGGTTGCAGACTTATATGTTCGTGTTCACAATTTTATTAAAGGCCAGTAAACAAGCTTCGACATTTTCTTTTACAACCCCCATACAAGCTTGGCAATTTGTAGATTAGATCGCAGTAATCACGTTTTCTGAATATTACAGCGCTGCGCGCCACGCAGAGCCTCTATTTCGAAAAACGATTCCCGCGCATCTTTCCTACGCCTGACCGACCCCCTTGCACGCGCAGTGACGTCAACTCGGCGATCGGCGACGGGACGAAGCATGCAGCTCACCGATTGGTCTAAATCAGGTGTGAAAAAACAGTAGTGAAGTCGACGTCGGTTCCGGTTTTCACCCACGGCTACAACACTGCCCCTTGTTTCTTGACACTGCGGTGAAAGAACCAGCCTCGCAGTTGTCGCGTGCACGTGTACGCTCCTCGCTCAACTACAGCACTTGTGCGCACATACGAACGTACTTCGCCCTTGACATGAGCAACATAGGTAGAAAGCGTTGCTTTGTCGTCGGCTGCAAATCGAGTGACTGGGCAGTGAAGAAGCTTCGCACCAGGTGCCTCACGATGGGGCCCTGTGCGCTGCATGGCTGAAGCGAATTGGCCATCCAACGACGTACCTTGGGGACTCAATGGTTTGTGATCTACACTTCGCACCTGACGCTTACACGGTTGACCCGCGGCTGGTGCGGCAAACCGTACACAAACTACCACGCTTCGCCGCAAGCGGAAGTGCGTTGTGACTGATCGAGTTTTGCCAATGAAGTCAGTCGCTGACGTGGTGTCATGTTGCCGAAGTGGGCGGAGTCACGACAATGGCTACACCTTCCTCTTCATGCCAGGTAGAAAAGAGGCGAGGCCGCGCGATAATTTGAAACCAGCTTAGACCGATGTTCTAACCCCTGTAACTTCCTTAATATAGTATGCATTTGCAAAATTCTTGCGGCAGCATGTTCGCCAAGAAAAACTGCACATGTATATCTAAAAAAAATTTTTGGACCTCAGGGCTGTTTACTGGCCCATTAAAGTAAAAATGTTGAAAGAGTGGCATCAAGAAGAGAGGCTTTCACAAAAATGAATGCATCATTTGCAGTAAAAGCACGGCTAATTAAGATTGATAACTGGTAGTGCCACTGCCTGTTTCATACTCTACAGTACTGCTTGTGTGACAGACAATGGCTGGCTCATAAGGACAGGCAAGATTATATAAGGGTTACGTCGACTTGCATTCTAACGTGTGGTTCAAATGAAGAAATCTTCATTTGAGAATCCTCCATGCAACAAATTTGCACACACACTTATCTAGCATTAAAAAAGAAGAATGGTCAGCTTCTGGATGGGCGATGTATTGGTCTAACTTTTCTTCATATATTTAGTGCCCTTTTATTGGGCCAAACAAACCGAATAAGCGAGTTCTGTACAAATTTCTATTCACAACTTCTCTCATAACTTCTCACTATTTCATCTCTCTATGCAGTAAACTACGGTATGTCGCTTTTTTTGTTTGTGCATGACAACTCTACTCCTTCCACTATAAATCTAGAAAGCAATCTTTTGTGCATGTTTGACGTTTAATATAAACTGATGTCAATTTCCCTTTCCCCATTTGCTTTGCGTCCTCATAGCAACGAACATGCATAGCGTCAGCTTGTTCTCTTTCGCATGCTCTTGTTTATTGGTTAGGGTGAGTCTCAAGCCGGTGGCCAAACATACCTCGAGACTTTAACTGCTGTCACATTACTCTTGCGCTGGTAGTAGGAAGATAAATGTGGGTTGCATGCTGCTGCTTGCCGATCGGAGGCGCCGATGCCCAATACACCACTGGGGCTGCTTTTTCACTGCGATCGCTTGTCAATTTTGGTTTAATCACATTCAACCATGGAATTTTTTTGTGTGGAATAGTCATTGTTACTATTCAACGTGCTGCACACTCTCAACAAAAAGAAACGTGCTTAGCTTCACAGTCTCGCTGATCACATGCACAACTTACTGGATGAATGACCTTCTCTGCATTAGGTGCCCGAGCAGCACGTGCAGACCATAGTCCAGGCACTGGAGAGGAGAACGAGCCTGCGCCGCTTGGCCCTTGATTGGAATTGCACGCCAAGTGCAGTTTATCGGCTTCTTGTAGCGTCTTCCGGCTCCCCCTCACTCAGAGAGCTGCACCTGGGTGACGTCATTGTTGACTACATTGATGCTTTGCGTTGGGCATTCATCAACGTGCGGACAGACGTCACTGTGACCGCAGCAAGGTGAGACCCAGATGAAAAGCAGGGAGGCATCTGAGAGCGACTGTGTGTGCACTGTATTCTGAGTTGCATAGGCATTTTTACATCAAGCTAACAGGCCATTTTTTTGAGAATTCTAATTGTGGGACAGCAGGAATGTACTGAAAGTAAAAACATGTGGCTATACACTGGGAAATTCATGTGTTATTGTGTACTAAACCTTATAAATGCCCACCTACTCATGGCTCATCACAGTGTATGGAGATTCTGCAACAGTATGCAGAATTCAGTAAACATTGTCTTCTAGTTTGATTTTGTACTTCATGCAGTTTATGCAACGGTTGTCTGCTGATATCTGACTTTTTTCATGCCAGTTTGGGACAACCACTAGTCATAAATGAATCCGGCTGCACTGTCGTAGAAATTGGGTGCAAAATCAACCATTGATTTTTTTTGGTTCTTAACTGACTACTTATTGGTCTCGATAGATTTGTGCATCTAGGTATGCACTTCTTTTAAATATGATAGTCTTTCTTGGGATACTTCAACACAGAAATTTTAGGCTGTCTGTCTGTCTGTCTGCTGGTCCTGATGTCCAATGATTCAGCCACTCGGCCAAAGTTTAAGCTCGTGCTCAATGCCCACCCATCTTGTCTTGGTAGGTACATTCACACTTGTTAACATTGTCAATAAAGAAGCAAATACAGTTAAACCTGCTTATAATAAACCTCCATATAACAAATGCCTCGATATGACGAAGATTTTTTATTCCCCGTCGTTGCTCCGTAGAAGCACATGTATTTGCTACCTCTATGTAACAAAGCAATAGTGGACCTTGACATAAGAATTTTCCCCGCGGACAATCTAGGAATTTTGCCCCGGATTTCGGCATTTTAGTACGAGCATGGGAATTCGGCGGGAAACGGTGGCGGTGCGCACGAGCGCTCATTATTGCGAGGGGTGAGCAAGATGCGGCAGGCGGGCCTGCGCCCCACAAGTCGATGTTGCTGCCGTTTTTTCCACCACGGAAGCATGCATGGTTGTGCCCCTCCCCCCCATAAACAAAAAAATTTCCCACCTCCTCGAAGGAAATCGTGAGGAAATTCAAATGCGTTGCGTGGCATCCATAATGTCATTTCACACGTGAGAACCCAGCATTAGAAGAATAATGTTTTTTTTCTTCTTACACCGTGCACCCATAGTGTCATTCGCCGCACATGGCGTTTTTCTGTTGCGAGATACAGGCTGTGCATTTCGAGCTCTAGTAGCTAGCATGCACGGTTAAAAGATAAAACGCTCCCTGGAGACATCAACGCGCTCGAAAGTCTCCCTTTTGAGGGCCTCTTTCAACGAACCCTTCCCATATGTGTTTGTAATCACATCAGAGATGTTGCCATCGCCTTCAATGCAGCACAAACGCATTAAGAAGGTGCTGTTTTCAGGCTGTGCTAAGGCAGCACAAACGCTACAGATGCGTTTCAAACACACTGCCTTGAGGCAGTGGCTAGTCACGTTCAAGTCAAGGAGGGGGGGGGGGGGGGGGCTTCTGTTTGTAGGGGCGAGGATAAACGCGCATGCCCGCAGTTGTTGCTGATAGCTGCCCAAGCCGAAGCGTGACATGGTAGCGGCTCTGGTTGCCAGGGACGTGCACGCCCGCAGCTGTTGCTGTGGGAGAGGGCGGTGGACGGATCCCGACAGACGCCTGACATAGCCCGACGAAAATTCATTCGCATTGAAAAAACCAACAAAACACTTTTGCTTTGGCTGTGGCACGCATATGGAGGGCACTTTACCGAACAGTTTGTTGTATCCGTGTCTGTGTCTATGTCGTTCACTCTTCATTTTCGACGCTGTGTGCGCATGCATGGTTTTACTGCGCGCGCATGATGTGGTCCCCGACGACGTTTTGCTTTGCTTTTTCTTTAACGTGGACAACTGTGTCGTCGCTACCAAGGGGATGTCAGATAAGACGCTGATGGAAACTCTCTGAGATCACTGTGACGATGCAACTTCGGAGGTCGACTCATCATGAGCTTCCCTCTTGCGCTGCAACCGCGAGTTTGCAGGCTTGCAACTTTGGCAATTAGCCGATTAGTTCTGGTGACAGCACGACGGCGCGTTGAATTCCATGCAATGAATGCGACAGCAAACAAATTGACAGCTTTGCCGCAAAGGCGAAGCAATGAACGCGTAGCAACATATTGGAAGGTCACGCGAAGAATGGCAGGCAGATCGAAACATGCCCCGCGTTTTTCATGCAAAAATGACGCAGGATACGTACTCACAGGTACAGATCAACCTGAATAAGCATCTCAGTTGTTACTTTGCTGTGTGAAAAGCACCCCCTTTTCACAAACGGAGATTGTGCAGCAAGTGCAGTGACCTTTGAGCACCACGTAACTACAACAGAATCGTTCCGGCGAAAGCCCAAGGCGTACGATTTTTCCCATGTGAGATAAGCGCATGCATGAACGTTCACCCCCCCCCCCCCCCCTCCAGCTTTCTGTGGAGCAAAGTACGCATGGGAGATGAGAGACGATTTGGCGATGTGCGCTCATTGCGCCATCTCGCTGGTAATGCTGAAACCATGATGGTTCCGTCGAGGTGGCCATCGCCAGTGGTAAGTGGTAGATACAAATAGCTTGCCGTTTCAGTGTTGAAAGAGGTGCTCCTTCATGGCTCAGTTGTTAATGCTTCGCACTTACAAGCAATGTGTCGTACGTTCAATTCTGCGCCGGAGTTTTTTTCTGGATTATTTTTATTTCTTGCGTTCTCATATATATGGATACGTATACATATACGGTGACTGACGTTGACGCCGGCGGTAAAGTCCAGCCGAGAGTGTCTATATAATTGCTATCACAATCAAAATTGTAATTTTATACGAAATAGGGCTGGCAGCCAACTCTTGGGTCCGATATTGTGGAAAACCTACAAAACACTAGTGTGAGCAAATACGGCCGCTCCAGGGAGAAGTGCTCTTTTCACACAGTCCCTTCGCGTTGAAAGCGCACAGCTGATACTCGCCGAGACAGCGCGCACCCCAGCAGTTGCAACCGCCCTTAAAAGCGAAGTTCACTGTTGCTACTCGAGCGAGCACTTCCCCCCACCCCACCCCCCCCCCCCGAGTTTTTTCATGCTTGTTCAAGACAGGTGGTTTCCTATCTGTTTGAGCATTCGACGGCAGGTCTAACATGCCGGCGATGTTATCTTATGTGCCTTCCTGGCGATAGAGATAGGCCAACTCATTTGATCGGAGCTTCAGCAGTGCTCCTGCGCCTATACTCATTCGAGAAAGTTACGATGCGCAGGGGTATTTTATCAATTTAGACTTGATAGGGAACATGGCAGCGACAGTGAAATTTCGCCGGGGGTCCATACAATTGCTGTCACAATAATAATGCAGTTTTTTACTGCTCAATGAGAGTTTTGGGTTAGCTCTGCCTTCAGTCCCCCTTTTGTTTGATTTGTGCGTTTATTTTCTGAATTTGGGTACCAAACCTCCATATAACGAAATCCTCTTTATAACGAATTTTTCTGCGAATTTATCAATTTGTTATATCCAGGTTTAACTGTATTTTGCATATTTGAGTCGCAACATCATTACACAAGTATTAGGTAGTATGCTTATTTAGAAAATGCATAGATTCGTAGTTCAAAGGCCCGTAGTGTTTATTACACAGCCCTGACAATGCAACGCTATGAACAAAAAAGTGGGTATTTCCTATTGGCTTCACTAAAATGACACAGTGTTGCCATCTACCAGTAACTCTCCATTCTATAAAAAACTTCAGTTTCTTCACATTACTGCCACATAGTGCCATATCTCATGCAGCACTCGCCGATCTTCTTGCGTACTACGTCAGATAAACATTTTATTTTCTCTCTCTAGACAGAAGGCTATCCTCTTTCGACGTCTTTTACAGGGAAGCTTGCAATTTCTCATTAACAAAACGAACCATGATTTCAAATTTATTCAGCTTTGGATAAAATTGAACCTACGCATAGTGTATTGAAACACTCCACACACAGATCTCACACTGCTGTTACTATATTGAGCAATGTGTGCAATAGCAAGTGCGAAAAAGGAACCCTACTTCAATGCGTGCTTTCACATGAAGCGTGTGGATGGTGGCAATACAGTAGATCACAACATTGTTTTAATGACAGTAACAGTGCCAGTATGCTATATGGTTTTTTAGTAGACATTATTATTGTTATTTTACTGTAGAAAAAGAAAACTTTCTGAAGCTGGACTCACAGCTCATCAGTCAAGAAATTCACACAAACCCTTCTCTAATGCTTGAACGTGCCTGCCTTAAGTAGTGACTTTACTTTCTTCAAATCTATATTGCAATTTCAGCAGTACACTTAAAATTTTACAATTACACTCAAATCACACTATAAAGTAATGCGATATAACAAAATAATGGATGTAAGAAAGTAAGTGAAATTCCCCTTGAAAGCTCTATTGAGAACCATGCATTTTAAACGTCATTGTAACAAAGTAAAATTGACCAGTAAATGAATATAATGAACTAAATTAGTCTATCATATAGTTTATAAAGAAAAACGAGCATAGTGTGTTAAGTATATCGTTTTCTGCAGAGTTTGACGCTCATTCGGTGCGGCTGTTTCAAAACTTCAGCGCCGACCTTACAGCCACGCCACAGGTGGCCGAGAGAGCCATCCTCCCACACAGCCAGCGGAGAGATTGAGGAAGCGCTCAGCAGGTCACATGACTGAGAAGTGGCGCCGCGGTGCAAAGCGATTTTCCTTTCACTTAAGAACACATGATGGGGAAGCTTCAGAAGACTTACATTTATTCACAAATCAGAGGACATCCGTCATTACTTGAAGTTATTGGTGATACGCGTCTGCACACGTTTGCCTTCCAGTTAGTCAATCAATTTCGCACGCAGTTTGCAAAGCATAGTAGTGCGTGGCTAAGTCCAGTGCCAACACACTCTAAAGATGACGGCAACGACTGCGTCTCCGCTGCTACCCTCTACACCGCAGCCGGAGCGTAGCCAGCACATGAGGGGAGAGTAGGAGCGTTTCCACACAGAGAGAAGCAGATTGGCATTAGAGAGAGAGGCAACACTCCGTGACAGCGTTCTTTTTTTTTTTCCTCTCTCTTTGCGCACCGCATTGAAAGGCGAAGGGTCTCTACGTGCAGGAACGGAAAAGGAAGAAGCGTGGCACAGGTGTATCGCAGATCGGCATTTAGAGAAAGCAAACATTCCGTCACAGTCTCTTCTTTTCTTTTCTTCTTTTGCTTCTTCGCGCGCAGCGTTGAGAGGTGCCGCCGTGGGATTGGGCATGGTGCTGAGAGTATTTTCGAAGCGCGGTGTTGATTATTTTTCACGTTCTGGGCTGGGACAAGGAAACGAAGAAGAAGAAGAGTGCGAGCGAGGAACGCGGGGACGCTCAAGTGACAGCAGAGCACTTCCGAACGCAGTTAAATAAACAAGTATTTTTGCCTTATACCTAAAAGACGGAGTTGAGTCTGATTGCAGTGTCTGGAACGCCATCGTCTAAACATTGGTGCCGAAGAACCGGGATTGAAAACCAGGACCCTACGGACAGCTACTAGTCAACTGCAGCGGCATGGAGTGACTGAAGTCGAAGCGGACGTCGCGGCGAGCACAGAACACGGGGATTATAAACGAGGCAAGTGATCTCCTCGCTAACGACTCTGCCTCCTATGACCAGCTCAACTCCATATATGAGAGGCTGAAGGCTAATAACGAAGAGCTTAAAAACTTGAACAACGAGATTGAGCCGCATATACCTGACGAGAAGTTCGAGGTCGAGTATAACGCTGTCTTACAATACGAGGACGTTGCTACGCGCATTCTCGCTGAGATTCTGAGCAAGAAAGATCGCATGCTAAGGACATCGACCGGAATTCAAGAAACAGTTTCCCAGACAGTCGTAGCACCATCAGATAGAACTGGAGTTAAATTGCCTAAACTGACAATAGCTCCTTTTTTTGGAGACCTATGGAAGTGGCCCGAATTTTGGGAACAATTTTACCAAATTGTTCATAGTAACAATCGCATCACTGCCACGGAGAAGTTTCATTACCTGCGACTGTATCTTAAAGGAGACGCTGCATCAGTAATTGCGGGCCTTCCGACGACAGAAAGTTGCTACAGTGACGCCATCAAAATGCTACAGAAGCGATTTGGGGACAAGACGCGCCTGGAGCAAGAATATTTTGCCAAGCTACGGATGTTAAGCCCTGTCCGTTCATCGACTGACACCAAAGCGCTACGCAGCTTGTACGACCAAGTTCTCGTGAATATCCGAGGCTTAGAGACTTTGGGTGTGCACAAGTCGTCATTTTCGTCAATGCTCTGCGACATCCTACTGCGTGCTCTTCCACGGGATATAGTCGTGCAGTATCATCGATCATGTGCCGTCCAGTTGGCATATGACTCGAGAGCTGAAGCTACATCCGTGGGACTGGACCATGTGCTCAACTTCCTGTGTATTGAGCTGGAAAGCCTGGAAAAGAGTGATTTTAAGGATGCCAAAGAACGAGAACATGGAACACTCCCCGTGGCCAGTCAGTCGACGTACTCTCGGCGTGGGAAACCGACGTCATCTGTGCTTCACAGCAACTCGGTACGAGAAAAAAAGGACAACTGCGTATTCTGCTCGTCCAGCCATCATGGATCGGAAGCCTGCACAGCTGACTTGTCACTGACGCAGAAGAAGCAACTGCTTTCCAACGACAAAAGGTGTTTCCGCTGCACCACCAAAGGACATCGGGCACGGGACTGCAAAAAAAGGATTGCCTGCTCCAAATGCCAAGCTCGACACGCTACAAGCATGTGCGATCCCGATAGGTGTTCGCGGAAGTCAGACTATGCCAACAAGAACCACGAAAAAAACTACGACAGTCTGTGCATCACTTGGAAGAAGACCCGTCAAGGAAGACGTTTTTCCGTTTTACTTCCGTTTTTTCTTCAGACTTTCAGAGCATGGGCCATGAATGATGACACCTGCCGCTACATACGAGGCGTTTTCGATGGTGGCAGTCAGAGGACTTTCGTAACTGAAGATCTGTCCAAGCACCTCAAGCTGAAAAGCGTGGGAGCAACTCGAATAGCCTTCAATACTTTCGCAAATACATCGGACCAAGAGGCTAAGAGGCGTCGCATAGTAGAACTACGACTGCGAAGCCAGTTTTCCGACGCGGAAATAGTCTTAACTGCCATAGAGATCCCAAGCATCTGCCAAGACATCGCAGAGACTGCAATGGACGTAGCCTTCGTTGCGTCTTTCAAGAAGCTGGGAAACGATGTTGCCGATGGGCTCCAACATCCATCTATCATAACTAAGAGTGGCATCAGCGTACTTATCGGGTCCGATCAGATGTGGAAAGTGTTGACCGGCGAAGTTTCACGGTGCGAAGGCAACGAATAATTGATTGCACTGAACTCCAAGCTTGGATGGACCTTCCAGGGAAGCACATCGCACTTGGTGTCCCACCCAACTACTTCACAAATGATGGTGTGCGTGCTAAAAGCCCAAGCTACCGATTCCGACGAGATATTGCACTCCTTTTGGGAACTTGAAAACATAGGAATTACGGACGCGATAAACAAGCCACCTGAAATGAGCGACACCATGAGGCATTTTGAGCAAACGATTAGCTTCAAAACGGAAGATATGAAGTGACCCTCCCTTGGAAGGATAATTTCGAGCTTGCAAGCAACAGGCAAGTAGCCGTTACTCGACTGGACAGGCTTGTCAACCGTCTCAACTCCAGAAAAGGACTGCTCGAAACGTATGACCGTACCATAAGGGAGTACTTGAGGGCAGGACACGCCGAAGTAGTCAGTGACGTACCTGCAGAGGTGACGAAATTATATTACATGCCGCACAAGGAAGTCATGCGTGAACAAGCACTGACGACGAAAATGAGAGTGGTGTTTGATGCTTCGTCACATGCCAAAGGATGCAAGTCACTTAATGACTGCCTTCAAAAGGGTGACAACTTATACCAAGGCCTCGTGCAAATTTTGCTACGCTTCAGAACGCACCCGGTGGCACTTATCGCGGACATAGAAAAGGCATTCCTTCAAATTGCGATTCGGGAGGACGACAGAGACGCTTTCCGCTTTCTCTGGTTTGGAGAAGGAGATTTATCCAAGGGCAAGCTGCAAGAGTGGAGGATGACACGAGTGCCTTTTGGAGCCACATGTAGCCCATTTTTGCTCACAGCTACTATTCTCTACCACGTAAAAAGAGCACCGGCTGTCATGGCACAAACTGCGCAAACTCTTGCCGAGTCGTTTTACGTGGATGACTTAGTCACTGGTGCCGACACAGAAGAGGAAGCCGCTGAACTATGCCGAGAAGCGCGCTCAATAATGAAATCGGCCGGCATGACATTGCGAAAATGGACAACAAATTCAGCAAATTTGATGCGCACGCTTGAAAATCAAGTGGAATCTACTAGTAATGAGATGGTCGTTCTTCACGAGACGTCGTTCAAGGTTCTGGGTTTGGTTTGGAATCCTGCAAAGGATGAATTCAACTTTTCGGTTGAAAACCTCCGGTTTTTGACAGCACAGACGGGTACAAAACGATTTGTCTTGCAGTCAGCATCAAGAATATTTGACCCGTTGGGATTTGTAGGACCATATACTATTGCCATACGAATATTGTTTCAGAGACTGTGGATACGAGGAATCGGCTGGGATGAAGTCCTACCCAATGACCTGCAAAAAGAATGGAATGATTGGGTCATCCAGCTGCCGCAACTGCAAGACGTCGTCGTTCCTCGCTATCTGTGCGGCGGAGCAAGGAAGACCAATGTGCTTCAAGTACATGTTTTCTGCGATGCCAGTCTAGCGGCATACGGAACAGCGATATACGTCGTATCAAGTCCTGAGAAGCCGATACTGTTGATTGCGAAGTCCCGTGTAGCACCTATTAAGGAGACAACGCTGCCGTGATTGGAGCTGCTGGCTGCCTTAATCGGCTCAAGAATGTTGGCATACGTGAAAAGGGCTTTGAGGAATGTTCAAGTTGACTACACGATGTGGACAGATTCCGCCATTGTGTTGTCATGGATAAAAGGTGATGTCAAAAAGTGGAAACAGTTCATAGCCAACAGAGTCAATGAAATTAGGTGCACTACAGATCCATCAAAGTGGAAATACTGTCCTGGAACGGACAACCCGGCTGACCTACTCACACGTGGCGCGACGCTTGGAAGACTGATGTGCAGCTCGAAATGGTGGCATGGTCCCGAGTGGCTAACTAAACCGATGTCTGAATGGCCCCTACAGTTCTGTGAACTAGACATAGCGGAAGCCACCCAAGGTGAAGTTACAACAGTCCACGTCGCACTAATGACACGCTTCTCAGTTCCGATAATTGATATTCAACGGTACAGCAGGCTTCAACAGCTACTCAGAGTCACTGCGTAGATTTTCAGATTTACTGACCGATGCACAAAAAGAAGTAATCATACAGGACATCTCGTAGCAACAGAAATCCTGAACGCTGAACAGTATTGGATAAAATGTACACAAGAGCAAGGCTTTCTTGAAGAACTCACCACTTTGACCAACGGCCAACCAGTCGAGTCTACATCTCGAATCGCTGAACTACGCCCTTACATAAACAAAGACGGAATTCTTCGGGTTGGAGGCCGTTTATCCCTCATGCATTCCACACAAGATGTCAAGCACCCAATCATAATGCCGTCAAGTCACCACTTTTCGACACTTTTGGCAAACAGAGCCCATCTTCAAGTCTTACATGGAGGAGTTAGAGATACACTTACGCAGCTTCGGGAACGCTACTGGATTTGTCGGGCTCGCTCTTTGGTAAAAAGAGTGCTGCATGGCTGCAATATATGCAAGCGTTTCAGTGCGGGCCCAGGAACTGCTGAGACTGCGCCGTTAACAAGTCATCGAGTGACACCAACGAACCCGTTCGAAGTTGTAGGAGTCGACTTCGCGGGCCCTCTGTATGCACGCACGGAGAAAGGGGACACGAAGTGCTACGTTGCACCTTTTACGTGCGCCGTATCTAGAGCCGTGCATCTCGAGCTTGTCTCGGAAATGACATCCGAGGCTTTCCTGCTGTGCCTACGACGATTTGCAGCTCGGAGAGGATTACCTAGGGTGATCTATTCTGACAACGCACGAAGCTTTCACAAGACATCGGCAGACATAAAGCGGCTAAACCGAATGTTCTCTGAAGAGGACGTCGCTAGTCACCTCAGCACCAACGGCATTTCGTGGAAGTTTATAGCACCAAATGCTCCTTGGTGGGGTGGATGGTGGGAGCGCCTTGTACGATCAGTGAAGCTTCCGCTGCGAAAAATTATCGGCAAAGCTCGTCTGAACTACGAAGAAATATCGACAGTGCTGGCGGAGGTAGAAGCAGTCGTAAACTCTAGGCCTCTGACTTTCATCGAGACAGATGCAGGAGAACCTTGCACTTTGACGCCAGCCGAACTTCTCCTTGGACGAAGATTGACTTCCATGCCGTATGCGACTGCTGACGAAGTCAACAGTAATTCCAGACGATCAGACGCCATACGCAGACATAACTACAGGAAGCTGCTGGTTGAAAGTTTTTGGAAGCGTTGGCAAAAAGAATACCTGTTGCAATTACGATCTGCACACTTTGCCGACACGAAATCAAATACAGCATTGAAGCAAGGGGACATCGTTCTCGTGCATGCGGACAACACTCCACGCCAGCTATGGAAGCTTGCAAGGGTCACGGAAGTGTACCGCAGTGCAGACGGTGTCATTCGTTCTTGCAAGATCAAGTTGCAAGGTGGTCACCTTGCGATCAGGCCGATACAAAGACTGTACCCACTTGAACTATGTGTTTAACTTTGCGCGGCCGGGAATGTTGATTATTTTTCACGTTCTGGGCTGGGACAAGGAAACGAAGAAGAAGAAGAGCGCGAGCGAGGAACGCGGGGACGCTCAAGTGACTGCAGAGCGCTTCCGAACGCAGTTAAATAAACAAGTATTTTTGCCTTATACCTAAAAGACGGAGTTGAGTCTGATCGCAGTGTCTGGAACGCCATCGTCTAAACAGCGTTGAGAGGTGCCGCCGTGGGATTGGGCATGGTGCTGAGAGTATTTTCGAAGCGCGGTATGTTCGAATTAACTGTCCCAAGTGCTTGTACCTTCGAATTACAAGGCGTTTTCACCCATTGGAATACATATAAGCTTTGATGGGACCACAGGGTGAGTTCGAATTAACCTTAAGATCGAATTAAGTGTGTTCGAATGAATGAGATTCGACTGTGTTTATTTTTGTTGCATATGTGATCACGTAGCGGTACATCGGGCCGCGAGGCAGTTTTCCCGTCTTTACATGCTTATAGGTGTGCGCCCATCTGAGCATACATTGCCACAAACTGTTATAATCAATATAACGAAATAATGGATATAACAAAATAATTGTGACTCTCTTTCAACGTCATTATAACGAGGCTTGAGTGATGTCTCCTATACCTTCCTTGGCTTCATTATCTGTTTGTCATTCAACTAGCTGTGCTGCCTTGTGCTTGGGAACCACCTTTACTCATCCATCTTCTCTATCTCTCCCTCTCTTAATCCCTCACTACCCTCTCAATTTTATAGAAAGCAAACTAGGCAAAGTCGAGTTAATCTGTACACTTTTCCATCATTCCCTCTCTCTGAGGGGTAGTCTCTATCAGATAATTTTGGACACCATAGCATGAAGTCATTGCGTGTAATAATTATACTTGTTAGTCCGAGTTAATAAATGCAAAGCATTTCTTTGCGTACTAAAAGCACTTTTGGCATCTAAATGCGTATCTGTCTGTCTGTCCGTTTGTTCATTTGCCCGCCTGCCCACTTAACTCTTTCGTTACCGTGGGAAAATGTGCCACTTTTTGTAGGTTTTTGTAATTATTTTTTGTAGTAGACATTATCATTGTTACAGTGCCATGCTATATATCAATAGAAAGCTAAATAAACGTACTTTCTAATGATATTACTTTTAAAAAGAAATATTTGGGGGTAACAAGTAATAATATTCTTGAAAAACAAGATTTATTGAAAATTGCATAGAACATTTCTAATTCGGTGCTTATAACACAAAATCAGAAAAAAAGAAAAATAATCTGAAATATACAAAATGCTTTCAAATCAATGGTCTATAAAAGAAGAAAGTTTGAGCTGCCTAGGTCATAAATCATATGAGTTACAAATTTTTTTTTCTGCCTAGTGGAAACTGCCTTGTTCCATCTAGTGCCACAATTATATTTTTTTCCTCTACAAATTTTTCAAACAGAACAATGCAATGAATGTTACTACATAAATAGATAAATGAGCTGTTGAACCATGGGCATTTTAAAAAATTGTGCTGAATAGGAACTCGGGAAAAAAATCTCAAACACGAAACATAACTCTGAACACTGCACCAAAACAGCGTAAGGTATGCCTTTACCATAAAAAAAAGTTGTAAATGTGTAATCAACAAATATAGCTTCACATTACAATGTCTAATAGTAGCCACAAGCTCTAGAACCTATCTCAAAGCTCTAAGTTGTGAAAAAATTCTATTCCTAAGGTTGGCGTGGTACTGGGCAAAACAGTTTCTGGCTGTAGTGAAGCACAAGCAAACATTGCAGGTTTTGCAGATGACATTTGTTTTATGGTCTAGTTTGTTGTCCTCATAGCACTTCTTGCATCTTCTCCGCTTCTCCAATCTATATGGCTTGTGCTGGGTGGACCTGGTTTGAGGAGGTGTGGGAACCTGTGGCCTCTCCTCAAGATCGAGAAGTTGCTGGGCGAGCTCCATTCGGAAAGCCAGCTGGTCAAAGTTTGATGGTCTTAGCAGCTCAGATGCTCCGGCATGCTGCTGGCGATGAGCTTGAAAAATGACATAGCTGTTGACACAAGCAATGTCAACTGAGTGGAAAAACAGAGTTTTCCACCATCGGACGCATTTGATGAGCACGTTATACGACGCAATCATTTGGTCGGACTTGTCGACGCCAAGCATACCAGCATTGTATTCATCAACGAGCTTTGGCTTTTGCACAGATATTTCCTGCCACTTCCCATCTTTTTTCACCCGACGCTTTGCAATCACATGGTTGTTGGCTGTATGGATGGTGCTCATCATGTTCACTACTCGCCGATCCTTCCACTGCAGGTACAAAACGCCACTTTCTCTCAACCAACGAATGTTTCCTCTTTCAGCCTTCTTCTCCCAGCTGCTGTCTTTCATCTGTTGCGGAAATCCACGGCGATCCTTCCTTGTTGTGCCGCAAGCCAGCGTACACCTTTTCAGCAAATGCAGGAACAGAGCTGTGGATGTGTAAAAATTGTCCATATAGATATGGTAGCCCTGGTCCAGATATGGCTCGCACAGCTTTGTAACGACGTCAAAAGCTAGGCCATTGGCGCTTGCTTTCTCTCGCTTGCCCGTGTACACATAAAATTGTATGGTGTAGCCTGTCTGAGGGTCAGCAAGCACCCACAACTTATAACCCCACTTCACAACTTTGTCCTTGATATATTGGCGAATTCCCGATCGTGCTTTCGACTTTACCATCCTTTCATCCACCGAAAGGCTTTTCCGTGGCTGGAAAAATTTCACTGAATGCTCATTCATGTGCTCAAGCAGCCAAGAAATTTTATCCAACTTTCGTCCGCTTTCTTCGTCAGGGTCCGAGACATGGATCATACCCAGAAGAGCAAAAAAACGCGTTCTCGACATTATTTTGGGAGGAACGAAACCCGGAAACAAGGAGCCTCTGCTCCAGTAGAGATGTAGCCGTGGCAGCTCGACGATGCCCATATAGATCAGCAGGCCAATGAATTTCATCATCTCCGCGGCCGTCACTTCTTTCCACGAACCATCAGCCTCGGCATAGGACTGCTTCTTCAGGATTTGCGTCCACGCATATTTATTTGTGTTCACACAAATCCTATTTACTACCTCCGCTGTGAAAAACATCACAAAAACGTCGATCGCTTTTGTGAGCCGCTTTGCTTCACTGCGCAGCACCATTCCGAGGTCAAGGCCTGGTTCTCTTCTTGGGCTAAACGCCACTCTCTGCTGGGCTGATGGCAGCAGATCTCCACCATATACTGTAGAGACACTGTAAATAAGAGATATAATATTGCCAACATCCTTACGACATCTCAAGCGGCCTAAAAAAATCTGTAACCTGAGACGTGCTAAAAAACTAAACTTACCGCCGAACAGCTGACGACGATCCGGGCAGGTTTTGCGAATCTCCATCGTCAGAACTAAAATCCGACGATCCGATATTATCCTCAGAGTCACTGCTGCTAGAAACAGCAGAATAATCAATTGCAGATGCGACAGAATTGCCAGAAAGACGTCGTTCACGCGAGGGTCCGGCGGCCAGATCGTCAGCCATCTTCGTAAACAAAACAAGCGAACTGCGCACTTTGAACCGGCGATAAAAATCGCCGCCGCGCGGAAAAAAAAACAAACTACACAGGAAATGGAAGATTAGTGCTTAGAAAATGCGCTGGATGGCGCAGCTAGTCCATAGGAGCGCCGGTATTTTTAAATTTTCGCGCGGCGCTTATGGGTCACCGGTGACCCAAGTTCTATAGGCGCGGTAACGAAAGAGTCGGGATACTCTCGTGATCACTCAACTTGACATGAAGCAAAATTAGTATGGGAGGGTAAGGTGGTTTGACGGATATGACGCGCTAGTCAAGACATGAATAATGTCAGAATCCCGTCGCATACATCGTCAGACACTTCCTGTCATACAGTGTATGTGCCATAAACGATTGACATTTAGTACCTACCCAGAAATGACGAGAACACACATGGGTAATTTTAACGCGTAAGCATTAAGAAAAACGAGACATTGACAGTGTTGACCCGACGAATACAAAGAATAAATGCCAGGGTCCCAGCAGGAATTGAACCCAGCATTCTGCATGGCAATCAAGCGGTCTACCACAGCGCCACGCCAGGTCTCAGAACTATTTTTCAAGTAGACCCTAATGTTCGTGAAACATCAATTGCAGCTGCAGTACTGGCTATCTAATTTTATAAACATTACATATGTACTCCTATGATACAGCTGTCACGTTGGGTTAACGTCAATTGTAGTTAGGTGTTATGCTCTGAAGTTGATTTATATAGCAGTGTCCAAGGCCACCATCCTCCCGAGCACCAACACTTCATATCAGCTTATCGCTTCTGGTGTTGCTAGTATTCATGTTCCTGTTGGCATCACTATTGATGCCGCACGGAGAACACAGGGCACGGCGCTGAAGCGCCGGCTGACACGAGTTATGCAGCAGCCGGTAGCCAAACAGGAACTTCTTTATTATGTACAATGCCACGCATATATACACAAAGTAGGTAGTATTTTCACCTTCTGAAGGCGAGAATACTTTACATGAAACCAAATCTGGCAACCATGAAATAGAAACCGAAACACCATAATAAATATCTGCAGATTTTCAAGATATGTCTGTGCATGCAACATTTGTACATAGATTTAAAGTCATTTTATGATGAGTTGCTATATAAAAATTACAACACCGTCCCCTTCCCTCCATATGCTTTGCATAACGTAGATTCTCAAGATACATGGGATCTTTCAAATTTTTTAGAAATTGCTTACCTTTGCAATAATTTATGCTGTTGACTACTGTAAGGAAGCTCACAAATGAAGTCTAATAAAGCTTCATCGTAATTGCCAGACGTGCTTCAGGTACTTGTGAGGTCTTTGCACTTCAAGTAAAACCTGACTGAACAGCGATTTCAGCAACACACCTTAACACTGTTGACTGATTGCGAGGTGGATTGGATTACAAGGAACTTCAGAAAAGGGTATTTCGCAGTTGTGTACATTTTTATTTTTGTTAACCGATGCATCTACCTTTGGGCCAGATGTCTTTCCACCAACGGCACCTTGAATGAGCTGATTCCTTTCTGGAAGCCAGAAGACAAAGAGAGCTGCGTACACTGCCTCTACAGCGTGAACCTGAAGGATGTGAGCCGTGCACTTTCTTCACATCGCGGTGACCACCTGACCTCTCTCAGTGTTGTGCTTGGCAAGCATTCCACGTTGACTACAGTCCATGCGCTGGCACTTTATCTGGCCTCTACGCACAAGCTACAGGAGCTACAACTGCGGCTCGAGAGCGTACCGCAAGACTTGCAGCAAGTACTCTTCGCGGGCTTCCAGAGGAACGTCAGCCTAGAACGTCTGTGCATTTTTGGTAGGTTCCACGAAGCGCATCATCTCACAGACCCCAAGCTTAACGCAAGTGCATGCATTTCTAAAAAGGAAGGCTTGTAGAAGATGTGTCGTACCATGCTGTTCATTGTTTGATTGGCTTTAAAGTAGTTAACGGCTATGTTTTGCTTTTGTACCTGTTTTTATTATTTTTATAGACCGACTTACTACTACATTTACTGCATGAGCTTCACTTAATACGTGTACAGTATTTATGTCTGAATGTCCCAACTACTCTCCTACACATCAACCTGTCTTCTGCAGAGTCCTTCGCTACAACAAGTCATTGTACCTTAAAATTCATATTGATTTTGCTAGAAGATGCCAAACATACATGATTTACCTCGTTAGATGAGTGGCTTGCTTCTTTGCCAGGTTTTTAAACATTTGTTTTCCGAAATAATTATCAAAAGGAGGCAAGCCAATACAGTGGATGCTTGCAAGTAGTACTCAAGATATTTGACTGAGAAAAATTAATAGTGGAGATCAACAGAGCAGATCTCTGTAACATGTGGTCCTGTTTTTTAGCAATGAAGCCATTGTTGGTTATCTATTTGCACAAAATCACTTAAAAGCTAGGGCCTTAGGCAACAAAATGTATGTAAGATTAAGGTTGAAGAATACTGCAGAGAAGACCAGAAAAAATTCTCGACAGCATCACAAGAGAATTGGCATTCATGATTCACTAGAAGCATCGAAAATGTGAGCAAGAGTATGTTTATTCAGTAAAAAATTGATTCGCATTAAACACGGCTCCAAAGTATACCACTGATATGTAACTTTCTTAAACTTTGGTGAAAATTTGAAAAAAAAAAAAACATCTTAGTGGTATCATGTCAGCTGCCAATGCATATATCGAATCGGTCCACTTTTGATGCTACTAAAGATGCTGCTTGCTGCACAGTAATGTACTGTAGTGAAAATCTGTGCCATGCTAATAGTCTGTTGCTGTTTTTGCCTCTGCCATCACGGTGTTACCTCCAAGTGCAGTTTATAATGGAGCAGCTTGGCTTTATCGTACACTCTAGGGTGCTGGGTGCATGTGTCTTTATCTTAGGGTGTTTGTTCTCTTTGCTGGAGACTTACAGCGCAGAACTCCGCTTGCAGGAACCGAAAACCTTTGCATCCCTGAGAATATGCAGCAAGTGCTGTTCTCCTGGATGGCAGAGAGCAAGCGGCTCTACAGCATCAATGTCAAAATGCACGGTTACGACACTAAGCATCTGCTGGAGGTGCTTGCCTCGTCTCAACACCGAAATCATGTCCTCACATCTCTGGCATTTAGCAAAAGTTGGGCCGACCAGTCGGTACTCGAGACCAACCTCAAGATGGTGAGTCCGGCAACGATGGTGCCGCAACCTGAAACTGTTCGAGTGGACACTAAAAAAATTTTTCTGTATGGCATGAATGTGGAACCCGAGTACAGCTTCTGTGGTCTCAATTCATCAGCTCTGATTTTGCTAATTTGTATAACACTGTTGTGTCACTCGTTCTATTTCAGAAAGAAAATCAAGGTAAACACAGCTTCTTTCGATACGAGAAGACCACTCTGCTTGTCAATTTTGTATGAAAAGAAATTTTGCATTTTATGGTTGGCCGGGGTGGCACCAGAATTTTTTTTCAACTGTTGGGGCGCACCCACAGAAAGTGGGCTCCACAGGAGCATGGGTGGCGGTTGGGGACAGATTTTTAATAGGCAGCAGCCCCCAATCTCATCGTTGCTTTTTAGCAGCTCAGCATCAGTACACTATTTATTAACTGTTACCGTATTTACCCAAATCTAACGTGCCCCTGATTCTAATGCGCACTGTGATTTGGAAACAGAAAAAAAGAACAGACCCCATTTTATTGTGCACGCAAATCCTTGATAGGAACGAGCACATGATTTCTGCGAACGAACGGGAGAAAAAGAGAGCAAAGTATTTGCAGCAAGGAAAACAAAATTATATTTACTTAATTGCTATTGCTCTCAGAGAGCTCTTTGTCACTCTCGGACCAGAACATCTCGTCTTCAGTTCCGTCCATAGCATTAAAGATTCCACATTTCTTGAAGGCTTTCTCAACTGTGCCTGATGGAATGCCATTCCAAGCTTCAGCCACTCATCTTGTCATCTTTTCAATCAAGGCACGCTTCAGCCTGTTGCCTGATGTGAATGTGTGGCTTCCATTGACTGGCCGCTCACTATAGGGTGCCCGCATGCGGTCTTTCATGGGCTTGTTAATGCAAATGTCCAGTGGCTGAAGCTGGGAGGTTGAGCCACCAGGAATTACAACCAAGTCCATATAGATAGCCGCCGGTTTATTTTTCACGCGCTGATCCAGGCGACACTTGAATGCGTCAAGCACAAGCATGGAGCGGATCCCCCAACTTGGCACCTGGTCTCTTGCGCTATACACAGTCGATCCAGCCAATAACCAGTTTAGTATCCATTCAACCTTTCTTGTTGGTGCGCACTATAACACCTCGTGGGAAGTTTACATTCTTTAGAAGCGTTTTGCATTTAAATACAAGAAAAGGGGCAACTTGGCGCCATCTGCTGTGCACGCCAACATTGCCATAACGCGGGTCTTTTCGTTGCCTGTCGTTAGCACGTGGACTTGTTTTGACCCTCTTGACTCGACGGTCGTATTATAAGGCATGTCAAAATACATAGGAGTTTGATCCGCGTTTCCTATTTGTTCAAGCATGTACGCGTTGTTGCGCTGCAATGACATTATGTAATTCTGAAAAGCAAGCATCTTTTGCTGAAAAGTGTCTGGGAGGTTCTGGCACACCCCAGTTCACCTGCACAGGGAAAACCCCTTCCACTTCATGAACCCTGTTATCCAATTTCGGCTCGCCTTAAAATCGCTTCTCGAGAGGCCTCGACTTCTGGCTATTTCGTAGGCCTTTACCTTAAGCACGTCAGTTGGGACAGGCATGTAGTCCACTCTAAGCTGCCTCACGAAGTCGGCAAGCTCATATTCAAGACAGGGTAATTTTCCCATCTGCGGTTCGTGGTGGCCTTTGCTTGACGGCTTGCTGGCAAGACTTTTTTTTTCAGCTTTCGCCAATCACGAACACAGGTCTCCGGCATGCTGAAATAAAGAGCCTCTCCCTGTTGTCATTCTCTTCCACGATCACAATAACTTTCTGTTCAAAACCATTATCGTGACGGACAGAATGCGTCTTTGAGGATGAACCATCTATTGGGCCTAGGGACGATGCCGCGCAAATTGAACTCAAAAAGGCAGCAATAACAAAGAAGTGGAGAAAAAAAATTCACACACACTTCTGCAATAGTGCCACCACAACTGCAATGCAGGTAATGAGGGAAAGAAAACATGCTACCATGGTTACCAGCAACAAGTTACTTGGCGCTGCTTTATGACTATGATGATAGGCTGCAATGGCAGAGCCAGTTTCGGTTTGTACCCGATTCGAACGTGCATGCGAATTTACAACCCATATTTCTTGAAAATAGGTGCGCGTTAGAATTAGGTAAATATGGTAATGTTTCAGCACGATGCATTTATTTTTGGTGAATTAGTAAAATGGGGATGTTCTTATTAAAGTGCACTTGTGTATTTTATTTAGTTCGTTATAGTTCATGAAAACATTCCACTTTTTTTTTATTTGAAAATTAACTTTATGCAGCAGTATGTGGCTAATCATAACAGTGATTGTAGGTCAATGAGGTGTTCAACTGAGACACGATGTACCATGTGGGTACTCGCCGTGAATGCTCAGTGACGTAAAAAGATGTAAGACTAGCTCCAAGTCGTGCAAGGCTTGATAAAGGAAAATTGGAGGATTTCTAATCAGGTTGCTTCTAGGTTGTTGCTAGTCTTTAGCTAGGTGATGCTAGCTTATCTTTAGGTTGGTTCTCTATGCAGAGAGAGGTTTTGGTTGAATCACAGACAGTGACAGACTCATGGACGTCCTAACTCCAGAGACAGAAACTCACGCTTAAACCGAGCATTCACTCCTCTGATAGGTGCGAATGCTGTGGCATTAATTGCTTAGGGGTCTTTTCACAGTCACTGTTGCCTTTCCCGTTCTTTAGTAGTATTTTCTCGTATGTACTCGTGGTCTTCAGCTCTCTTTTACTGCTTTGCAGCAGTTTCTTGAGCTAACTGTTGCCTGTTTGATTTATAGTTGACCAGAGGTGAATTGTGAGTTTTAGAGAATTTCTGTGGCGTTCATTCTCATAATTTCTGAGGCTTAACGTTTGAAAAACACGATATGGTTATGAGAGATGCTGTAGTTGAGCACTTCAGAAATTTCAACCACCTGGTGTTTAGTAGTAGAGAGCTGTACAGAAGGCCCTTTTGAAAGGTCACCCACTTGATGGCCATCGAAACACGACAACTCTCGAATCGATGAAGTTGATGCACTGCTATGCAGCAGTTTTGAGCAGCTGTTGAGTGGTTCAGGCATTTCTTGCGAAATTTGTGTGCTGCTGTGAATATTTATTTTCGTATTCATATCACAGTATACAGCTAAACTGTTTTATTCTTGAGATGAGACGAGATGCCTCTTATAAGCAGGGTACCACGTATGCATCTTCTTGTCAACCCATATTTTACTTTAGGCACACTGCCATCTCTTTAAACCATTTGTCTCTTAAATCAGTGTCCCTTATAAAGGGGTTCAAGTGTATATATTCATATCATAGTATTCAGTTAAACAGTATGAATGCACTTAAAAACTCATATATGGAGATATGTCGGTTGATGTTTAAATATTTGAAAGAAATTTTTATTCGTAGATATGAACGCATATCTAGCTTTTAAGTCGTTGAGAAGCGAAACTGGCGATCGATACACAGCAAGATGGCATGATGAAGACGAGCACGTTGCTGTTGTCAAGAGTGCGTGCGAATCGCACATTTTGAGTGGCACACACAAAAAAAGACACTAAGTATTGTGCAACACTCAGATATACTGCTTTTAAAGCGCACTAGTTAGATTCGTTTTTTCTAATCGTGTGTACGAGTGCACTGTGAAAAAGAGGGCACCATTGGCACTGTTCTCGCTTATCTCTTTCAATGGCCATTGAAGTTTCGATGGAGTTGTGGGGTCCTTCGTTGACTCGATAGACTATTAGGTTGAGGGCTTTTGAGACGTCCCCTGTAACATTTTGCGTTTGGTCATTGTGTTGATAGGCTATCGGTCGGATGGCCTTCTAAATGCCCATGTGACAAAGGTATAACGTGCACCTAAATCTATGCACACAAGATTCAAGCATTCTGAGGGAGGCGGCAATGTTGTAGGCCCGTGTGCTCAGATTTGGGTGCACGTAAAAGAACCCTGGGTGGTCGAAATTTTCAGAGTCCTCCACTACGGCGTCTCTCATAATCAAATGGTGGTTTTGGGACGTTAAACCCCACATATCAATCAATCAATCAGGATTCAAGCATTTATGCCTTCCTTGAATATGTGGCCGCTGTGGCCGGCATTCAACCTCGTGACCTGCAGGTGAGCAGTCGAGCACCATAACCACTAAACCAGCGTGGCGGGTCAGCACATACCCGTTTATGATGATGATAGTTTTTCTGGTCACACGTTTTACATTCAGCTTTTACAGCATCGCCACTAAAAAATGACGGCATATCCACAGGGTGAATGATGAAGAGTAGGGCGAAGCTCTTGCTATTTAGGATACCTCGCCCCACACCTCAAATAAAATTCATGAGTAGATTGTCATTAAACAATGTTTATTATAGGAGCACTGACATCAAATTTCAAGATCGAGATGTGTTCATCATTCGATCACTTGGTATTCATAGGTCTTCTTAGCCAAATATGAATAGCGGAGATCACGTCGAAGTTATTTTATTTCGACGTCAAACAGCATAGAAATGCTAAGGAGGAAAAAACAAAAAATGTACTGCTCTGTCACACCGACACTAGTGCTACGTGTTTGGTGTGATACATTCCACAAATACAATCCTGAGTGACCATACGCTGGTAACGATGACGTCGACAATCTCCGAGTGTGTTTGGAGCCGGCTTTCAGTCATGCTTTCACTAGTGGCTCTTCTTGCTGTGTTGAAGCGTGTGTGTGATTCATCGTGTCACATCGACTGATTTGCGTTGTGCTCCACTGCGTGCGAGTACGATCATTCAGAGCAACAATATGTGCCAGAACATAGGTCGGCACTTTGAGAGACTACTCACTCATACTCACGTTCATACTCACGTCTACTCCCACTTATAGGCCCTCACTCACATTCATACTCACGCCTACTCGCACTCATGAGTACTCACTAACGTTCATACTCCCTCCTTGTCACACTCAGAGTACTCACTCACGTTCATACTCACTCCTTCTCACACTCAATGTACTCACTCACGCCTACTCACACTCCTACTCACTCACGTTCATACTCACTCCTTCTCACACTCAAAGTACTCACTCACATTCATACTCACTCCTTGTCACTCTCAGAATACTTACTCACGTTCATACTCACTCCTACTCCCACTCATGAGTACTCACTCACGTTCAAACTCACTTCTACTCACACTGAAAGTACTCATTCATGTTCATACTCACTCTTACTCATACTCATGAGTACTCACGTTCATGCTCACTTATACTCATACTCAGAGTACTCACGTTCATACTCACTCCTACTCACACTCATGAGTACTCACTCACGTTCAAACTTACGCCAACTCAGGCTACCCATACTACCCATACTCAGGCGCACTCACCCGCGTACGTTTACATTCACATACTCATCATCATCACAGCAGGACAAAGGCCTCTCCCCTATTCCGCCAGTCAACTCGGTCGTTTGCTTGCTGTTGCTACTTAATACCTGCAAACTTCCTAATCACATCTGCCCACCAAACTTTGTCTCCCCTTTTCCCGCTTTCCTTTTCTTGGAATCTACAAAATAACCGGCAGAAAACGAAAGTAAAACAGCGCTTCGAAATAGAAAGAAAACAGCGAAAGAAAACAGCGCTTCAGGATAGGTGGCAAGTGTACTTGAAGTTGGAAAAGGTATATACGTCTACTTAGGACAGGTAGTACCTGTGAAGCCGAGCCACGAGGCTGAAGTAACTAGAAGAATAAGAGTGGGGTGGAGAAGATTCAGCAAGCATTCTCAGCTCATGGCTGGTAGATTGTCACTATCCCCTCAAGACGAAAACATATAACAGCTGCATCTTGCCGGTACTTACCTACTGAGCAGAAGCCTGGAGGCATACAAAGCGGGTTCAGCCTAAATTGAGGACAACGCAGAAAGCGATGGAAAGGAAAGTAGTAGTTGTAACCTTAAGAGTCAAGAGGAGAGCAGAGTGGATCAGGGAACAAACGGGGGTTAAGTATATCATAGTTGAAATCAAGAAGAAGAAATGGACATGGGCCGGGCATGTAGCGCGTAGGCAGGATAATAGCTGGTCATTAAGCATAACTGACCGGATTTCCAGAGAAAGAAAACGGGTTAGGGGGAGACAGTAAGTTAGGTGGGCAGATGAGATTAGGAAGTTCGCGGGTACATAATAGCAGCAGCAAGCACAGGACTGAGTTGAGTGGCGGATCACGGGAGAGGCCTTTGTCCTGCAGTGGACGTTGTCAGGCCGATGATGAATATTAACATTGAGGTAGCGTTACGTGTACTCAGGTTACTCAAGAAACAATCAAGCTGAACAATTGTCGCTTTCTTTAAGGGTCGGTAGGCTCCACAAACAGGCAATGACTCAGCGCAATTACGACGCACCTGCACATTCATTTGTGTGCCATGACGCGTAGGAGACGCTGAGACATCGTTTAGAATCTCAGTAATGTGTTACAAGCACTCAAAACGCCCTTTCGTAGGCTACGATGCACGCGCGCAAAATAGAGACGCTCTCGACAGCTTCAGTATACTACACGGCCCCCGCTATGATTACCCGCCAGAACCCAAGATGTTGCCATGCCATCCGGCTCGGCCGCTTCGTTCGTTCCACTGCCCCTAGCCCCTTCTGACTGAATTAGCAGGACAGGCGGGCGCCGGAGCCTCGCCACCACGTCAGCGCCGCGGCGCCGCAGCCACCCCGGCCGCCCGGCCACTGGTAGGTGTTCTGTGGCCCGGCGTGACCGTCGAGATGGTGCCTCCTCTCTCTGCCTCGCCTTCAGAAGAATGCGTTGCGTATGGCAGTTTTGCATTCGAGAAATTGTGTGCATTAATGGAGATGTTTTCCTTCCTCTGTGGGTCGCGCTCACGCGGAGACTTCGCTGGCTTCGTGCCGGCACTGACTATTGCAGGGGGCCTTATTTAAAGATCTGCGGACGCGGTTAACGTTCATTGGCAGGGTGCGTACACAGGGTTATCGTGGACAGCCGAATGAACCGGTAATTAAGGAGTTGCGTTATGTGTGTTTTTGTACTAGCCCGTGTACTGTGAATGACAGAATAAATTATCAAGGGTGATTGGGCGCTTATTGCACATTATGTCTGTACTGTTGAAGGCATAATAAGCCGCTGAAAAGTGAAGCGAGGGTAGAGATTGAAACGACAATGCGAACAAGGTCCGATTACGGTTTCGCATACTATACTATTGACGGTGAAGCTCAACCGTCCTCCAAGCTTTCCTTTTTTTTTTTCTTAATGGGGCACTGGGAAAGCGAAGTTTCCACACTGCTTCGCG
Organism: Rhipicephalus annulatus; assembly: GCA_013436015.1. Classification (NCBI taxonomy): domain Eukaryota; kingdom Metazoa; phylum Arthropoda; class Arachnida; order Ixodida; family Ixodidae; genus Rhipicephalus; species Rhipicephalus annulatus. The sequence continues at coordinate 225,879 of WOVY01009465.1, read as the reverse complement.
CTTGAGAGGTCATGAGATCACTTAAGGTTTTCATTCAAGGCAACCTTCACTTCAGGGACAACGCAGAGATAGAAACTGCAAAATCGTTGCACACAATGTGCGTCGCGCACACAATGTGCTTTCTCTCGCGGGCCATTTCAGCATTTTTTTTTGTCGCTTGCGCAGTGAATTTTTTTTTTTGAACCGGCTCGTGCGGCGATTTAAGTTAAAGGGCTTCTCAAGACCTTGTTTTTTTACATGTATTATCAGCGGGTTGCGTAGACTGAAGGCGCAAGAGGTAAGTGCAGCAAGAACAGTAGCTATAGGGACAGGCAGTTCAAAGTTATTCTGCCTAGAAAATTCAAATTACAATAAAATGGACGGCTACCCTCAACTCGAGTTTTGCGCGGTCACCTCGCCCCCCCCCCTTCTGATTTAGGATGGCTCCCCCAGTTTCCAAACTAACTGAAGGCTTTCACGTACAGGAAGCTTGCATGCCATAGTGCCCGTTATTTCCAACGTATTGAGGACGCCGTTGCGATGGTTACAAATATTTATCACACTCATAGTAACTCAGTCATGTTCCATCTCGTTCCTACTCACACTCACAGCAACTCACTCACCTTCGCAGTCAAGTCTACTCACACTCATGAGTACTTAGCCACGTTCGTACTTACTCCTACTCACATTCATGAGCTCTCACTCACTCCTAATCACATTCATGAATACTCCCTCACGTTCATACTAACGAGTACTCACACTCATCAGTACTCACTCATGTTCAAACTCCTACTCACACTCATGAGTACTCACTCACCCCCGCCACGGTGGTCTAGTGGCTAAGGTACTCGGCTGCTGACCCGCAGGGCGCAAGATCAAATCCCGGCCATGGCGGCTCCATTTCCGATGGAGGCGGAAATGTTGTAGGCCCGTGTACTCAGATTTGGATGCACGTTAAAGAACCCCAGGTGGTCGAAATTTCCGGAGCCCTCCACTACGGCGTCTCTCATAATCATATGGTGGTTTTGGGACGTTAAAACTAACATGTCAATCAGTACTCACTCACGTTCATACTCTCTCCTTCTCACACTCAGAGTACTCACTCACATTCATACTCACTCCTACTCACACTCACACGCTCTCACTCATTCCTACTCACACTGATGAATACTCACTCACGTTCATACTCACGGATACTCACACTGATGAGTACTCACTCACGTTCAAATTCACATCTATTCACACTCATGAGTACTCACTCACGTTCATACTCACTCACGTTCATACTCACTCACGTTCATACTCACTCATACTCACACTCAAAGTATTCACTCACGTTCATACTCACTCTTACTCACACTCACAATACTCACTAACGTTCATACTCAGTTCTACTCACGCTCAGAGTACACACTCACATTCATACTCACTTATACTCACACTCAGAGTAGTCACTCATGTTCATACTCACTTCTATTCACACTCAGAATACTCATTCACATTCATACTCACTCCTTCTCACACTCATGAGCACTCACTCACGTTCATACTCACTTCTACTCACACTGAAAGTACTCATTCACGTCCATACTCACTCTTACTCATACTCATGAGTACTTCCTCACGTTCTACTCACTCATACTCATACTCACACTCTCCATGTTCAAATGAGTATGAATGAGTGTGAGTGAGTGTACTCATGAGTGAGTATGCCGAGCTATGTGCCAGAATGTTGGGGAACCGCTGCATAGTGAGAACCTGCTCGTCGAGGAGCAGGAAAAGTGGAAAGTGGGTGGTGTTTCATGCCTTTCCAAGCCACGAACCTCAACGCAGCCAGTGGGTTGACTTCGTACGCGCCGTTGGACAGAGGGGCTGGACGCCTGTGAAGAACAGCTGTATTTTGCTGCCTTCACTTTGTGGCGAGCTGCCACAGGGTAAATCCTGTGTTGGCAAACCTGTTGGGTTTCACTGTCAGTACGAGGCCTCTTCTCGAAGTCGGGGCTATTTTTACCGTGCGGCCTACTGCAGCTGAAAGCAGCGATTCACTCTCCAAATGTCCGCGACATGAGGTGCATAGTAGGCTGGGACGTGTTGTAGCCTTTGTGATTTACGTAAACTCATACATAACAAACCCAGATATAATGAAATATCATTTATAATAAAGTAAATGAAAATCAGTCTTTCTATAGATATAGTGTTAGAAATAAACTTTATAACGAATTTTTCGATATAACAAACATTTTTTGTGCATGATATAGCTTAGTTTTAATGAGGTTTCAGTGTAGTTATAAATGCAAAATAACAAGTGCCAAGTCTTAAAAAAGCAGAAGTGCACATTTAGCAACTCAATGGTGTCACTTTATCTTGTTCGAATCCTTGAAGCCGGCACATTTCATTCTGACATTTGGCAAACACTGTATCTATTGTAAAATTTGAGCGAGCACCTTCACCTGTACAGGCCCCTCCGAAGCTTCACTGGAAATTTCAAATATCCACACTGTCAAGGAAAAGGTACCCCCGTTCATCCAATCCAATCCAATCCTGCTTGGCACTGCAGCCCGATTGCTCTGTGCCATTTGTTGCTTTGTGTTTGCGGTGAGAGGTCAACTATGCCCATGCAGTACCACACAGTGGCGAAGAAAATCGAGGTTATTCGATGAGATCGAGAAAATGAAAAGAACGTCTCGACATTTAAAGCTCTACCAGAACGGGATACGGGAATGGGGAAGAGTTTGGATAATTTGCTCCAGCTAAATTACGGGAAGGCAAAGCTTTGATGGAAGCTCGGTAACCACACACCGGTGTTCAGTGAACATGTGGACGATGCGCTTTTCGAGTACCTTCAGCGTAAAAGAAGTGCAGCACGTGCCTCAGCAGCCGGATTATTTCTGAAGAGGCCGTCGAAATTGCCAACAGCATGCAGTTGGAAAACTTCATAGCCTCCATAAATTGCTGGAAACAGTGGTTCGACATTGCAGTGCGTTGCGCTATGGATGAGAGCCTGTGTTGGAGCTGTGGTGCCAGAAAATCATGGCAGACTTTAAGCAGAATACTGCAACATGTTTTTTTGCAACAGACTCAGAGGAGTCTTTCGATTGTTTTGAAAGTGATTAAAACCTACAACAAATCCTGGGGCTGAATAAATTTCACCATATTAAAGTTTTAGTCGATGCACACTGTTTAAGAGATGCCGACTTTAAAGACCAGTGGATATAAGAGACACCAATGTGCCTACATCAAAGTAGTCATTGGTAAGAAGAAAAAAATGAGAACATAATGCTGTGCTTCTTGGAGACACCTCATTAAAAGGAAAAAAACTGCTCTCCAATGAATGTATTTTATAAAGGGGTTCAGCTGTACTTGGTAACCAACAGGTCGTTACGGGATTTTTGATCAATGATAGTAAAGACCTCTGCACCTGCATTCACTTTTTCCACCTGATACTGCAAGGCATTTGTTAGAGATGGGATATAAATGCAGCAAGTCCGTGCCCTTTGAGAAATAGTTTTTAATCTGTGTAGGCAGCCAGAACAGCAAACATATTGATACGCAACAGCCAGCACAGCCTGTCTACAAGAAAGAGAAAGACGACGTTGGTGGCTGGTTGTTGATCGCCATTTCGTTCGACAAGCACGGTGCATCGTATTTAATTTAATAAATAAGTTACCCGTAACATTATTGGTGGAGGTGGACGACTCCCGTACCTCAATGGAGACGGACAGCGGTCGCAACACCGGGGACTCTTCGGCTACTTCAACTGCCAGTGCCTCATCCCCACCGGTCTCTCGATCCGAGTCGACAACCTACGTCACCCTGCCACCCCTGCGGGATCCTGGAACTTTCTCCGCTGACGGCACCATCGACGTTGACTCCTGGCTGCACCGTACGAGCGAGTCAGTGCTACCCACTGCTGGGATCCCATGCTCATGCTCGCCAATGTTGTGTTCTACCTCGACGGCACGCCGTGGACATGGTTCGAAACCAACGAAGCCGAAATCACAAGCTGGGATCTTTTCAAATCGAAGATCCGTGATCTTTTCGGCGATTCATCTGGTCGTCAGCTCGCTGCCAAGAAGACTCTCGCCACTCGCGCCCAGACGTCTACTGAATCGTACGTCTCATACATTCTTGACGTCTTGGTGCTTTGTAGCAAGGTCGACCAGCGCATGTCAGAAGAAGAAAAAGTTAATCACGTCCTCAAAGGGATTGCTGACGATCCCTTTAACCTGCTGGTTTTTAATAATGTCACGAGCATCGACACGATCCTGACAGAATGCCGCCGACTAGAACAAGCTAAAGCCTGCCGCGTCACCCACGGCATCACGCGCCTGCCAAACACAGCTGCTACTTCCTCTTGTGATGACTCCGTCCGCCCAGTTCCTTGATGTGACAACCTCATCCGCATCATTCATCGTGAGGTCGAGGCAGCCCGACCAGTAGCTACTCCATTTCCAACGCCTGATCCTCCACAGACCACTATCTCACTAATACAAGCCGTCGTTCGTCAAGAATTATCGAACGTCGGCCTACACCCCATTCAAGCAGTCTACTCTGCCGAGTCTTTTTATCGTCGCCCCTCCGCTCCTCGATTTGGTTCCAACTACTCTCGACAGCGCAATTTGTCCGAATGACTACACTGGACGACAAGCCCATATGCTTCAACTGCCGACGTGTCGGTCATATTGCTCGCCACTGCCGCAATCACTGGGCTCCGCCGGCACGCTATGGGCCTCCTACCCAGGCCACTTCTGACCACCAGTCGTCCTCAACATTTGATTTTGATTCTGCTATGCCGACCACACCCTCTGATTCTGCCGCACCTCTGACGAGACCTCGCTACGCCCGCTCACCATCCCCTGCTCGCCGTCAATCTCGTTCGCCCCCACAACGCCGTCCTGCCTCTCCGACCTATTCGCAGCGCCCCCGACCAGAAAACTAGGCAGTGCAGCTTCTGGAGGTGACGCTGCATTGACGACGACCTCTGCAAGAAATCCTCGTGTAACATTACCGACCACCCGGAATCTGCTGAACGTTACTTTAGACAATGTACCTGTGCGCGCGTTAATCGATACCGGTGCGCATGTGTCCATAATGAGTGCTGCTCTTCGTCGCCGCCTGAAGAAAGTTGTAACACCCGCCTTGAATCGAGCCGTTCGAGTCGCCGACGGGGGAACTGCCGCGATTATTGGCATGTGCTCTGCCCGTGTGACTATCGTCGATAGAAGCACTGCTGTTCTTTTCACCCTTATAGAAAATTGCCCTCATGAAGTAATTCTAGGCATGGATTTTCTAACCGCTCACTCGGCCCTTATATTTATTTATTTATTTATTTAAATACCCTAAAGGCCTCGAGAGGCATTACATAGGGGGGGATACTGTTAAAAACAAGGTATACATCAATTCATATAAAAGGAATGCACACAGCGATCAGACATAACTAGGTAAAAGGTACATTTTACGACAAAGATGTAACACATGGCTCATTTCACATCTCCAGTACGTTTCAATTCCAGGAATCTGCATGGCACTAGTTCTTCATCGTTTCGCTGGTACACGAGATATAACAACAGGGTAAGATATAGTAGCAGTAGACATATTACACATCAAGAAATGTACGCAGCACTGATTGGAATGCAGACGGATCATTTATCATCGCAATCTCGCTGGGAAGCTCGTTCCACTCGGTTACAGATAACACAAAAGGAAAATTTTGGTGTGGCACCATTTATCCAGGGTATTTAGATCGCTTTGCAAAATAGCTACGTTATCAGTGCATGTGATTTGTCTATAAATTATACAGTCATCGGCAAACAGTCGAATTGTTGAAGTTATATTGTTCGCAATGTCATTAATATATATCAGGAATAATAAAGGCCCTAAAACTTATCCCTGAGGTACTCCTGACCTAACGACACAGGAACTGGAAAGATTATTATTTATATTTACTTTTTGAGAGCGACCAGATAGAAATTCCTGAATCCAGCGGGTAGTTTTTATGTCTAACTTTAGGCAGTTTATTTTTTGGATGAGCCGTATGTGGGGAACACGGTCGAAGGCTTTAGAAAAGTTGATAAATACAGCATCTGTGTAAACCGATTTGTGCAAAGAGTCATGTAAATCCGTAGATAATTCAAATAACTGTGTCTGGCAAGACCGCTTGTACCTGAACCCATGTTGATTTTCGAATAACTCTTTATTAGTATTAAGATGTCTCATTATGTGGGAAAAAAATTATATGTTCGAGGAGTTTACAACAAACTGATGTGAGTGAAATCGGGCGGTAGTTTTTTGGACTTGAGGGATCACCAGATTTATAAATGGGTATAACGTGACCAGATTTTCAATCGTCAGGGACGCACCCAGAATCAAGCGATTGCTGAAAAATTAAGGACAATAAAAACGATGATACGTGACTAGTTAATTTCAGTAGTTTTGAGCTGATACCGTCAGGTCCAGGGCTGGACCGAAGCGGATGTCTAGCAATTGCACGTGATACACCTACTTCCGTTACGATAAAGGGCTCGCTTGGGCAAGTAATTGGAATAGGAGTGACGGAACAGGACTCGTCAAGAGGTGGTTCGTCTGCAAAAACTTCGCTAAAGACATTGTTTAAAACCTCAGCACATTCAGAGGTGGATACAATCGACCCATTTGCGTCTTTTAATGTTATTATAGTGTCCGTATCCTTAGGGTTAAGAACTCGCCAAAACTTTTTCGGATCAGATTTTAACAGATTCGGCAGCGTATCATTGAAATAATAATTCTTAGCTTCTTTAATAGCTTTTTCTGACTCCCGAGCTAGTTCTTTATACCTATTCCAAGTGCGGTGACTGTTAATTTGCGAAGCCTTTTTGTACGCTCTTTTCTTTTTGTTTAGGCAACTTTTAACCTTCTTTGAAAACCAGGGAGCACTTGTTTGTGATGTGAAGGAAACCACAGGAATGCACGTATTTTCAATTTTTTTAAGAAAGTCCCGGTATATTATCCAGTTTTCATTTGTTGTATGATTGCTAAATTCGTTCAGAAAAGAACACAAAAACTCGGTTACCATGCAATTAATTTTTTCAATATCTGCTTTTTTGTAATTTAGTATGCGTTTAGGCTTTATTTTCTTGTTGTTAAGGAGAGGCAGAGGGTGGGAACAGTGTACTACTCTGTGGTCACTAATTTCATCAAGGACTTGGACTACAACGTTTGTCGGATTGTTTGTAAAAATTAAGTCGAGGATGTGACGGCTGCGCGTCGGTGCAGTTACCATTTGAGTTAGGTGAAATAGTTTTAAGGTACGAAGTAAGCGAGATATTTCAAGTCCGACAGATATTGATAGCGATGATGGTGTGACCCAGTTAATGGAGGGGTAATTGAAATCACCGCCAAGCAGCAAGACACACTGATTAAATTTGTTAAAAATTAATTCTAGTACATGGGTTAGGCGATCAACAAAATCTCGTTTGCTGTCAGGCGGCCGATAGCAGACCCCGATAACACAAGTGCAGCCTTCAAATTGGGTTTTTACGCAGAGTAGCTCGAGAGTGGTATCAATAGTAACAAGGGAGGGTTGATAAGAGTTTCTTACAGCTATTAAGACGCCACCGCCCCGAGACAAAGTTCTATCTTTACGGAAGACCGTGAAATAATCTGGAAGTGATAGTTCACAATTGCGTATATCTTCACGGAGCCATGTTTCAGTGCCTAGAATTATATCAGCGGAGCATGCCTGACCTACTGAAAGCAACAAGTCAACTTTATTTATAATGCTATGGAAGTTAGCGAGAAGAATAGATAGGTTTTGAACTTTTGTTTTTCTAGGCTTGAATCGGACAGCTTGTCAATCCGTGATGGGAATTTTCGGAGGGTCTGCCTGAACTACTCTTGCGGAAACCGCGTCATAGTGGTATATGTGTCCTTTGAGCTTCAGTTTGTTATACCGTATGCTGTAGCGTTCATCCTTCTTTTTGTTTTGTTTAGCGAAATCGGGGAGCATTTTCCTTGCGAACTGTAATTTAGGGGAGAAATCTTCCTCGAGCCAGACTTTAGGTTCAGTGTTTTTGAGTTTATGCGCATTTCGAAGAAGGGAATCCTTCGTCTTGAAATTCAAGAACTTTATTATCAGTGGGCGCGTAAAATAAGGACGAGGCTGCCCAATTCGATGCGCCCGTTCAATGTCACCGGGTTGCAAGTTTATTTTTAGTTTCGTGGAACAGAAATCCCTGACTAATTTTTCGCTAGCCTCATAATCCTCTTTCTCCTCTTCCACTAAACCTTTATTTAGCAAGTTATTTCTTCGTGAACGATTATTTAAGTCATCGACAACACCTTCAAGGTCACCATTAGTCCGCGACAAAGTCATTTTAAATTCCTCAAGTGTGTCATTCACTGCTTTGACGCCCGTGCCTATTTCAGGTACTATAGGTAGATTTTGTTCAACTGCGCAAACTCGGGACCTAATGTCAGCAACATCCCGTTGAATTTCGTTTAAGGTTGCTGTAATGGCGTCAAAATTTTTTTTGTTAGTTTCAATGCATTCTTTCAGTAGAGCATACACATCATCTACTCTGGGGCCTGAATTGGCTTCAATATCCCCAGTACAGAGCAAAAGCAACGTTAGGCAGATTAAAAGTGCTAGAGAGAGTTTGGGGCACAAGACACACAGAAGGCGGGACTCTGCATAAGGGCGTTCAGTATCCGCTATCTTTTTTCTGCAGCAGTTTCTAAAGCTTCCGATACGAACCCTGTAGGTTGCAATGTCAACCCCCATGAGACAAGAGACCAGGAGTGTAAGGCAAAATACAACAGTGGGGAATCAGCAGCCACAGAAAAGGGTAAAAAAATAATAAAACAAAAACAACTAGGGTTCTAGTGCGTACCTATAACAAAGCAGGAAGGCGTTTGATTTCTGCGCTGCGTGGCCGCATATCCCAGAGGGTCAGGGGCGAGCAGTCCTTTGATGCTGAGCGGTGGCGCTGCGACAGCACTTAGCTCTTCTTGGTCTGTGACGTCAGACAGCCAAGACGATGGCCCGTTCCCTATCACCTTCCAGGCAAGAGCAGCACGACGCACGGGCAGCAGGCGGTGATGATGGCCGATATCTATAACAAAGCAGGAAGGTGTTTGATTTCTGCGCTGCGTGGTCGTATATCCCGCATACCGTGGCCGCATATCATATATTATATATAAATTGTTCAGCCGGCTGTCTTGACCTTGAAATGCCTATACTTTCTGATCTGACCAACCCACCCCAAAGTCACCTTTGCTGCATTGATTTCGCACGCCTTCCGCCTAACTGTGTCACGCATATCGACCTCTTCTCTACACCACTTGTACATGATGGCGATTACATGGTGGCACCAATTCATGCCGTGATGCTTACGCATGGGGTCGCTGTTCCGCACACCATTCTGACAGTCGTTGAAAACCGCACATGCCTTCCTATTGTCAATTTTGCCCTCATTGCCCAAATTCTTCTACAAGGTATCTCCCTGGCCGAAATTACTGCTCTACAAGACCATACGGTTGAACCCTTCAGAGTGAATGATTGCTGCACCTCAGACCATGAACCAACTCTATCACGTTCATCAGGCGTCAAGGTTGACCACATGGTACCATCAGACCTCACTCCTGATCAAGCGGAAGCCCTTCGTCACGTCCTGGAGTTCTATAGTGACATTTTCGACTTCGCCAGCACGGCTTTAAGCCGAACGAGTGTTGTTACTCATCGCATCAATACTGGTGACGCGAGTCCTATTCACTGACGTCCATACCGTGTTTCCACGTCCGAGCGCACAGTCATACAAGAGAAAGTCGAAAAGATGCTTGCAAAAGACATAATCGAGCCCTTGTGTAGCTTCTGGGCTTCTCCTGTCATCCTGATCAGAAAGAAGGATGGAACATGGCGCTTTTGTGTAGATTATAGGCATCTCAACAAAATTACGAAGAAAGATGTTTATCTGTTGCCTAGAATCGACGATGCCTTAGACTGCCTTTATGGTGCTACGTATTTTTCCACTATCGACCTTCGATCTGACTATTGGCAGATCGCTGTGGACGAGATGGACCGTGAGAAGACCGCATTCGTCACTCCTGACGGGCTTTATCACTTCAAAGTTATGCCCTTTGGTCTCTGTAATGCGCCGGCCACATTCGAAAGAATGATGGACTCATTGCTCCAAGGGTTTAAATGGTCAACCTGCTTATGTTATTTAGACGACCTTATCCTTTTCTCGCCCACATTCGACTCCCATCTATACCGTTTATCGGCGATTCTTGAAGTTTTTCGTCAAGCCGGACTTCAACTGAACTCGTCGAAATGCCACTTTGCTCGTCGTCAAATAACCGTACTTGGCCACATCGTCGATGCCACAGGAGTCCGCTTGGATCACAAGAAAATTCGCGCCGTCATGGACTTTCCTGTTCCGAAGTCAACAAAGGACGTTCGCAGTTTTGTGGGCTTGTGCTCCTACTTTCGATGGTTTGTTAAGGACTTTGCCATCATTGCATGCCCACTCACAAACCTACTGAAGAAGGACACCCCATTTTTCTGGGGTGCTGATCAAGCCTCATCTTTTTCCCAGCTCACGACGCTCCTTACAACACCGCCGATTTTAGCCCATTTCGATCCATCAGCTCCGACCAAGGTTCGCACTGACGCTAGTGGGCATGGCATCGGGGCAATGCTAATGCAACATCAATGCGGACATGATTGTGTTATAGCATATGCAAGCCGACTGCTATCTATAGCCGAGCGCAACTATTCAATCACGGAGCGTGAGTGTTTCACTCTTGTGTGGGCAGTCGCCAAGTTTCGCCCATACTTATATGGGTGTCCATTCTGGGTAGTTACCGACCACCACGCGCTCTGCTGGCTGGCCTCACTCAAGGATCCCACAGGACGCCTCGCTCGTTGGTCCCTACGATTACAAGAATACGCGTTCACCGTAACGTACAAAACAGGGCGGTCACATCAAGATGCTGATTGTTTATCACTCTACCCTGTGAAAGAGGCTGCCCATACTGACACTTTTCCAGACCTTCTGTCTGTGACGCAGCTACTCAACCTTGGCCACGAACAACGCCTGGATGCTTCCCTGCAAACCATCATTGACAAGCTTGAGTCAATGCCTCGCGACGCATCTCTACAAATGTTCCTGGTAAAAGACGGCATCCTGTATTGCCGTAACCTCGATCCATATGGCCATGACTTGCTCCCCGTCATACCAGCACATCTTCGTGCGACTGTTCTCAACCAACTTCATGACGCTTCTTTGGCGGGCCACTTGGGCGTCTCTCGCACATACAACCATGTATGTCGTCGTTTCTTTTGACCTAGTCTTGCCCGCTCTGTTCGAGGCTACGTCGCCGCTTGTGAGCCCTGCCAGCGCCGCAAAAAGCCATCTTCCCTACCAGCTGGATTCCTTCAGCCGATCGACATTCCCACTGAACCTTTTTTTCGAGTTGGCCTCGACCTGCTTGGCCCATTCCCGATCTCCAGCTCAGGCAACAAATGGATCGCTGTCGCCACTGACTATGCGAAATGGTACGAGCACTTCCGACGAGTTGTGCAACCGATGTGGCGGACTTTCTGGTATATGATATTATTTTAGTACACAGAGCTCCACGCCAACTTCTCACTGACCGGGGCCGGACCTTCCTATCAGCTGTCGTTGATGAAATCCTGCGCTCTTTCTCTGCCAAGCACAAGTTTGCCACTTCGTACCATCCGCAAATGAACGGTCTTACGGAGCCACTCAACCGCACCATAACCGACATCCTTTCTAAATACGTAGCGGCCGACCACCAGGACTGGGACGTTCATTTGCCATTTGTGACGTTCGCATATAATTCGTCACGTCACACCACTGCCAGCTATTCACCATTCTATCTTCTATACGGCCGAGAACCCGCCCTACCATTTGACACCTTGCTGCCCTCGGTCACTGAGTATGCCGGCGAAGCCATCGCGCGAGCCGACCATGCACGCCAACTCGCCCGCAGCCGCCTGCAGGCTTCACAGGAGCACCAAAGACAGCTCTACAATTCCCATAATCGAAACGTGCACTTTTCACCGGGTTCCCTTGTCCTCCTCTGGTCCCCCACTCGGCGTGTAGGGCTTTCTGAAAAACTGCTGTCACGCTACACTGGACCATACCGCGTCGTTCGCCAGGTGACTGACGTTACATACGAGATCGTTCCAGCCGATTCAATGTCATCATCGTCACCTTCGAGTGACATCGTGCACATAGCTCGACTCAAGCCTTATCACCCTCCTTCTACGGCATCCGAGATGCTCAAGCACCGAGACAGTGCTTCTACCGCCGGGGGGTTATGATAAGCAACAGCCGGCACAGCCTGTCTGCAAGAAAGAGAAAGACGACGTTGGTGGCTGGTTGTTGATGAAATGTTGCCATCTTGTTTGCCGAGCACGGTGCATCGTATTTAATTTATTAAATAAGTTACCTGTAACATTATGAACAACAGCACTCTAATTTGTGAGAAGTCTTCAGATGGAGCCACAGTCGCATCCTTTAACGTGAGCCGGGGCCAAAAAAATGCCCGCGCTTAAGCCCGAATTTGTCACAAGGGGGGAAACTGTGCGGCGTTGCAGAGCTTGTTTCGCAGATATTCTGCTGTTGCTGTCAGTACCATTGGTTGTGAGTGAAAAATCAACTTTGCATGACTGAAAATCGAGAAAGATGCAAATAAAATAAATAATAAAAAATTCTGGGTCTGAGTGGAGATCGAACCCGGATCGATTGAGTGACAAGCAGGTGTTCTACCACACAGCCATGCCTCTGCTTGTGAATACAATAGAAATAACTCCCCCTGCTTGAAAATTCAGTGAAAGTAACTTTCATGCTTTACAAACACACGCATTTCGTATGCATGCCACACAATACAGCATGAAATATAGCCGTAATAATGCATGGTACAAGCATGCATTGCCATCGAGTGTCAGAATAGGGGATTATAATAATGTCTTCATAGTTTAAAGCCAGACACCCACTACAAAAGGCACACATGCTACTGTGCACTTAAGGCCATTTAGTAGGTGCATAGCAAGTTCGAAAAGATTTCATAAACTAAGTGTTTGAAGCACGCACTATGAACAGAATATCGCTATCGTGTTCAACTCTTGAAAGCAAAGCTTATGGGTCCCCTAATTTTTGTTCTTCTCTGTGTACATACATTTGACAAGGCACCTGTTTGTACTAATACTGATTGCATGTTTGAAAATTATTTGAAGTGTCGCGCATCCACCGACAGATTAATCACGGTGCAGGTTCGCCGCAATCGAAAGCTGCTGCGGTTTGCCGCTGCATTTGTTCATGGGTCAATGGACAAGCGGGCAGCTCATGCCTACAGTGTTGCCGCCCTGCATCCTCAGCTCTCAGAGGTTGTCCAGCAGATTGGTTGCTGCAGTCGGGATGTCGCCAGATTGTTGATGTCGGAAGCAACATTGCGGCTCCAAGTGAATGTGAGTATCGTTATTTTGGGGACTTCAACGGTCACTGATTATAGACGCCAGGCACGGGGCGAGTTCGGACTGGTTGCACCTCTGTCGGTGGCAACGGGGAACTAATGGCAGGTGGATGCCGGAACAGGCTCAGGCGCGTGCTGCGGGGGCACGGGGCTGGTTATTATTTTTTATTATTGTGCGGCCATTTCTTGTGTTGTGTGCTGCTGAAATCTGCGTGAAGTGTACGAAGAGCGAAGATTACATTATCTGTTAAAATACTAAAATTGGCCAAGCATTGAGAAAAAAAAAGGCAGAAGAAAGCAGGAGCGGGCAAAAACTACAACAGAAGAACAAATGCAGTTGGTGGAGCATCGAGTGAAGAAATACAAGGGAATGTACGCGCTCTTTTGTCAATGTTAGGAAACAATGTTAACGTGTAGGCATAATAACAAAGTATTAGGTAGAATTCGACAGATCCCACGCATTGTGAACCGGTTTTATGCAAAGCAGTCAGCTAGTCTGTGCGGCATTTGTTTAGCTTGAGTAAAGTGTAACAAAGTGCATGAACATCTTTTTGTATATGGAGTAGTTGTGATGACATACTGTAGTGGGCTTGCCAGCCATGCCGACTACATTGATATTTCAAGGATAACTTGCGGTCTGACCTAATGTCAGGAAGAGATGTCATTTTTATTGAAATGAAGTGCGATTCACATTGAAGTGTAGTCGACATTTCGTGTGCGGCATTGTGTACATTGTACCTCATTCGTTGGAATGTTTTCTCCGGTTTTGAACAGTGCCTCATCACAGTGCCTCATCACTGTTATAAAAGTGCAGCCAAAACATATTGCAACGAAAATTGGCATTTAGCTGACAGGACGTATATGTCAGAGCATTAGGTGTAAATAAGGAATGATTATTACCTTGCCATAAAATTAGGAAGCCAGTACTGCAGCCACTACTACATTAGTTGCACCGACATTTTCTTGTTCATAGGCTTTCTTAAAAGAAGTTCAGAGACGTGGCTTGGCTCTTTCGAAGAATAATTGATTGCCACTAAGAATGCCTGCAGGTTCAGTTCCTTCTGATATCCCAATTTCTATTCTTTGCATACCTCGGGGGGCCATCACGTCACAAAAAAATATGATACCACATTTTCTTGATGCGCACCCGTTCAAGCTACCAATGTCTGTTACTGCTTCTGGTAGATATAAACTGGGAGCCGCATGTGGTTCATTCATGCATTCTGAGGCCTGTGTATGTGCCACACGTGGCTGCAGGAAAGGATTTCGTGACGTACAGGCCAAGATTTTCCTGCTCACGACCAGATAGTCATGTTTGTCATACTTTTGTAATCACTTATGTTAGTATAAGGAGGCAACATCAATAGCGCCTATATTGAATTAAGCCTCTAGATCGGTAGAAACGTAGATAAAAACACTCGAAGTGTCTTATTTGCCAAGAAATGCGTCGCATTTCAAATAGAAATATAAATGGTGCTATTACATCACAACTAGTCGCATTCAGCTTCATCTGCGGGGTGCACTTGCAGTGCAATTGGCACTTGTTGCTGTTATGTTCCGTGATTTCACGCATGTGGCCTGCTTCGTGTAAGCGGCAACAATTCGGAGAGCAGACACTCGAAAACCTGTGCGCCAGCTGGTCGCGCCTTGAAAGCCGCAGCGCAATATAACTGGCATCGGCATGGGTGCATCTGCACTGTCAGGGCTTGCCAAAGGTGTGGAACAGCAAGTTCTGCAGTTAAAATGCAAAGATGTTTATTTTGAAATATTTAGCCAGTCGGGCATGTCTCCGTTACATTGCCGAAAGGGAGGAGGCATCATGATCCTTATAGTCTATCTTCGCACGTAAACAAGCACCTTAAAAGGCCACTTACCAGGCTTGACAATTCTGAGCGGGCAAGCGTAATGCATAGATAAGGCGTTCATGATCACGCCTGCCAAAATTTGCGACGCTACGCGCCGCGGAAATGGGTCAAGTTTCAAGATGAACGCTGCTCCCCCTCCCTTCTGCCGGTGCACGCCTTGAGAATGAGGGCTTGACGCGGGCGTATGAATGGCCCTACGTACACCGCAATGCAATGACGTTGGTCCTCTACGTAGACTCTGCACTGACGTTGTAAACAGTATATCACGTGACATGGCAAAAATTATTTAACACAACATGTGTAGTTTATGTATTTGTTACTTTAAGAGATTAATAAGACTTGAAATAAATAATGAGACGCAATAAAAAATTGTGCGCGTTTTTTTTTTCATTCTTTCCTGTGAAATGCTACGAGATGCGGGGCTAATGTGCCAGCGTTTCGCATTCGTTCGTGTCCCCGCGGTCAGCCCATCGAGCAGACGACAGCCGTGGAAGCGAATGGAACTCTGCTACGCATTTGCGCACTCATTGTACTCATCTATTCTACCGCGTCTAAGCCAGCGTTTCCAAAGCATCCCGCAAAAACAGGCAGAAGACCACAAAATAATGCTGGTCAACAAAGCAACGCCACTCGCATGCTTGGGGGTTGGGCTTGTTTGGGCATGACATACGCATGTGATCTCTTGGTCGAATGCCTGAGAGAGTGGGAAAGAGATTTGACTTGAGAAGGCTACGCGGAGAAGCGGCAAGGGTTTCGAGCTCGCCTCCTCTCATCCTCTTTTCGTGTCGCTTCAAGAAACCTATTTTCTCCGCTCGTGATGAACTGATTCAAAAAATGCTTGTGGCAAAATGTTCCTCATTAGACACCCAACAACATCCACTGTCTAACTAAAATTCGGTATGGGGCCTGGTGTGTGGCCCTTTAAAGCACAGCACCACGCAAAGAAGCTGGGTTGTTTGATGTTGCGATGGCGCTCTTCAGTGTGAAGACGTGAGAGGGACACATGGAATTCTTTCTAGATGACTTGTTGTCAATTAAAATGCTGTCACGACCACAAACGACTACGCGGGAGTCTCCCACAAGCCCAATGGCAAGCCCCGCTATTCGAACGCCTGTCCAAAATTTGAACGCTTTGTGCATTGTTCAAGAAACACTTTTGCTACCCCTTCTCTTTGCCTTTGGCTACTAGCGCAATGGTGTACAGCTTTGAATTGTTCAAGACAAAACACTGCTTCTACGTTACGAATGCTCTGCCGAAAGTAGCAGAATCTTCTCCATGTCATTTGCTTCACAGGCCAGTACTGACACTGCCTTCGCTCGCAGCACTTTTCCAGAAGAGCAGCACAACTGGCCCCGCATGAGGGGCAGTGGCATTGGTTTCTAGCGCCAGTGCAATGTACGCTCATTTTGTTATTGTGGTGGGATCAGGTTTCATCTACGAGAACTGTTAGCACAGGCTGCACAACAATGTTTGGGATACATTGCGATTGTTCCAGATTGTTTTGTTACGACAACGGGCAGGACACAACTACAATTTGTAAAGTTTATTAGGCAGCTTGCGTGAGCATCAATGATAATGCTGGAAGGTTTGATCACTAATCTATAATGATGATACATTCCGCTGATGATCAGATAATCGACAACCGATGACTGGGACTGTTGCTATCAGTGTACTCCAAGCATTGCTTGTACTTCAAGAAACAGAGCTTTCTGGGCACAGGTTCACATAATAAACAATTGGACTTCTTCCAGTACGACTGCCGTATTCTTCTCCATCACTACCAAGTGATTATAGTTTCTCCCTTAATTGATGTGCGGCTGCTGTATTATGTGACCAAGAGCAGGCTACTGGCTTGTTTTGTTCATCGGTAAATTATATAATACAGCCCAGTTACCTAATGCAGCGTCCAATTTTTTTAGACAACCTAGGCAGTGCGAAATTGTTCCAAGAGTAAGGTAGTCCAAAAAAATGCATGCATGTCTTTCTTTATTGCGCCCTGGAGCTTGAACCGCTGTAGCCATTTACAAAATAACCCTAATGGACTGCCACTAGCTTTTAGGGCCTCTCAGTGCTTGTACTTGTTTTGACAGGCTACAGCAGGTCCGTGTGTGTATAAATAAACAAATTAGTATTGCCTGGAACTGGCGCCCTTGCTTATCTGGCCCACTTCACTGCAAAATGTTGTGTATGCTTGACCATGTAACACTTTATGGCATTTTGACAAAGTTGACTTTTGGGAATCTGCTTGGTAGCAACTGCTGAAACTAAGCTGATTTATGCGTAACAGTGCTTGTTTGAAGCTGGAAAATAATCATCTCACAGTGGTTATATTGACTATTGCCATTTTTCACCTGCAGCCATGAACAAGTTATGTAGAAAAAGTGAGACGTCATGAGGTTTTGGTGTCGGAAACATGAGATGTTCTTAAATACATTAGCTTTATAACGTACATTGTAGTATACTGTAAAAAAGTCCGTATTATTAGTTCCCTGAATATAACTTATGTGTTCAGTGCTGCTGTTTTGCCCTTAACTACTAAGCCATTTCAGCCAAGTACGTGTAGCTCCTCTGTTTGATGTATTAAAGCCAGGTAGAGAGTGGGCCACAGAATACTTCAAAAGAAAAAAAGCTTCATGCATTTGAGGAAGAAAGAGTAACTTTGATGAAAATAAAACATAAGAAGTACTGGGCTGTTCGTTTTCCCACGTGTGCATTGGACATTTGGGACCAGTTTTATGTGTTTGCCAAAAGTTGTGTAGACTTAATCTTGCAAGCCAGAATCATTCTGGCATAACACATATTGAGGGAAAGAACTAGGAGAGAATGTGTTTTAGTTAACTGCAACTCTTTCTTACTAGAAATATCCAGGACTGTACATGGAAGGGGCTGCACATATGCAAAGCTCCTGCCAATTTTGCATGCTGCTGGGGCCAGAAGCTCCCAAAAATTAGCCGTTGAGCTTGTTGCCAATTTCTTTAATTATTTACATAGGTGACACATCACTGTCTTTTTTTATAAACTGGGTACGCATTGCATTGTGAACTTTTATTTTAGCACTTTGAATATGTGAAACATGCTGGCTCGTCATACTTCTTGGGGGGGGGGGGGGGTTGCTGAGAATGAGGCAAATATAGTGCAATATATTTACTTGTTTTAAGTACTGCGTAGCTGCAGTCCAGCTTGAGTAAAATGATGCAATGTTGCTTTGTCTAACTGTGATTCATTTACAGTTCTGGCAGCTGACAGGGATAGTTAAGAACAGGATTACGTGCCTCATACCACCAACGCCACGTCAAGTCCAGTTTGATCGCTTCAATTTTGAAATATTGAACCGCATCGCCTCATACCTGAAAGTGGGAGATATCGTGGACGACGACGAGGCGCAAGACGGCATGTCGGAATATCCCTACCTCGAGGATGCAGACACTGTTGTCTGTGGACGTGCCGTGCGCAGGAAAAGACTTGTCTTGTGATGAGCACATTATGCGCCGCACGAATGACATTGCTATGAACTGTGGCTTCTCTAAAAAAATCGCTGTGAGAGTTCAAGCTACACAGTGGTGCGGAAAGCTAACGTTGTCACACGTTTTTCTTTTATTTTTCACTAGTTTCTTAGTTACTTTTGAAAACGAAAAGAGACCACATTTATGCTTTTAAATCTCATGGCTGCCTTAGTTGTGGTGGTACAAGCGACTTGAGCGACCACGGGACAGTAAGCGAAGTGTACATGTATAATAGACTGCTGAGAAAGGCACTTGGTATCTTGACAAAGACAAGTCCACTAGTCGAAAGGCAGCCTGTATCGATAGCCTCTGTTCTTACATCTCTCGACTATTTCATCTATTCAAGCCATTATCTTTACCTGTAGCCCTGTTTGTTTAAAAAAGAACCTAGTAGTTTTATTGCTTTACTTTGAATATTGTAAATATGCTGCTCATTGTTCACATTGCAAAAACAAACAAACGAAAGCAATCAACATGCAATGTGAGACTTTTTGAGTGTTTTTGAAAGCAGGCGATTACCATACCTCATATTTATTATCTGAGTGCTTCATTTTATTCCCATTTACACAGGAAATGCGGTTGCTGATGCAATGAATGCAATGAGTGTAGAGAGCTTGACTTATTTATGCAATTTTATGTATGTATGTCACACATTTCCACCTCGCATATAGAAATAATTTTTTCAAATAACAGAACAAAACAGAAGAACATGTGTCCTACTTGCTCGCTATATCTGTATTCTGTAGCTGCTGTTTTCCTATTTTCCTTTTCAAGTGCTGCAAATGTGGTAATATTACAAAGAGCCCGGCTGTCTGCCACTATGCACCTTATTTTTGCCTACGAGTGTTGAAAGTGTTCAGCTCATGTTCTTTATTTGGTTTGTTATGTGCTTCTTTGAGTGTGGAGGTAACACGTACAGTAAAAAACCTAAGTATACATTGATCGCACTTATTATCTATCAACAAAAGCATGCACTGTGTACAGTTTTCAAAGGTGACTGCGACTACAATAAGATGTCGCTTTATGTTTAGGATGATGTGAATAAATTACATTTGTGTGGAAGCTTGAGAAGTGTGGTGGTGAATTACTGCAATATGCACAGGTGAAAAAACTGCTCTAATACTTTTTTTTTTCCCTGTGACAGTGCAAAGTATATATACTGCAAGCATAGCCACTTGTATACTGTATAAAGAATGCATTTTGGTGACCCGTCTAGAGTTGCCTGAAAGGGTTCTAAACTTGGTGGGAAATAAATGGCAAGTACCATGACGTCAGGTGGTACACCTGTTGTCTTGAACGTCATGGCCTACTGCTAGTTCTAACTAGCATAGCGATAGTTCTAGCACACCACGAGAGAGTGTTTTCTGTGCAATGTTTTCACTATATGACATGACATTTCTGGTGGAGGTGTTGGGTAGTGTTCTAGGCACTGCGATCAACAAGATACTGGTGGCAGAGACAGTGCTTTAGAAGGAACTGCTTATCCTTGGCGATGAAGTGTACCCGCTAAATTCACCGCCCTCTTCTATAATGTCACACTGACTGACCTCGTCGTTTATGCCACTTGCTTGTCCTTGTACGCGGGGATGTTTAAGGATGTAACCAGGGGGGGGCAAACAAGCCAGTGACCCCCCACTCATACTGTTTTTTCCCCATGGCATTCAGAATGAAAAAGACCATTTCAATAGGGTGCTCCTCCCAAAATCAAGGAGACGCCTCCCCCGAAAAAAATTTTTGGCTGCGTCTATGCAGATGTTATGCTAGTGGAAATATATATTAAATATGATTGAAAATCGGGGAAGCGGGGCCTCCCCCGTCTCGGCAATTAAATTATCACTCTAAATATTTAACCTCTAGCTGGCAGAGAGGGAGAGAGAGGGATACAAACAAAGCGGACTATTTAAGCTCCACAACGGCTACATTTTATACCACAGCGTATTGTCCTGATGGCCCTGACGAGCTGTTAATCGTTCCCAGCTGCGCTTCGGCGAGAGACTTTTTTCGTTCAGCTTCATGTACTGACAGCCGTGGCCCTCACCCTTCGTGCCATGCTTCGTGTCATCCACCCACGCTTCGTGTCATCGAAGCGTGATTGATTTAGTCGGCACTTCTTCTATCCAGGTGATGTCTTCCGTTTCACTGCTGCTATAGCTTTTGGAAACGAGAAAAAATTTTCCTACTCTCCCTGCTGCTGCTGACCACATTGAACTGCGGGAAGTACCCATCGGAGCCACCTTTCTGTGTAGGTATTGATCTGCTCAGCCCATTCCCTGCATAAATCCCCATAACAATATAAAATTGCAATGGCTTGGCTTCAATTAAGGGTAGTAAATATATCACCACACACATAACATAACAGGGCACCCTGTCAAAGGTTTGCCTGTTGTCTTAAAGCATAATTTTAATTATTCTTTCATGCAACAACTGTTCTAACTGTGTAAACAACTGTAAAAGTATGCCCTAAAATGCCCTGTCGTTACAATTACACAGTGACATGCACATGTACTTCTCAATTTAGTACACTGAAATTCAGGAATTCAGTACACATGTGTGAAATTTAATTCTGGCAATGTGTTCACCATAGTTTGTGAAATTAAGGGAAAAAGTGAGCTTCAGACATTGACAGCAGTGTCAGGATTTCAGCTTGGGATTGTAGGTGGAGGGGCGTTGAGACTGTAGTCGATGGAGCAAGCCTTGTTCACTTGTAGGTAATTTGGCCAGTTACCTGGAGAAAAAAAAGTGTCGTGAATCATGACAGTTCAAAGCACTAATAAAAAAATATTATTGCAAAAAAAAGTATTTGCCATACCACACCTTCACAAATTAGTGCGTGTGATATTTTCTTCACATAGAGCCAAAGTACCTTTGGGGCATGTTGCTGACCTGTGCAGACTATTACAGTCTTTTATTCAGTGGTCTGACGCGCACTCCTTCTTTTACTTTTTTTTCAAGCTGGGCGACTGTCCGTCGTTGCAGCATTAAACACACCTGTATGCTATTGGTTGGTCATGTCACCTTTATCTACAGACATCTGCTTAATGTAGCACAATGTGCTACCAAGACTAAAACACACCAAGTGTAAGCAAGGTTCTTCCAACTATGGCACTTCTAGTGTGCATGTTCATGAGCCTAACAGGGCCAATGAAAATCACAACGGGAGACACGCCACTTAAGTCGAGCATGGTGTAACGACAATAAACTTGAAAAATTAGCAGCCATGCCAACATCAACATCACCAAGTCAAGAGCATGACAAGACATTGAGAGGACGAAATATGTTGATGAAATCAGTTTAGGTGGCCGAGTTAGACGATTTAGATTTTAGTGCGTAGTTTGGCGTACCTCGTCACTAGAAGTCAGATTATAGGCAAGTGCCTATTTTGTTTCTTGCGTTCCTATTCCGACATTTTGTCCTATGAGCGCTAATTATAAGGCAAGAAAAGCTTTTATAGTGTTTTTATATTGCCTATAAATGTCTATTTTGGACACTGGTGTTTAAATTTCTTTGAGTGCCTATAAATGCCTCTATTCAAAATCTGTGCCTATATAAACGCTGTTTACCCTCCAATTTTTCTTTCAAGTACCCCTGGAGTCCGGTATTAATGTTACCGGCTGAACTGAGCTTTCGTAACACTATGGGACGCAACCTATACACCAGTCATAATTAAGTTACTTTCAGCACTGTCAAGCCTACAAGGCCTTTTAGCCAATAGGAAGGTCGATTAGCTTCTATACATGCACTCATCCACATTGCATCATCTGCTCGGCATCTCTCTGGCGTCTGCTCGCTTGCATAGAGAGCAGGAGGTGCTTCTGTGCAGCGACAGAACGATAAAGAAGAAATGCGAAACTGTGGAGAGTCATCAGGGGAAGTAAAGTATCGATAAAAAATGATATTCATGTGGTTCTTGTTTTATTTGTCATTTATTTATTAAATGGCGCTTCTCTAGGTCACATGAAAAATTTGCTTTTTTTGACAGATGAAGTTGTTGCGTGCCCAATGAAGAGCTTTGTATCGCTAGAATTTTTTACTTGGTTCATTACAAGCTGCAAAAGCATGATGTGTGGAGGTGAGCTTGAAACCTTCGCCACTCACTCGATGTATACTTCGCAAGCCAAATTCCTTCCCTGCCCTATTAGGTATCTGTGCAACTAGGAGCTGGAGGATCACATGATGCGGATGCATCAGCACGTTATGCGCGCGTAAGGTACATTCGCATGACATGCCCATACCAGGCCGTGCACGCAAGCAGTGTTCGGTCGTTTGGACGTTCTCTGTATTGTACTGCCTTTTTCTGTGGGGTAGATCCCTCTATGTAGACAAGTTTGGAGAGGCTGGCATGGATCATGTATCCTTACCACGATACATAGTATCGCACCGCTAGAACTCCTTTAAGAGATGATGCACCAAAAACACGCCAAGTGTTGTGAATGCTGGCTACCAGCACGATGCGAGAATGGTGAGAACACCAACACAAACTAAATGGAGGCAGCTTAGTCTCGCATATCGCTCGATACAAAGTTAAAAAAAATGCCCATAAATTACGTCTGTATATTTTGATACTTTTGTCAACATTCATACTTCTATGAATGTTTCCTAACAAGTAAATATTCCACTCCTCTCACAAAAAGCTTGCGTGCCTACCCCAAAGATTAATGTCGTCGTCGGTGTGGCAATCAAAAGAGTGAGAACTACTTGAACGGGAATCGCTGCGTGACTGGGCTTTGCAACTCCTCAGGTTTTACAGTGTAGTACCATCATCATCGCCATCATTTCTTAATCACTGCGCCGCGCCTCTCGCGCAGCTGATGCAAGCTCGAGCTGCGCGAGGAGGAGAACGAGCTGACACGCCTGGCGTGGCGGACGCTGGTAGCCGACGTGGCTCTGCTTCAGGCCTGGAATAAAGTGGCGAGATCGACACGGCCCCATCGGCCGCCTTCGACGTCATCTCACGTCTCTCTTCTCTCTCGCCGCTACATTGGTGGGAACGACGACAGGAAGTGCGGTCAACCCTGGGCATGCACGGCTGGACGTGCGTGATGCTGTTGCGATGTCAGGGGGTCCCGAGGGCCGCACGCTTGGCTCACCGCGGGTGGAGCACACCCACACCATGCGTGCCCCAACGGATGCGCAGTTGGGCCATCCGCCTGCCACTGCGTGCGCGTGCTTGAGCATTTCGGCGCCGTCGACGGCCCATGACGGCTGTGATGCCGCATGCCCGCCGCCCGGTCTCGCATCACCGGACGTCGGGTTTGGCTCGAACAGCGCGACGACTCATCGGCGTACGCCTACGCGTCGCGCATCGTCAGAGGTCGGGGAAAGCGGTCTGTCACTGCCCTCTGGGCCGGCTCGTTGTCACTGTAAACCATGTCGCACTTCGTCGGTCCAGAGCGCACCGTTTCAGACTTATCTGCACCCTGCTCGGCCGACCAGGCCGCCGCCGCGGCCGGTGATGTGCCACCGGAAGCAACGGTACCGGCACGGTGGGCGCACTGCCAGGGTTGACCGCACTCCCTGTCGTCGTTCCCACCAGCTCCAACGTGGAGGTAACGCTGGACCCTCCGGACTGGCCGTGCTGCGCTCATGCTGCAGTTCATTTTTTGAGCATCAGTGTCCGAGTGCGTGCGACAATCGGCCGCGCCGGGGCGGCCCGTGTGTGTTCTCGGCCCTTGGCCATTTTTCACCTTGTTGTTGGTGCTCGCTGTCGACAAGGGTGTCCCTTCATCACGACCCTCGCCCGCTCCTTCCAACAGCGTGCCTGCCTGGCCACCCTCGTCCGCTGCGCCATTCTCAGTGTCGCCCGACAGAGACCGCTGTTTACCGATAGCCCATCAACGTTGACAACCTGGACTTTCCAAATGAACACTTTACGGATTGTCGTTCATGTATATAGCTTTTGTCACTATTTCTTTCTTTTTTTTTCATATGCCTTCGAATCGCGCAAAGCGCTAGGGGGGGGAGCCATGTAGTACCATCATCATCGCCGTCATTTCTTGATCCATAGCCTCCTATATTTTTTTGTGCCCGCGCATTAGCGCTAAATACATACGCGCCATCCGTCCCTTATAGTTTTGGCGCTCGCCGCCAGATGCCGCACCGATCCCATAATAACAGCAGACGACGCGGCCTATGCACGCTTGCGTTTATGCGAAGTTCAGAAAAAGTGGGCGGAGAAACTTCACGAGCACAACCTCCAAAAGTTTTTTATGATGTCCCGGGGTCGAGCACTTGAGTTTGTCACGTTTCTGTAGTATTTGCGCGGCGTTGTCAACGGCAGCCTTCAGTGGCTGATTCATCTTTCTCGCTCTTGCGAGGAAAACTTCCGCGTAATTCTTTAGAGAATTTAGAACCATTACGAGCTCAGTTGACGGATACAGGAGTACACCTGGGTGGATATCTCCACATTCAATCAGAACATGCTCCGCCGTTTCCTTATCTTTCCCGCAGCATGTGCATTGTTCTTCTCTTTACTGAATCTTGCTTTATAACTACGCGTTCTAAGGCAACCCGATCTCGCTTCAAACAGTAAAGCGCTTCCCCTTGAATTATCGTAAAATGCCTCCCTCCTTATTTCATTTTTGCCCTTTCGGTAGTTACTCAAAGCCGGTTTTTTTCTCCATAGCTGCCATCCATTCTCTCGTTTTGCGCCTCGGCGCTCCGCCAGGAGCGCTCGCATCCCATAATAGCTCGGGGGACGGCGCTGAGGGACCGACCGCTCGGGCACAAAGTTATAGAGGAGGCTATGCTTGATCACTGCGCCGCGCCTCTCGCGCAGCTGATGCAAGCTCGAGCTGCGCGAGGAGGAGAACGAGCTGACACGCCTGGCGTGGCGGACGCTGGTAGCCGACGTGGCTCCGCTTCAGGCCTGGAATAAAGTGGCGAGATCGGCACGGCCCCATCGGCCGCCTTCGACGTCATCTCACGTCTCTCTTCTCTCGCCGCTACAACAGCAACCTTTCTTTCTTTTTTTTTAGTTCCCTCACCCCTTCCTCAGTGCAGGTCAAACTGGACGTCTGGTTCCTTCCTTCCTCCTCCTACAAGGCTTTGAACTTCTCTGTCGTTATTGGTGATATGTTTCATTCCTCTTTGCTACTACTATTTTTTACATTGGCGTCCTTCTTGTGATGTATACATAGTGTGCACATGCGTCACGCAGCGCCGATTCGTCACTTCCGAAATGCGCCACCGCGGTGGCTCAGTGGCTAAGGCGTAGCGCTGCTGAGCACTAGGGCGCGGTTTCGATATGCTGTGGACCACAATTTAGTCACCAGTGTTCTTATGTATTGTATTTTTTGGCAAGTGTTTGAACCTGATACCTTGTGTTGCTATGCTGCTATGATAAACGAATGGTATGTTTTCCTCTAACCTACAATTTAAATGAAAGTGTGCTTTTTCTGTTCCAAAGCTCGGGGATGTTTTTGCTGTTACAATCTGTTTTGTTTTGAGTTTTATGTGGCAAGATATTGTGTTTTGTACTTTTGGCATATTTTCAGCATTAAGGGCAACATCTTGTGTTGCTTGTCGTCTGCCTGGACCGAGAACAATGCGCACTGTGATATTTGTACAGACGGCGTCTGGCTGTGATAAATATGCATTATTCCATTCACGATATTCATTATTTCTTGATACCTTGATAAGTTCCCCAATCGCGGTGGCTCAGTGGCTAAGGCGTAGCGCTGCTGAGCACTAGGGCGCGGTTTCGATACCCGGCTGCGGCGGCCGCATTTCTGATGGAGGCGAAAAGCAAAAACGCCCGTGTGTACGAGATATCGGCACACAATAAAGATTCCCAGGTAGTCAAACTTGATCCTGAGCCCTCCCCTACGGCGCGCTTCACCGCCTGCGTTGCGTCGGCGCGTTAAACCATACAATCATTCGATACCTTGATAAATCGTGCGGACATGGTGTCAA
The DNA here is from genome assembly GCA_013436015.1 of Rhipicephalus annulatus. Taxonomy (NCBI): domain Eukaryota; kingdom Metazoa; phylum Arthropoda; class Arachnida; order Ixodida; family Ixodidae; genus Rhipicephalus; species Rhipicephalus annulatus. Next base: position 199,144 of record WOVY01009465.1, on the reverse strand, counting down.
GGCACCTCGCCCGAGTCGGTAGGCGTGAAGGGCGCTCGCGGCAAGCGCTCGCGGCTGGCGCAGCCACCCAGCGAAGGGCGGCCGGCCGGCCGGCGCGATGTGACGTCGTCGACGTCACGTCACGTGACGCGCAGGCCTGAAAAGCTTCCGGGGGTGACGCACCGACACGCCCGGGTACCTACTGACTCCGTGGCTGACCGCTGCCGTGTTGTTTCCTCGTGCATGCGCCCGTTTAGTTTTGCCCACGATGCAAGTTTGAGCAATTATCAGCTGCTAGTGAGGCAAGTTGATATAGGAGTCCACGAAGAGCGAGAAGAGCATCGGGGGGTTCTCTTTGCCGAAAGTTATTACCTAAAATTGAGAACGCACATTGCGATTTTCCGAAAAGCGCCGGCATATGTTTGGCTGGCGCAGATTAACAAAAGCGACTTGAAGAACCGGTGATGTTTGCGTCTTTAGGTCTAACTTCATTACGGGTAAGTGCTATGTCCAAGCACGTACCTGCAAACAGAAATAAGTACTGTATATATAAACTTGTCCGCGACCGCTGCGTGCACAATCGGCGTGCCAGGGAGGTGGTTAAAATTGTGAAGGCGATCGCGGGAATTCGGGTATTGCATTCAAACAAGCTGTGAAAATGGATGTGAAAAGATATTCGTTCACTCGCGATTTGAAGTACAGCCGGCTGGTTCGAGTTGGGGGCTTAGGTTTTTTGAAAATTGGTCGATTGATTCCCTATAAAACAGTCTCTATCATTTCCAGGGAGTCTACTCTACATTAGCGCACAACAACAAAAGTAATATACAAGGTTCAAAATGAGTTAAAACATACGCGAAAAAGAAAAGTGACCGGCATCAGCGCGGCACGCACCACGCGAAGTTTCTACCTTGCATAATATATTCCTCGGCTGTTTCCACAAATTTCAATCAAAAACGCTCAACATAAGCACTGTTTAAAACACTCGGGGAGCCGCACTGCTACTTTGGTGGTGTGGGCCACAGCAATATATTAAAATTGTTATTAATAATATATTTCCTGTGAACTTGCCTGTGCATGATGACTCGTTTTCGATGGGAGCTGTGCGCTTCGCTCATCCACTTTTAAAGTTACGGCTCGAGTGACTTTGAGCTTTCACTTGTTCTTAGACCACGCAATTTGTAGTGACAGCGAGATAATGGGCCCTCGTAGATCGTGGCGGGCAGCCGGTGTACGTGGTGGCTGGTATACGTGTCCCACATTTTGATTTTCTGATCTTGTATCCAGTGAACAAGCGAGGCCTTTCTGACCGGATGAGCTCGTTAAAGCATGACAACGAAAAACCGCACGGCTTCTCTTTTAACATCGCGCACAGCAACAGATGACGAGCCCCAACAAACTGCGGTGCAGCACGTAAACTGCTGTAGGTACCCAGCGAGGTACCCGGACATGGCGGGAGAGGGCGATAACGGCGGAAAAGACTTCACATGAACACTATGTATACATAGTGGGCCCGTGCGTCACCGAGTGCCGATATTCACTTCCGGTGCGCGCCGCGGACACTGGTCTCTTAAGGTGCGTTTACACTAGAGAATTTTTTTTTTCATTTTTTCTGGTGCGGGTTTTTCTGGTCCTGGACCGGGTTAACTGGCGGAACATGGGAGAGGCCTTTGTCCTGCAGTGGACGTAGTCAGGCTGATGATGATGATGACACTAGAGAAACACGACACTGACATGACCCTGACGAAGACACGAGGCAGACGCAAACCATCGACCGACGAGTCGCCCGCCGATATAGTCGCCAGACCCCATGGTAACACTAGACCGACGACGACGATGACGCCTCAAAAGACCGCATTTCATCGTAGTGTAACATGATGGCAGACTGAAAACACCAACAAAACGCATCCACAGACCTGTCGTCAGCGTTTCTTCGGGAGAACTGCGGCAGAGCGAAAATTTGCCCCATGTCTTTGCTTCAAACGATCACGAAGGGAGTAATCTTGGGGGAGTTGACTATGCCCTCTCCGAGGCTTCCACGGCGTCTGAATAGGCATTTCAAGCACCCAACTGAAGTCTTTCCTTCGTTTCCCTATTGTGTCCACCACCTGTGACACCGTGGATTATGGCGGGGGCTGCGCGGCTTAGCCGGAGAGGGACAATGGCAGAGAAAGGAGCATGGCTGAAAATGAGGTGCAGGTGTGCAAGTTTAGTCGGTATCGCTGTATGTGCTTCCAATGTGGCTACAGAATTGGCCATCGAAAAACTGTGAGCCCGACAAGGTGCGGTTTTTTAGAGAGACCACCGGTGGACTGTTTGCCTCTTGGCAGTGTATATATAGGCTGACGACAAGAGCAAATACACTCCTAAAGACAGCCTGCTGACCAAAATCGGGGTCGTGTTTCTCTAGTGTAAACGCACCTTAACTAACACCATTTAGATTTTTAGACGTTGTTGCTCTAAGCTCACACTCAACCTTTGTAGACCTCGTTGTAGAAACGTTGCTCACACTCTCTTCCTCTGGCACGCAGGCTGGCCCCTCGGTCGGAGCTTGTGCGCATGCAGGGCTGGCACGCACCCTGCGGCGCTTAGCAATTGCCGTGACAATTAAGGCTTTGGGAGTTTCGCTTGGTTCGCGACGCGTGCGATGCACAGAGTGGTGTGCGTAGCGCTCGAGTGCTGACAGTTTCTGAGGCAATATGCAACTAATGTTACTACGCTACAACGGTCAATAGCCGAAACTTCAAACGCAGCTGGCGCTGCTCCAGGACGAGGCTGCGCTCGGAATTCGGGGGTAACTTAATGGCCAAATAATTATTTGTTTCACTGGTGTAATTTTCGGTACTGTTGATTTAAATGTCAGTATTCTAATCCCGACTTTATTCTTACTTTTGATGCGTCCCTACACCTCCCACTACATAGAGCGATCGGAGTCCTGAAGTAACATGGCGACATGCGCAATGAATTCGGTGACAAAATAATACGAGCACATTGATACGTGCAGAGTGAGTGCTACACTATTTTACAGGCCTGTAGCCGGGGGGCGGGCAGTGTAGCCGTTGCCAGGCATGAACATGCCTCCCCGCCCCACCACCAGAATTCTGTTGGGGAGTGTGTTACCGAAAATAAGTAATGCAACTTGGAGTTTTTATAAAATAGTTAAGGTCTTAAGCAAGTGCCTCACCCCGAAAAAAAAGTTTCTATAGCTACGAGCCTGTAGGATCTCCAGCATATGCGCTATAATGACTCTGAAGAGGCGGGAAGGCGTGGGTGTGGCTGCCCCCACGGGTACGCTGTTTGTAGTCTGTTAATTGGCTCTTACCGCTTTGTACTCAAATATCTTCTCATATTCTGTGACTACCAACTTCGAGAGAACGGTCTCCTTTTGCGTCACAACGGTGGGGGGAGATTTACTGTCGCTGGCTGCTGATGCTGCGAAACTTCCTTGGTACATCTTCACCAGAACCGCCTCCTGTCCATCGTCGGGTGCTGTGAATTCTGCCACCGTCGTGCCTGAGTACAATAGCTTGATCCTAGCAAAACGTGAACAAAAAGTCAGGAAAGTAGGAAAGAAAAGTAAGGAGCAATAAACAAATGAAACAAAGCCTTTCCGCAAAAAAATTTTGTTGTAGATTTTAGTTCGTAAAACATGTAGTAGCCGTCCCAGCTAACTCAAGAAGGAATTAAAAAAAATGTGCCGACTCACTTTGTTATGAAGCGGATATAAGCTCGTGTTTCTAACTATTCTCGGGAGAACACATTTTTTGTGTCCTTAGTTGCTTGATTACGTAAAAAACAAAGCAACGAAGGTGTGGGAAAAATTCCACTTATAATGTTGCAGATCGATCGTCCAAAGACAGTCGCTAAAAAAGGCTCTGAAAAGGCCACCACTCTCATATATATATATATATATATATATATATATATATATATATATATATATATATATATATATATATATATATATATATGTTGCCACGAACGAAATAACAGACAGCCAGCCACGAAACGACTTCTTGCTCGCTCCCAGACCAGGGAGCAATGTTCTCTTCTTTCTCTGCTTCCAAGCGATTTCATGCTAAAGTTATGGCTCATACCCATTACCTGTGACATTATTCCCTCTCCTCGAAAAGCATCGTCTCGATGGTGGTGATGAGCATTGAAAAAAAAATTAGAAAGAAAAGACGCTACCATGGAATCTAACAACTGTGTCGTAAGGAAAAAAAAGAAAAATGTTCTGGTATCATGGAAGTACTCAATAAAGAAAGGATTTAGCACACAAGACAATAAAAAAAAAACAAAAGTGACAAAAATAGTCATTGCATGGTAAGGCAGTCCACGTTCGATTGCTGACGCGAGAAATATGGCTTGAGCCTTGACACATGCACCGCATCACTTTGTGGAAACCGACGGGAACGTCTTGAGGTGCCTTCAGGGAGAACTTCGTGTGTAATGCCACTGAGTCGGCGTAGAACTTTGTACGGGCCGAAGTAGCGCCGCAGCAACTTTTCAGAGTGACCACGCTGTCGAATGGGGGTCCACACCCAAACTTCATCGCCTGGTTGGAAGGTAACCTCTCGGTAAGTAAGGTTGTAGCGGCGTGCGTCTGCAGTTTGGCGAGCCTGAATACGGTATCGGGCGAGTTGTGGGGCCTCCTCCGTGCGTTGAGCGAACAAGGCAGCGTCCGTGTTGAACATGCCCAGGTTGTTGGGAAGGGAGCATTGCGTCGAGCATTGTAGTGACCTCTCGACCATAAACTAAGCGGAATGGGGTGGAACCTGTACTCTCTTGGACTGCTGTATTGTAAGCGAAAGTTACGTAAGGGAGTATATCATCCCAGTTCCTGTGATCAACGGCCACATACATTGACAGTATATCTGCAGTGGTCTTGTTCAACCGTTCAGTGAGTCCGTTTGTTTGGGGGTGATAACCCGTGGTTTTCCGATGTTCTGTACCACTTAGGCTAAGCACTTCTTGAAGCATCTCTGCTGTGAAAGCTGTCCCACGATCAGTAATTATCACAGCTGGCGCTCCATGACGAAGTACGATGCTGGTGACAAAAACTAGGCGATTTCGGCTGCTGTAGCTTTGGGCAGGGCCTTTGTTTCGCTGTAACGCGTTAAGTAATCGGTGGCATCCACAATCCACCGGTTTCCAGACGAAGACGTGGGAAACGATACGAGCAAGTCAATGCCAATTTGATGGAATGGTGTTTTCGGCGTGGCGATTGGCTGTAGTAGTCCTGCTGGTCGGACAGGTGGAGTCTTATGGCGTTGGCAGTCGCGGCATGTGTGGACGTACTGCTTGACTGTCTTCGCGAGGCGTGGCCAGTGGTATGAGCGGCGAATTCTTTCCAAGGTGCGCGTGTAGCCAAGACGTCCGGATGATGGTTCGTCGTGACAAGTATGTAAAATATCGTCCCGAAGCGAGGTCGGCGCAACCAGTGGGTAAGTAGCCTGGGTATGGTCGAAGTTTTTCTTATAGAGGACTCCATCCCTGATGCAGAACGAGGCCAGCGAACGTGCGAAGTTTTGAGGAAGATTGCTTTTTCGGCCTTCGAGGTAGTCAACGAGTAGGCTTAGCTCCATGTCGTCGCGTTGTTGTTGAGCCAAGTCGGTTGCTGACACAGAGGAAAGGAAGGTATCGTCCTCTTCAACGTCCGCATTCGTACTTCCGATTGGCGCACGTGAGAGACAGTCAGCATCGGTGTGTTTGCGTCCTGACTTGTGAATGACTGTAACGTCAAATTCTTGCAGCCGAAGGCTTCACCATGCTAGACGACCGGAAGGATCTTTGAGGTTGGCGAGCCAGCATAAAGAATGGTGGTCGCTAACTACCCTGAATGGTCGACCGTACAAATAAGGCCGAAAGTTTGTTATAGCCCAAACAACGGCCAAACACTCTTTTTCGGTTGCAGAGTAGTTTTTCTCTGCGTGATAGTGTTCGACTTGCATAGGCAATCATGCGCTCTACGCCATTTTGCCATTGAACCAATACAGCTCCAAGTCCGACGTTGCTGGCATCCGTGTGCAGCTCTGTGTCACCATTGTCAAAGTGACCGAGTACAGGTGGGGCTTGGATATGATTTTCTATAGCGTGCCGAAGGCGTGATGCTGATCCTGACCCCAAACAAATGGTATGCCGTCTTTTGTAAGTTCATTTAGCGGTTCAGCGATCTTGGAAAAGCCTTTGAAGAAGCGTCTGTGATATGCGCGCCGTCCCAGAAATCGGCGGAGATCGCGCTTGTTCGTTGGGACAGGAAATGCGGCAACAGCTTTCGCTTTCTCAGGGTCTGGGTGTATATCGGCGTGGCTGACAACGTGACCAAGAAACTTCAGTTCCTCAAAAGCAAAGTGGCATTTCTCCAGTTTGAGAGAAAGTCCAGCTGTTCGAATCGCCTGCAGAACTGTCTGCAAGCGCTGGACGTGCTGCTCAAACGTGTCCGAGAAGACGACTACATCGTCAGGGTAGACAAGACATCATTGCCATTTTAGCCCAGAAAGAACCGTGTCCATCATTCTTTGAAAAGTAGCTGGCACCGAGCATAAGCCGAAGGGAAGGACCTTGAACTCGTAGAATCCGTCAGGAGTAATTAAGGCGGTCTTTTCGTGGTCGCGCTCATCAACAGAAATTCGCCAATAGCTGCTGCGTAGATCCATGGAAGAAAAGTAACAAGAATTGCTAATGCGGTCCAGCGAGTCATCTATTCGTGGTAAAGGATGCACGTCTTTCTTCGTGATCTTATTGAACTTTCGGTAGTCGACGCAAAATTGCAGGGTACCATCTATTTTATTTGCTAACACAACAGGGGACGCCCAGAAACTGGTTGATGGCTGAATGATATCGTCCTTGAGCATCTGCTGGACCTTTGGCGTATAGCGTCTTGCTCTTTTTGCGAGACTTTGTAGGCGTGCTGTCGAATGGGTCTCTCGGTAGGCTCGGTGGTGATACGATGCTTGGCAAGCGGTGTTTGGTTCACTTTCGAAGTCGTAGCGAAGCAGTCCCGAAATGAGTCGAGTAGCTTTAAAAGACGTTCCCGTTGTGCGAAACGGTAGACCCTGGTTTACGTCGAGGGTTCTTGCGAATGTCATGGCGAAATGGTCGCACGACAAAAGGGCAGATAATGTTGAAGGGCCAGGGACGTCGGCAATATCCTCAAGGTATGCGATCGCAGTGTGTTTGCTAAGATGGCGATACTCCTCGCTGAAATTAGTGACTAATAGGCAAGCCTGCTTCCTCCTGGGCTGAACAATACCTCGGGCAACGCATATTTGTTGTGCGAATAGTAGGGACAAATTTCCTTCCGCAATTACAGCATCGGGGACGTCTTGGTCAAATTCAACGCTAATAAAGAGGCTGCTGTGGGGAGGCAGAGTAACAGATTCGGAGGATACACGTAGGGCAGCCTTCAATAAGTGGGTGTTTTCAGGTTCAGAATGAAATAGGTCCTCGAACGACACCTGCAAGTCTCGTAGGTCAATAATTGCGCCGTGTTCGTGAAGAAAGTCCAGTCCCAGAATGAGTGGACGGGAGCTCACAGGCAAAACGAGGAAAGACCCTGTGAACGTCGAAGCATGGACTCGAACACGAGCTGTGCACATTCCAGTTGGCGTGAGGAGGTGGTCCCCTGCCGTGCGCAACTGGGTCCTTGCCAAGGGGTAGTTACCTTCCTCAGTTGGTATGCCAGGGCACTGCTCATAAGCGAATAATCGGCGCCGGTGTCAACGAGGGCAGTGACGACATGATTATCGACGTGTACGGTGATGTCAGCGAAACAGTCTTAAGATTTGCGGAAACGACTGAAGAATCAAAACGGTCTTCATCGGGTCTTCGCGTCGAGGGAGGCTCTTTGACAGCTCGTTGGAACACGGCTTCACCCCCAGGAGCCTCGGTTTCTAGTTTCCCCTGTGGGAAACTCTGAAACTCTGACCGGCCTCTGAAAGGAGCATAAGATGACGAGGGAATGCTAGGTGACGTGGGGTGGCGAGTTGATGGTGATCGTGGTTGGGGGCATTGACGAAGGCGAGGAGCTTGCTGGCCCGTAAGGTACGCTTCGATGTCGCGGGGACGCTCACCGTAACGCGGGCACCGAGCATCAGGGTGGAAGCCACGGAGACCAAGTTGGCGGTACGGGCAATTGCGGCAGACGTGACCCGCTTCGCCACAGTGGTAGCAGAAGGGACAGTTATCTGACGTACGCCACACGCTCGTCTTTGTGGTGTTGTGTCGCGATCCAGACGGATAAGTGGGTGCACTTGGAAACCTTGAGGTGGGTGGCGGAGTCGAAGAGGTGCCCTGGAATCGATGGCTAGCCTTATCCATTGCCCGCATTGTGGGATCAGGAGCATGTGGTGCCGCAGATCGCAGGGCCGCTGCATAAGTTAGCACATGAGCGTCAGGCCTTGTTGGCGCGAGTGGGGTGACCACCTATCGGATCTCATTTCGGATTCGGTCTGCGAGAGCATTTACGGTTGGTTGGGGTCCCGCTGCTTGGAGTTGACGCAGCTCGTCCCGCACGACGCTTTTTATGAACTCTGCAAGGGCATGCCTCTCGCTGTCAGCCCCGATAGAGCATGCAGCAGTGGTGACGTCGTGGCGTTCATACTGTGACGACCGATGCTGGAGAGTACGCTCCATTGTGGTTGCTCATTTATGAACTCAGCCACAGTCGTCGGTGAATTGCACACTAGTCCCGCAAAGAGTTGCTCGTTTACACCACGCATTAAATGCCGTACCTTCTTTTCTTCAGACATTGCAGGGTCGGCAGCCTTGAAGAGTCGAAGCATGTCCTCGACAAACATCGAAACTCTCTCGTTAGGTCTTTCGTTCCGAGACGAGATGGCCTGCTCCACTCTCTTTCCTTTCGGCGCTGCGGTATGCATCGCGAAACTGTTGGCTGAACTCTTTCCACGTCGCAAAGGAATCCTCGTGATTCTCATACCACGTTTTGGCAGAGTCTTCCAACGCAAAGTAAACTCTCCGCAGCTTGCGAGCTTCATCCCATTCGTTGATGTTGGCAACTCGATCGAAGTGGTCAAGCCAGTCATCAACATCCTCATAAATGTCTCCATAAAATGAGCGTGGTGTTTGCGGCACATGAAAAGCATACGGGAGAAAAGAATAGGCGTCGTTGGTCTGACTCGCCTGGTTGGTAGTCGAGGTTGCCATCTCGTCTTGAGAGAGAGGACCGTATTCGGGAGATAGTCCTCGCAGGCGGCGACTGCTTCTTGCCATGGGAGCTGTAGCTGTCTCCAAGTAGCTCGGTGTGTCGGCTGAAAATCTGTAGTCGAGGCGCATTTACCCAGCACCTCCACCAGTGCTACGAACGAAATGACAAGCCACTAATCGACGTCTTGCTCGCTCCCAGACGAGGAAGCAATGTTCTGTGTGTATATATATATATATATATATATATATATATATATATAATATATATATATATATATATATATATATATATATATATCTATATATATATAATGAGATCTAACAGACAGTAATGCCAAGGAATGTACAGGGAAGTTATTAGAAGCAATGGAATGTAAATAAGAAGAAAGAAAAGTGGATGAAAAGAAAAAATAACCAGCCGTGAGCAGGAATCTGGTTATTTTTCATCCACTTTTCTTTCTTCTTATTTACATTTCATTGGTTCTTATAACTACCCTGTACATTCCTTGGCATCTGTTAGATCTCATTAATATTGTGTTAAAACACGGAAAAACGAGCCCTTAGGTATACACTTCTTTCCTTATATCTATATATATATATATATATATAATATATATATATATATATATATATATATATATATATATATATATATATATATAAACGGCCTTTCAGAGCATTTTCCAAACACTCTTTGGGATATATGCTACAATAAGCGCACACTGCTGGGTACCCACAGCGCCGTAATAATTATAAACTTTTTGTAGTAGGCCAGCATTCACCAAGCTATCCGTCATCATTCTTTGGAGAAGCGTGGTATCCGCTACACAATTGTTGGAAATTTGGTGCGATTTTTTATACAGTGGCTTACGATGATTAACAAATATGCGTGAAGCGAGTATGCGCTACAGTTAATAGGTGACCAAGAACACGTTTTTTGATGGGTTGGAGCATTGGACGACGCAGTCGTCACGAAATTCGCATTGTGTGTGGTCTGGCTGTTCCTTTGATGTACTAAAACGCTTTATTACTCATATTAACGCGATTCATTTCCCGACATATCAAGCCTGCCTAAGGCTAGTTTGGAAACTACTTGGAAGCAGTGTCGTGGATAGGGAGATAGACGAAGACGCCATTCGGAACGGTTGCGTTTTTGATGTTCTCCGCCACAAAGGATCAATCGGCTGCAAGCCGAGGTGCTGCCCAGGTTTCTAGCAACAGTAATGAATACCACATCGTCCTGCCCCGTCTTCTCATTGGTGAAAGCTCGTCGCAGATTCCGTTTTTCTGCACGCAGACCTTGCTGGTCGTCCATACCAAGCGCAGGACTTTCGAGATGCCCTCCGGAATATCACAGACTTTACATATGTAACCTTGATTGGACAGTTTCAAATGTCCAATGTTTGGATGGTGACTTGCAGGACAGCACTAACGAAAATGAAGCATGTAACTTGTGATGAATTTTCTGTTCCAGGTAGAAGGTGTGTTGTGACAGACACTGAGCCCACGGAAGTTAAAATGAAGTTATTATGGCTCCCTGAACGTTTAGAAGGTATTTATGTGCATGAAGCCCTGCAGTCATTCGAAAAGGTCAAGTCAATTACAGCGGTAACTTGGAGAGTGTCAAAGATGAAACAGATGCGTACCCTTAATCGAGATGTATTGACACCCGCAGACGAATTGTATGTGTCCGACATGCCACATCTCTCAGTTTGCGGTTCACAAAGCCTCGAGCTTATTCCTGGCAGACCACCGGTATGCCTTTGCTGCAACAGAGTAGGACACATTCGTCGTCAGTGCTGGACACCCCGTTATGAGGATTATCGACGATTTGGACACATGGCTGAAGGCCCCGCCGCGGTGGTCTAGTGGCTAAGGCACTCCGCTGCGTACCCGCAAGTTGCAGGATCAAATCCCGGCTGCGGCGGCTGCATTTTCGATGGAGGCGAAAATGCTGTAGGCCTGCGTGCTCAGATTTGTGCACACGTTAAAGAACCCCAGGTGTTCGAAATCTCTAGAGCCCTCCAGTACGGCGTCTCTCATTATCATATGGTGGTTTTTGGACGTTAAACGCCACATATCAATCAATCAATCAATCAATCAATCACACGTCTGAAGAATGTGTGACGACGTATGCCAACAAACCACGCCATCGCATACGACCACCTGATGACGCTTTGCAAGAGCACAGTATGGATGCTACGGAAGTCCTTGAAGCAATTGGCGCCCTTCCGCGCGCCATTAGCCCCGAAAACGAACACTGGCGTCCCTGCAGTCGCGGTGAAGTTTGGTTCGGACTGTCACGATGGATGGACGTGTTTTTTGAGCACTCCCGATCAACTGCGCAGATAAGTTGTTTTGCATGTTTTGAGCTTGTCTTTATAATTATAGGGCAGCAGTTAAAATTCCTGTAGCACTTATTTTATTGTAGGGCTTTTTAGGGGGTCAATCACCAGGTGTTTATTAGTTTGTGTGTGTGTGTTTGATTTTTTGTTTTTGGTTGTTTTTTTTTCTTTTGCCACCATGTGGGGGAAGTGCACGTACATTGAACACGCAATTTTTTGTAGTAGAGCTTAGATTTTCTCTTTTTCGTAGGGCAGGGCTCGAGTTTTGTAATTATTGAGTGAGACAAGTCATAGAACAATTGGTGTCGGAAAGACATGGTTAAAAAGACTGTGAAGTGTTCAGGATGTGGGGTTGGTTTGAAAGTGAACCCAAGTGTAGAAACGGAAGGAGAAGAGGCTGACGCGAAGTGTAGGCAATGTGAGGTCGAGGGAAAAATGTAGAAAATGATGGTTACCCAGAGTGACATGCTGATGATAATCACCGAGCTCGAGACTGCGTTGGCGACAGAGCAAGAGAAAACGAGGGCTATGGGAGAAAAACTGAAGTCCGCCGAGGAAGCACTAGCCAAGGTAAACAGAGGAGCGGCCTAAGGAGAGAACAGTAGGGAACCGGCAACCAGAACTGCTGAGAAGAAAGAAGCAAGTTTGGAAATAACAGGTTCAGCCGGTTAATTTGTCGCAAGGCCCAGCTTCAGCGAAGTAGTGGTGGGGCTGGGGGGGGACAAAGCAGCCAGCGGACAAAGTAACCCCCAGGTGCAGGACGCTCCAGCTGAAAAGTCACAACATGTGGTAATCGCCGGGGATTCGAATTTAAATCGATGTGCAGAAGCCATCAAAGAGAGGGTAAGAGGTGACAAGAAGGTTGCAGTAGAGACGTTCACAGGACGCAAGCTGAAAGCAGTCATGAGGCAAGCGAGCGCAAAACTCAAAACTACAGCTGATAGACGAAACCTCGTGATAATTTCAGGCGGTTTAGACGATGTCTTAAATGAAGATACAGCAGGACTAGCAACTATACACTGGCGAAAGGCGTCGATGACATGCGCGCCACGTTTCCTGAGGTACAGGTAGCGATATGCACGATACCGGAAGTACCGGTGCATGATATCAACCTGCAAAGAGCGGTTGTCAACGCAAACCAAGAGATATGGCGGATGAGTCGAGAGAAAGGCTTTGAGGTGGTGGAAATAAACAGAGAGGTGCATAGATGGGGTGGTTTCCAACGAGACAGAATTCACTTCGATGGGTGGCTAGGTCATGAGGTGGGTTGGCGACTTGCAGGACCCGCAGTAGCTTTTTTGGGGGGCAAGCGGTCCCTTCGGGGTGCAGGATAGCTAGTAACGAGGAAAACAACCAGGGAGACTCTTTGACAGGTGGTATGGACAGATACGATTCCAAAGTGGCACCAGTATCTAAGATAGGTAGAGTCCGGGGCAGAAATAAACGTAGCCACGAGCGCCGAGCCAATTCAGACATAGGGTATATTAACATACATGGCGGTAGGAACAGGCTGAAGTGGGAAGAGATAGAAGAACAGCTAAGGGAGGAGAGGCCGATGGTATACGGTTTTGTAGAAACACATCTCAGGGACATGGAACAACCTCCTAACAATGCGGACTACGCGTGGGAATATTCTAATAGAACAGAAGGCAGCAAAAAGGGGGGTGGTATTGGGGCATTCATTCATAAAAGTACAGACTGGAAAAGGGTGAAGCAGGAGTGCAAGGAACATTTATGGCTAAAAGGGAAAGTGGCAGGGCAAATGACACTCCTTGGTTTCGTGTACTTGTGGACGGGAGCAAAGGCCCGAGAGGAAAACCAGGCAATGGTAGAGTGTATATCAAAAGACATTCAGGAGTAGGAGGAGAGTTCGAGATAGTTATACTAGGAGATATGAATGCACACATAGAAGATATAGATGGGTATACCGACCCGATCGGCAAAATGATCATGGATATGTGTGAAAGGCTGGATTTGATGATTTGCAACAGTAATGAGAAGTGTGAAGGGCAAATAACATGGGAGGTAGGAAGGCTGCAGTCGACGATAGATTACGTAGTGATGTCACATAGGATGTATGATAAGCTAAGGGAATGCACATAGATGAAGGTGGCTCCAGAAGTCTGGGTAGTGATCACAAACGTATCAAGCTAAGTTTTGGAGGAGCAGTGAAAGTGGAAAGGAGACAAGATGAGCAACTACAGGAAAATTTTTATTCAGAAAGGCAAATTGAAATAGCCACCAAACAAATTGAGAAAGTAATCACTGAGGATAATAATACAGTGTGGACATACACGGTTTTAATTAGACTGCTTGAGCTAGAGCTTGCTAAGGCACGTGACAAGTCAACCCGGAAAAGAAGACACAAACCCAAAAGTTGGTGGGATGAGGAAGTTAAGAGAGCCATAGCTAAACGTCAGGAAGCCTCTAGGGAACACAGACATGCTAAGCAGTGGGGAGAACCGACAGATGATGTTGAAAGAAAATGGGAAACCTTTCTAAGCTATAGAAAGGATGCATCCCTTCTGATCAATGAAAAGATTAGAAAAAAGGGAGCCCAGTGGCTGGCAGAAGTACATAAAAAAGATAGAAAGGCAGCTGCGAGACTTTGGAACCATCTAAACTCCCTAAGAAATGAGACGAGCCTAGAGCAGAGGTTTATAACTACAGCTCAAGGTGCTAGGCTAGAAGAGGACGGAGCTATTGAATATGTAAGAACAAGGGTGACGGAAAAATTTCAACACAGAAGTGCTTTATGCACCACAATAGACAAGGATGAATCAAGTGGCGCAATGGCTCCATTTTTACAAAAAGAGTGGGAAAGGGCTGAGAAAAGGGTTCCTAGTAGTACATCAACAGGCCCAGATGGCATTCGAATTATGCTGATAAAGACATTAGGTCCGAAGTCTAAGCAGGCTTTGAGAGAGGCAGTGAGCAAAATAATAATCGATGGAGAAGTTCCCGATGGAGGGAAACTTAGCAGGACGAGCATGATCTATAAAGGAAAGGAGGACAAAGCTGACATAAACAACTACCGTCCGATAACAGTGACATCAGTGGTCTACAGGCTGGCGATGCAGATTATAAAGGAAAGACTGCAGGCATGGATAGAGGATGAGGGGGTGCTGGGGGAACTGCAGAATGGGTTTCGGAAACACAGGAGGTTGGAAGACAATCTGTTCTCACTGACGCAGTGCATCGAAATAGCAGAAAAGGAACTCATGCCCCTGTGGCTCACATTTTTGGATATCAAGGGAGCGTAAGATAGCGTGGTTCAAGAGGAATTGTGGGGAATACTGGACACACTAGGCGTGGAATATGTAATCACTTATTTTTTAAAGGGGATCTATAAAAGTAACAAGGTAGTTATAAAGTGGGAAAAACAGGTATCTAAGCCGACAAAGGTGAAACGGGGGCTTAGGCAGGGGTGTCCTCTGTCACCCTTGTTATTCATGATGTACCTACAAGGATTAGAGGCCAAATTAGAGAGAAGTGGACTGGGCTTCAACCTCTGTTTCGTCAAACAAGGAAAACTCATTGAACAGGCACTCCAGCATTGATGTACGCAAATGATATAGTGCTAATGGCCGACAACAAGTAAGATGTTCAGAGATTGGTGGACATCTGCGGTAATGAGGGAGATAGGTTAGATTTCAGATTCAGTAAGGAAAGATCAGCAGTCATCATTTTTAATGACAATGAAGGTATTGAGCTTAGAATACAGGAGATCACGCTAAAGATAACAGATAAATACAAATATCTGGGCGTATGAATAAGCAATGGGGCCGAGTACCTAAGGGAACACGAAATATACGTGTCGACTAAAGGTAACAGGAATGCAGCGGTAATGAAAAACAGGGCACTGTGGAATTATAATAGGTATGATGTTGTGAGAGGAATATGGAAAGGGGTCATGGTTCCTGGTCTGACGTTCGGCAATGCGGTCTTGTGCATGAGATCAGAAGTTCAAGCAAGATTAGAAATTAAGCAACGTGCAATAGGTAGGCTTGCCTTAGGAGCTCACGGGAATACACCAAATCAGGGAGTACAAGGTGATATGGGATGGACATCGTTTGAGGGCAGGGAAGCTAGCAGCAAGTTGAAATTTGAGAAGCGATTGAGAGAAATGGAGGAGGAGCGTTGGGCTAGGAAGGTATTCAGCTACTTGTACATGAAGAATGTCGATACGAAATGGCGGAAGCGAACCAGAAAAATGACTGGTAAATACTTGGAAAACAGCGGGGGGCCAAACCAAAAAGAATTATCGGTTAAGAAGAAGGTGAAGGAAGCTGAGACTGATATGTGGAGAATTGGCATGATTAAGAAGTCCGCACTAGAGATCTATCGAACATTTAAGCAGGAAATAGCCAAGGAAAGGATCTATGATAATACTCGGGGTAGTTCTCTACTGTTTGAGGCCAGGACGGGAGTATTGCGAACACGGTATGCAGTGCGTGTGGAGAGGAAGAAGAAACTGCTGAAAACTTGATAATGTTCTGTAAAGGGCTTCACCCTGTAGTTCAGGTTGATGGCGCAGAGTTTTTCAAAGCACTGAGGTTTAGGGACAGTGAGGGCAAAATAGACTTCAAGCGGGTAGAATTAACTAGAAAGAGGTTATTCTGATTGGTGGCTAAAGTCAAGGCACGAGTGAAAATTGAACCCTTTGCTGCAATGTACGAATCCTCAACCTCACTAAGTAAGGAAAAAAATAAATCTAGTTTTTGGGTTCATTAAGTTTTACGGCTTGGTGGCGCTAGTCACCGCCTAATCTAAAGGGTACAGTTTCATCCATCCGTCCATCCATCCATCCATCCATCCATCCGTTCGTTCGTCGATCCATCCGTCCATCCATCCACCCATCCATCCACCCGCCCACCCATTCAACCAACCACCCACCCAACCCCCCATCCATTCATCCATCCATTCATCCGTCCGTCCGTCCGTCCGTCCGTCCGTCCGTCCATCCATCCATCCATCCATCCATCCATCCATCCATCCATCCATCCATCCAGTGACGCCACGACACGGACTCGCCTGCTCCGCCGCCGACGCATGCCGACGTTCGGTTCTTTCCGACCCGGCCGTACATCCACTCTTCAGCGATACGGTTGTTATTTCTTCTCAATTTGGAGTAGTAGATTACTAAAGGTAAAAAGTAAAGGTATTTATTACTGCTAGAAGTTAACTAAGCTGCCGAAAGTATGGATCCACTTTGAATATTAAGGTGCAGGGACAGCGAGACATTAGTGGTTATCGCCATCCACGTACTCTACGAAATCAATGCTAAGAAAATATTCGTGCTAAATGGGTCTGACTTCATTACAACTTTGCATAGACTACGCAATTAAACATTTGTGTCGATGTATTACAAATGAAATTAGGATGGTTTCAGTTAACTCACAGCATTGCGATTTACCATGCAAGTTATGTCTGCCTCTGCAAATCATGTAGCTCAGAGAGAATTTCGCTTTGGTATGCAGGATACTTTAAATGGATCTTTCTTTCATACACAATCACTTATAATAGTGAGAAAAAAGTAACACTGCAAACTACAGAATGGTTTCCGGAATTCTGAGAAGTCGGTATACTCGGATCTCATGAACAGATTTCTTCTCAACGGTCGTCAGGATTACGTAGTCGCATACCCTGATTCACGCGAACAGCTCACTTGATCTACTGTCACGTCATAAACGGTAGTGTTCACTTCACGTAGGAGCACTGCTGAAAGCAATCATTTGTAAAACAAACTTCAAAAGGTCAAAATACACTGTTTGGATGGCACACACCGCTTCGTGGCCTACGTGAAAGTGAAACGCCCTTTGACTCCGTGAAGCAACGATTGGTCTCACACGTCACGTTCATATATAGGTTGATGCTGTTCTGGGGTAATCAACCGCGGGAAAAATTTATTCATCAGGTGGCTATCTAAATTGGCACTTAGAAGCGGGACAGCATCATTGCTAGAATGTTGCACGTAGGCGCTATCTGAAATCAGTAGCAGTTTCTGCAACAAACTTCAACTTGTTTTTCTGCTGAAACGAAGCTCCGAAATGATTCCCTAAATCATGAAGCTGAATAAAGCGATGAAATAGGAGCAACTACGTCACAAGAAGATCTAACGCAACAGCTGCGGCGGTATTCTCGGGCGAGCGCATTCGATATATTTTTCGACACTCGATACTAACCTAAACACGCGCCCACAGGAGAAAAAGAACGCTGCCAGCAGTTACCTCGATGCGTCCGATACAGATACCGTGAACAACGCGACCTGAAATGCAAGTATGCTGTCGTATACATTTCAGAAGCACGGCATGATTGCGGGGCACGCTGCAGAGTAATTTTGGACACCTCGCATTTTTGAACATGCTGCACATGCACTGTCTTGCTGCTCACCCCCGTTTGTATATATGCGGCTACCGTGACGAAGAATCAAACCCATCTTCGAAGTAAGCTGCGCGGCACCATAACAAACCTCATCAAAACCTGTACGCTGGAGCGCAGACACCGTGGGCGATTTTACTAAAAAATAAAGTTTAGCTTTTCATTGTTTCACCAGGAACATCATCGGTGCTGCTTTCGTCAATTATTTTAAGCGTGAGAGAAGCCAAGTGGCTTTGAAAAATGGGAAAAATGAAAAAAAGCGCAGACCCGTTACTGCCTCTCTTAATCGAGGGCACCGCCACAGTTAGGCACAGGGAAGGGGGGAATGGGAATTAAAGAGACAGAAGAGAAGAGGTAGGAGAAGGGTAGTGAAAAGCATTCGCACCGCATCACATAGCGTGCGTCCGAAACCGCTACGATGATCCGCAACCATCAGGAAAAGCCGCCGGGAAGGCCGGAGAAATAATTCACCGAAAAAGAAGAGGATGAGCCTAAGAGGCGCATAAAATGATGGGGGAACACACTCGCGTGACCACAAAGCGCAAGCACGAGAGAGGAAAGAAGAAAAAAAATGCGCATGATTTTTGGTTCAACGAAAAAAAAAATCTGTTGAACGCACTGATGGGAGATACGCGCGTGGGCACGTAGCTCAGGGACGAAAGAGGGGAAAAAAAGAAACATTGTTCAAGTTCAGCGAGAAGAAAAAAAAAACTGTTGAACTTACAGATAGTGTCCTGTTGACCTTGGTGAAATAATCCAGTGGGAGCACAGAACACTGGCAAGGGCGGATAGCCCGAACACGAGAGAGAAGAAAAAAAAAAAGAGTTCAGTTCAGCCAAAAAAAGGAGGAAAAAAAAGAAAAGAAGAAAAAGGAAATAATGTTTAGCTGAACACACATATGAGAGTTCCGAGGAACTCGATGTGTCAATCCTGTTGATCTAGTTCGCCGGAACGATTGCTTCATGCGCAGCGATAGCCGCCACACACAGGCCACGATCCGAAGAATCAGAAGGCAGGAACACCACCACTGCGCGGATAGCCGCTACAAGTGTGGAGATTACCGCGTCCCTTGGGTCTGCTTCGGAGTCGCGGCAATCCAGAGGAGGGGGCGAAGGGGCACTCGTGCTTGCAGCAGGCGCACTGGTAGGAGGGCGAGGAGCAGGCACTGACGCCGATCGACGACCGGAGGCGACAGCGTCCCGAAAGGAGTGGCCCTGGACGACTTCCGCGCTGCCTCGCTTGTCGATGGTGCTGACAGCGGTTCTGGCTTTCTCCAGCACTTGGCGGCGCGTCACGGGGCCATCCGAGGAGGCGATGATGGCGGCCTTGCGCTGAATTTGCCAGGAAGGGCAGCGCGGTTCCTTAGCCGGATGCGTGCAACTGCAGTTAATGCAGCGAGGGCGCTCCGTAGGACAGGGCACTTTGGCGTGGCTTCCGCCGCAGCGGAGGCAGCGTTGGTCCCGCGAACAGGTCGCGGTGGCGTGGCCGAAATGGCCGCAGCGGGCGCACTTGAGGGGCCGCGGAAGTCGAGGGTGGACCAGCCTCTGTTGCTTGAAAAGGGCCACAACTGGCGGGACCGTGGTGCCCTGAAATGTGATCGTGAGGCACCTGCCTCGTCGGGCGCAGGAGATGACCAGGACAGCTAAGTCGAGGCTGGCCATGATTTCCTCCAAGTCAAGGGTGCGTCGACGCCGGAGACGGTGCCCACGCAGCTGTTTACCACGAGGAGCTTCCCCCTGACGTGGGTGTCGCAGATCCGGCTGACCTGGAGCAGGGGTGTGGGATGGCTGGATGTCCACAGCGACGACGTTGCGACGAAAATTGATGTGGACGCGTCGAGTGGCCGAGAAGCCGGAGGGGAAAGCCCCGATGGCTTCGCGGGTCGTGGCGAGGTAGTTGGCCTTCTTGCCAACTGGGCAGTAAAAGATGGTGCCGCCGTGCTCTCCCACTGCTGCAGGAAAGGCCGGGGGCTGTGTGACGGGCTCAGGAGCTAGGTCGGCGTCCAGTTGAGCTGGGGGCGAGTTGGTGAGTTGAAGTGGAAGCTGGGGGCGCCAGTTTCCTTCCATGTCGTGTCCTGACTATGTGGTGACGACGACGGTGGTGTCTGGTGTTCCCATGAGGAACTTGAGGCGGATGATTCGTCCGTCTCCGAGGGGTCCGCCCGAGTCGGCGTGTCTAAGATGGAGCGCTCTTCCTCGCGCGTGCCCGAAGGCGAGCTTTGCGATATTGCTGCTGACGGCCATGGTCGTCGGTCACGAAGCGTCTGTGTTGAAGACGCATCCTGAAGCTTTTGCTGCTTCGGGTGGAAGTCAGCCTTCAGGTT
This sequence comes from Rhipicephalus annulatus, assembly GCA_013436015.1. Lineage (NCBI taxonomy): Eukaryota > Metazoa > Arthropoda > Arachnida > Ixodida > Ixodidae > Rhipicephalus > Rhipicephalus annulatus. Next base: position 178,951 of record WOVY01009465.1, on the reverse strand, counting down.
TTGGTTGGCCCGAGCCCGGTACCGAAGTACAGACGGGCCCATGACTAGAGGTAGCCCTTAGAAGGGCTGTGCGCCCGAAGGCGTGAAGCGGGCATCGAAAAATAACGCACGAGACGAGCGAAAAAAAGCGACCGTCCCGAAGAAAAACTCGCACTCCGTGTCGCGCGAGAGAAGCAAAAAGTGAACGCTGGCAGCGCAACGGCGTTCGAAGCGAGCGCGTTCACAGTAAGATTCAAAGAGTCCATGCCATGACGCCTTGCAAGCCTCCCACCAAGCGGCGCCACTCCAACTTCTCGGGAATATATAACCCTGTGCGGCCGACAGACAAGGCTAATGACTGTGCTGTAGCGAAGACACCTTAACAAGCACCCAAACAGCGGTGAAAAGCAGGCGGTCCCGGCATCCGGGTCGGCAGACACTCGTAAAGGAAGCCTTGGAAGCAGAGATAATAATGAAGCACTAGATACGGAGATTACTGTAGTGGGTGCGTTCGAGCAGAGGCGGCCAGGGATGCAGGCCAAAGTCCAATGGCCGCAGTGACGAGACATACGCTCCACGTTCCCCAACATAAGTGACCCTGTTTATTAGTACACCATGCTTCATGTACACAATACCATACAAGGCACCCAAGACTGAACTCAGCTGGAATGATTAATATCACGCGCCCTCTACATCCCCCTTGCAGGATAAACAAAGCGGTACAGGCCATAACATGTATACCAGGTACTAAACTTAATGATCTGTCACATCACACTACAAGCTTAACCGCACAGGTGGCATAATGCTACGTCCCGACCGTGTGCACACACCCAACGTTGGGGGTTTTGAAGGGGTAGCTAGGGTAACCTGTGGTGACGCAGCTGGGGGCGGGGTAACGACGTCAGCAGCTGGCGGAGGACTGCTACACTCAGGCACTGGGCGATTGGGAGTCTGCAGCGGGGTTGGAAATCCTTCTGGCAGTGGACTGATGCTGCTGAAGACACCACCAACCAATGGCTGACTCTGCTGTGGTACCAGATGTCTCCGGTTGCGAACAAGAGCCCTTGCTTCCGCCTGTACCACAGAGGAGCGTAAACGCTGCGCTTGGCAAAGCATTTTGACTCTCTCCCCCTCCTCTAGTGGAGGTGAATCCTTCGCAGCGTGCCGACGGTCGAAACCTTGACACTGGCGGTGACGTTGGCCCGTGTCGCGCCTGTTGAAGTCGGCAGCGCAAGGAGACTTGAGAAGAAGTGTGGCTGCTGGCACAAGAAGGCAAGTCCGGAGGCTGCGGCCAATCAGCACCTGAGAAGGACTGTAGCCGGTGATGCCAGGTGCGTTGCGGTACGACAGGAAAGCCAAAGGCCAGTCTGGAGACTTCTTGAAAAGTTCCTTGACCGTCCGCAGGGTACCTTGGACTGCCGTTGACATAGGAGAAGCCGTAACTTTGGGAGAAGGCGCGCCACTCTGCCGACGAAAATTGCGGTCCGTTGTCGCTGACGAGTGTCTGGGGATCTCATGTCTTGCAAAGAGACTTCTGTTGATAAAGGATTACCGCCGCGGACGTCGTCAAGCGAAGGGTCAGCATTTCGCGGTACCTCGAATTGTAGTCGACGAGGAGATTGGTAGTCTGCTCCGTCGTGATAAAAGATGTCCACCCCGACCCGCTCCCAAGGGTGGCTAGGCGTCACCGTAGGAAGCAGCAGCTCCACTCGCTGGACCCGCGTGGTGGCGCAGTTGGGACAGTTTTCCACCATGGGGTGCAATGCAGGATGGCCCGAGCTTCTCGGGCAGCCATTTTCGCTCCGAGCTCGCTTGCGGTGGTCGTGGCATGAAGACAGTGTGGAGCATGCCCAGCAATCCGGGACATCTCTAGTGCGGCAAAGCCCCGACCCCAAGTAGAAGCGCTGGGCGTAACGCTATGGGGAGCGTTTTTAAAAAATATTACTAAGCAATGCCTCAATTTTCGCTAATTGCACTTCAGGAACTTAATGCTGACAACGTCCTTATGTTGTACAACGCGATTAGTTTTAACTGACCGGCTAGATTTTTTTCCCGAGACACCATATGTGTATTCTTTGAAAATGCATGGGGTGATAATTCAAAAGCTAATTGTAGTGCAACGATTTGTTATTCGCTAATTGCACTCTAGAGGCATGTACGATAGGATAACCTGTATTTGTGCGTGCAATTTTGCGGGATTACGTTGGCTGCACTTTTCTTCCTGAAGAGCTTTTCTAAATCAATAGCGCAGGAAAACAGCATTACAGGGACAAAGGAATCACCTGTCCGTAAATTGATGAGAAAGTGGACGTTGATCGTCGTAAAACCTCAGCAAGTCTGCAGATGTGATGTACATTATGTCGATGAAGCATCAAATCTTTCATAACTGTAATAAATAGTTATCACTAATAAAACCATTTAATTAGGAAGGGGGGAAGCTCTCAATGTAGAAGCACATATGCAGTACCGTATACAGATAGTGTTTAAATGTGAACAGTCACAATAAAGTGGTAGATTTGGTATAAGTGAAGCTAGCGAAACGGCCGCCAGTGCATCATGAGCGGGGCACGTAGTCACGTTGTTACATGATACGCATCTCATGATTATTATGTTTGCACCAGTCACATACCTTCGTCATCCACTCGCATAATGTAATACCAAATTTGGTATATGGGACGCTAGCGAAATGCCCGTGAACGCATCATGAGCATGGCATGTAGCCATATTGTTACATGACATGCATGTCATAATTTTCACGTTAGGGTATGTTGCTTGTGCTCGCCATGCAATCATTCCATATCATACCAGTTTTGCAACATGCCATGTGAATGAAACTACCGTAAGAGCTACAGAACCATGAAATGTAAATCATGACATTCATGACATATATTTTCATGTTATGACTAGTCAGTTATGTTCTTCATACAGTCATGTTATGTCATACGAAGTTTGGTATTAATACCATTATCGAAATGGCTAGAAGAGCTAAAAGTTGTAGTCGGCTAGATAGATGGATAGATAGATAGATAGATAGATAGATAGATAGATAGATAGATAGATAGATACGCTCAATGTTGCCGAAGTTTGCCAAGAAATACTTCGCATTTAAAAATTGAGGGACCCTTAAGCTTTGCCTTGTTCAACGCGATAGCGGATTCCGGCCCCAAGTGCACCCTTCAACCACTAAGTGCATACTTACTCATGTGTTTTGTTACATACACACGCACGCACACACACACGCACACAGTAGATTGGACCAGCGCGCGCTATTGTTGCCGAACGGGTTCGTATTCGTCGTGACATCTGTCGAACAGGGGGACGTAGTGTGGCGTCTGTGTTGTTTATGCGACGTTCGAGCGGCTCCTGCTTCCTACAATGATCTTCAAGGGAATTTTTCGAGTGCGCATTCAGCTTTATTTGTGTCGCATCAGTGAAATTGCCAGGACTATTTTGATGGCAAAACCTGCCGTGTAAGTGTACTACTTTCACGTTTTGGAACGTTTTTTCTCCGGAGCCGGCTGCCGCTTGGGCGAAGCCTAACAAGCTAATTCCATGCCGGCGCGATGCCAGCCGGGTCGCCATTCCGGGTGCCCTTTTCGCTCTTCCCAGGGCTTGTTTCCAGGAAAATGGAATATAAAGTGGTGGGGGAAGGCATAACCACCGAAGAAGTGACAGAAGACCGCGGTTGGCAGTCTGCAGACGGCAGAAGTGCTGGCGCGCTCGGCAGGCGCTAATCCTAATGGTGCTACTCTCAACGAGACGAAGTCGACAACGGCCGAGGCCCCGTGAGGCGGCAACCGTGGCAATAATATCAAGCTATGATTATGTGCGCTGGCCGGATGCCAAAGCTCCCCAAGGAGAATACCAAGATCGTGATTAGGCCCCGCGGGGGCCTCAATATTCTTAAAACCGGCTGCACCGTGGTGGCTGATGCAATCCTAGCGGCCACAAGCATCTGCGCCGAAGATTTGAGGGGCGACACGCTATTCCCCAACGTGCAGCAGAATATTATGGTTGTTGTGCGGTGGTGTCAATTGACACCACCAGGGCCGAAAGGGATAAACTCGGGGAGAACTTTGCCCAACTGCCGATCACCCTGGCCGCGCAAAACGACCGTGTGTCCAAGTGAAGGTCGTTTCTCGAAAGCGTATATATAATGACACCCACTCTATCCTCAACCGCCGTCGTTTAACCCCAGCCCGGCGCAACGGGCCCCATCGTCCACGCTATTCTTTGCCAATCTGAGGGCAGCACCAGCCCACAAAAGCACCAAGATGACCAAGCCAAGTGAGACGTTTCTTATTTGGCAATGGAACTGCAGGGGCTTCCCCAGTAAAAAAGGCGTCATTGCAGCAGTACATCCGATGTTCTAGCGAAAAACCCCACGTCATTCTACTACATTAACCCCAAACGTCACACGGACTGGTTACCAGCCCTTCTCACGTTATTCTCGTAGCCGGGGCGTCTGCACCTTGGTCAGTAACAAGCTCACACACAACTCTCACGACCTCAAAATGGCCACCAGCAGCACCGTATATGTCATGACCGACATTCTGCCGCGCAGCTTCGGACTGAAGCAGCATCTTTTTTCTCAACCTGTACAGTAGCCTTAAGGACCGACGACAGCGCTTCAGGGCTCTGATAAAGAAGGCCGTCAACCTGGCGGGTCCCAACCCCCTGGTTGTGGGTGATTTTAATGCTCTGCAGCACACTTGGGGCTACCCGTAAAATACCAACAAGGGTGCGGAACTATGACAGAACGTGACAGACATGGACCTGGCTCTAATCAGCGACAAGGTTTTTCCCTCTCGGTTGGGCACCTCATCCTGCAGAGACTCGACTCCCGATTGGACCTTCGTTAAGAATCTCCTCGATGTACAGTGGGCCAACTCGACCATTGACTTGGGTAGCCACCATTACGTCCTGGTCACGCAGTTCTCAGTGGTCTGAAAGACGGCCCGAGAGTTTTCTTGGACAGACTGGGACCAGTTTCGCAAAGTCCGCCATGACCGACCGCTCCCTGCAACCAGGCCAAGCCTCGAGCAGTGGTTTAGCCAGCTCGAAGAGGACTTCATAAGCACCAAGAAGAAGATTAGTACTGACCTCGTTGAAAGAATGGACAGCCACCTTGCCCACCTGTTCGAGGCCAAGCAGTCGTTCTCGCCCGCTTGAAAGGCCAGCGCCTCAATCGCAGGTTGCCCCAAAAGATCTCCGACCTTAGCAAGACCATCGAGGAGCACTGCCGCGTTTTCTCCAAGCAGCAGTGGGATGAGGTGTGCCACTCGGTAGACGGCCGGATGGGTAATGGCAAGACATGGAACCTGCTCAAGCACCTGCTCAACGAGACTAACACCAAAACTATCGAGCGCGGAACGTACTAGCACGAGCCGTGCACGAAGCCAAGTAGTCCTCTTAAGAAGAGGAGGTTTTGAAGCAGCTGGTCCAAAAGTACCTCCATGTGGACTCAAACTCTCCAACAACGTACCCCGAGTACTCGGGACCGGCCAACACTGAACTGGACGCCGAGATATGCCACGAAGAGGTTCGGCAGGCGCTCCATGGGCTAAATGGAAGGTCTGCCGCGGGCCCAGATGGCATAACTAATAAAATCCTGCGCAACCTGGATGACCCGTCAGTCCACTACGTCACCGAAGTCATCAACGAGACATGGAAGATCGGCGAGGTCCCTGCTCGTGGAAGGTCGCACGCACCGTGCTCATTCACAAGCCAGGGAGGCCACCCAAGTTGGACAATATGCGCACCCTTTCGCTCACGTCCTGCGTAGGCAAGGTAGCCGTGCATGTGGTACTCAATAGGTTGACTCGGTACCTGGAAGACAATGGGCTTTACCCACACACCATGATTTTATTTCGGGCCAAGCTTTCGACGCAAGATGCTATGAAGCTGCGCAAGTACCAAGTCATCGACTGCAACACTCGAGACATGCGGGTCATTCTCAGCCTCAACTTAGAGAAAGACTTCGACAATGTTACTCACTCTTTCATGTTGCAGTCGATTGCTGAGCGCGGCCTCGGATTCGGATTATACGAATATGTCAAATCGTTCTTGACCCGTAGGAAAGCCAACCTCAGAGTGGAAGACCTCGTCTCCGAGTAAATCTGGCTGGGCTCGCGCGGCACGCTGTAGGGGTCAGTGATATCGCCCTCCTTGTTCAACCTTGTCATAGTCAGGTGGTCCAGGAGGCTCTCATGTATCGAGGGCATTAACCACCCCATTTACGCGTACGATATTACCATTTGGTGCACAGGTGACAGTGCCGGACAAATCGAGCACTCCCTGTGAGAGGCCATAGACACCACGGAAGATTACCTCTGTCGCACAGGCCTGAGGTATTCACCAAACAAATCCGAGCTCCTCCTCTACCAAACCACTAGGCGAGGGCCCAATCCCAAAAACTGGCTGCCGATCTCGAACAATGATATCAAGCTCTACACCGGAGACGGTGGCACAATACCAGAGTCGACTCCATTCGGGCCCTTGGCATGACCATGGGGTCCAATGGTTCCAACAGCAAGACCATACCCAAGGTTGCTGCCAAGACAGATAACGTGGTTCGGCTGGTTCCGCGGGTGGCCAACCGATGCCAAAGCCTCAAAGAAGGCAACCTAATCGGCCTGGTCAATGCATTTATGGTCTGCCACTTTTCATATGTCCCGGCCATGAGCTCTTGGCAGCGTGCCGAGCGTGACAAGATCAACGTCTTGCTCAGAAAGATTACCAAGCGGGCCCTCGGTATCCAGATCAGGACGCGCACCGAGCGCTTGCTCCAGCTTGGAGTACACGTTGGAGGAGATGGCCGAAGCGCAGGAGTGGGCCCAGCTCGCGCGCCTTTCGAGCTCCCAGACCGGCAGACATATACTCCGAGAGCCCGGTCACTCTCCGGCTGAAGTGGACGAGAAGATGAGACAGGTTCCTCGTGATATTCGTGATCTCATCAGCATGGCACCGATACCTAAGAATGTCCATCCCGAGCACAATTTTGGTAGGCGACGGGCTAGAGCTGCTACTCTTCTCAAGCAGATTCATAGTGTTGCGACTCCGGGTACCGAGGGTCTCAGTTTGGTAGCGGGCCACCGTCCTAGGACCCATCGTCGAACAAGTCAGATGAGGTACTCGTAAAAATGACAACAATTTATTTACATGGTTAGTAATTGAGAAGGAGAACGAGAAGTCAAGAACTGTACATGAGTACTGTAGAGATGTAGAACTTCAAATACACGAAAGTCTTCGGCTTATATAGCGCCTCGTTGCCAACCCTGGGCGCATTGTCCGCGGCTTCTGCCAATAGGGCGCTCCATGGTCTAGGTGCTCCACCCACGAAGCGAAGGAGAGGAAAGACACCACACAATGCATGCGGAGAGGGCCCAGTCCACACGATGCCCAAATATGGTCACCAAAGCACTGCACAGACGTTTTTGCACACGTCACCAAGTTTCGCGCACAACCGATGATTGTGGTTTCCAAGATTCTTCTGGCAGCTGGGTGAGGTTCTAAAAACCGGCTGTGGCTTAGCTGAACATGTCCCGGAGCTCCGATTCTCCTCACAAGATGCAGCCACAACAAGTTTGGCTTTAGCTTTCTGCCTGAACTGCAAATACCATGCTGGTCCCGAGATTTCCAGATCCTCGGTGACCTCGAAAATAGCCCAGCTGGCTTCTTGTCTGCCTCGAAAGCCTTGCTCGCAGCAAACACAATGGCCTTTCTTGAGTCAAGCTCACAATGGCCTCTCTTGGCTTGTGCGTTTTCTTTGCGCGAACCAGTCCCGAACCCCTCGTTCAGGTTTTGCCGAGAGGAAATCAACCCGTCTTGATGGCGCACCCTTGCTTGGAAAGCGTCGAAATATTTTCATCCCGTTCACAAAGGCTTTTAAAACTTCAATAATTATGATGGTCGTAACAATAGTGAGGAGCGCGGCGTCAGCTTTGTCGATGCGGCAGTGTACCGCGGGAGCCGCGCCTTCTCCGCAGTCGTTGCCGACTCCAAACAGCAAATAACCAACTACGCATCGGTTCACACTGACGATCTGACAATTCTCGAGCATGTGGCCATCGCCATGGCCATCCTGGAAGGCAAAGGGGAGGTAATCTATAGTGACTCTAGTTCAGCTATTCGTGCTTTGAGCGCAGTGTTGTCTCCAAAAAAGCCCTGCGCGTGCTCCAGAGCGGTGGCCGCGATGGTATCAAGCACCACGTACTGATCTGGATTCCTGCACATGTTGGACAGGTCCAAGGCACTCCCCCCTACCTCAACGAGTCTGCCCACGAGACCGTGCACGCACTAACCGACCACGCTGGTTCCGGGCAACGATTCGGGGCCAACGGCGTTGCGGAAAACAGGGACGCGCCTGCCACGTACAACCAAATAACAAAACATTTTTACCTCGCGCGAAGATTATATCCACTCCTTCATCCAAAAACTCAATAGGGTGCAGGCCCTTACGCTTAGACTACTGCAGACCGACACGTGCCCTAACCTGAGATCCCTTCACGTTATTTACCCTACGTGCCCCCCCCCCCCCCAATGATGCTTGCCCCGTATGTGGGGACTTATCCACGCTGGCCCACATGCTCTGGGAGTGCAAGGCAATGTACACTGACCCTGACACTACATCGGTCAGGTGGGAGGCGGCCCTACGCAGCTCCCTTCTGGCCGACCAACTTTGGGTCGTCCAGCAGGCCCACGGAGCGGCCGATAGGCTTAGCCTAACAGCCCCGACATGGGAGTCACTTGATGCGCGCTGACGTGTGCCTTGCAGGACCACAATAAAGTTTCGCAACCAACCTGTGAAACAAAATGCGTTATAGGGGCCCTGAAACACTTTTTCAAGTAACCATGGAAATAATTCACTAAAAGAGCTTATTCCCTCACGAATTCAATGCTGCGAAAATTTTAAGAATCCGTCCCGTGCGAGTGGACTCGAGTTACAAAGGTTTGTCGCATGCTGCAATTGCATTATCTCTTCTCTCGTCCCGACGAAAGCGCTGGAAGCTAAGCAAAGAGGGGTGGCCACGCCCATGATGTGCCACATGCCACGCTCATGATGTTCTTGCGGCTGTTTCGCTAGCGTCACATATACCAAATTATGTAATACAGTACGTGAATGGATGACAAAGTTATGTGACTAGTGCAAACATGATAATCATGAGATGCGTGTCATGTAACAACAGGACTACATGCCACGCTCATGACGCACTGGCGGCCGTTTCGCTAGCTTCACTTGTACCAAGTTTGGTATTACGGGACGTGAATGGAGGAAGAAAGTATGATACTGGTGCAAACATGATTAACATGAGATCCGTGTTATGTAACAACTTGACTACATGCTACGCTCATGATGCGCTCGCGGCCGTTTCACTTGCTTCACATGTACCAAATTTGGTATCACGTAACGCCAAGATGACAAAGGTATGTAACTGGTGGAAACATCGTAATCAAGAGATTCGTGTCATGTGAGAACATGACTACATGCCACAGTCAAGGCACCAATACATTTCGAGGTGACGCGGTGCGCGTGCCCGCCGGCGTTCATTTCGTCGCGTCACACCGGCGTTGCCACGTCAGGTGCCGGTCTTGCCATATACTCGCAGGCGCGCGCCGCGCTGCGTCGCTTTGACGCATGCGCGTTTCAGCGCATCCGGCGTCTCTCCGTCATGAAAAGAGGGAGACGCAGTGCTGTCTGGGTAACGCATCGGCGCGAAATGCAGCATGTCGCATTTCGGGGCGGTTGCTGTCGGGCCGCGCCGACGGATGCTGGTCGCACCTGGCATCAGACTATGAAGTGCGCGCGTTTTGCTAACGTGGCGTCACTGTGGCCAGCGTGCGCACGCGTCAACGCTACATTGGAGTATATTGGGTCCTTCATGATGCGCCCGCGGCCATTTTGCTAGCTCCACATATGCCAAATTTGGTGTTACGTGACTTCAATAGGCACCTGACAATGCAGTTTACGAGATCTGACGGTAGCGCCCGAACACACAGCCTAGCGAGTAGGTGCAGCAAAACAGAGTCTTTCAATGCGTAGCCTAGCGAGTAGACACAGCAAAACCGAACTTGCACGTCCATATCATTTTCTTTTTTAGTTGTGAGTAAGGCGGTCACGGCTGATTATGCAAGCGCCCAGGAAGCGTTCCTTGAAAACGTGCCTAAAAGACACTGACACTTCAGCGTGTCACTGTGCTCAGCGAGCGTTCCATTTTCTTAGTATCCCTGGCGGTTAGTAGAAACAATGCTGAGGCGGCCAAAAGAGCTTCGTCGCGCCCTCTGGTCCACTGTCGGGTGCCTATATATGACGAAATATACGACTGGTACAAACATGATAATCCTGACACGCGTGTGTTATGACCATCATCATTATTGAAGTCTTTCGGTCTTTGTGAACGGGACTAAAATATTTTGACGCATTCCAAGCAAGGATGTGCCGTCAAGACGGGTTGGTTTCCAGTCAGAAAAACGTGAACAAGGGGTCCAGGACCGGTTCGCGCAAAGAAAATGCACGAGCCAAGAAACGACATTGTGAGCTCGACTCTATGCAAGGCTTTCGAGGCAGACAAGGAGGCAGCTGGGCCATTTTCGAGGTCACCGAGGATCTAAAAATCTCGGAACCAGCATGGTATTTGCAGTTCAGGCTGAAAACTACGGCCAAATTGGTTGTAGCTGCATCTTGGGAGGAGAAGCGGAGCCCCGGATATTCGCAGCTAAGCCGCAGCTTCTAGAAAACAACCAGGAATGGAATGTGGGGTTGAATGAAAAGATGGGCACTATCTGCTGGAGCCCTTGCTGGAGCCCGCCTCGACGACGAGGCATTAGCCGACATCTCCTCCTTCCCTCTTTCTCCATAGGATCAGCTGAATGGGGTGGCATTTTTTGATGATATGCTGGCACACCTCTACATTGTCCTACCCAAACACAGAGAGGCAAGCTTGACACGTGTACTGGCAGCCGTTTGTTCGAACCTCACCAAACTACCAGAAGAGTCTTGGAAACCAAGGTCATCTAAGATCATCGGACGTGCGCGAAATCTTGGTGACGTGTGCGAAACGTCGGTGCAGTGCGTTTGTGACCTTATTTGGGCATCGTGCGGACTGTGCCCTCTCCGCATGCATTGTGTGGTGTCTTTCCTCTCCTTCGGTTTTTGGGTGGAGCACCTAGACCATGGAGCGCCCTATTGGCGGAAGCCGCGGACAATGCGCCCAGGGTTGGCATCGTGGCGCTATATAAGCGGAAGACTTTTGCAATATTTTAGTTCTACAGTTCAACAATTCTTCTGTACAGTTTTTGAGTTCTCGTTCTCCTTCCGAATTCTCAGTTACTAACTATGCAAATTGTGATGACGTTTATTCGAGCCGAGAAGTCGCAACGAGGTCGCAACGGAAAGTGGGCGTACGGCCAGTCTGGCAAAGGCGGCACAAACTCTCGCGCAAGCAGAGCACGGGCTTTTCGTTGTCTTCCGAAGGCGCATACGCGTTGGTGCGTATGCTCCACTACAGTACCCCCCGGGTTGAAGGGTAGCCATCCTGGCGACTCAGGGAGTAGGCACAATGAGGGGGTCGTAGTAGGGCTTGAGACGGTCGACGTGTACGGTCTCGCGTCCTCGACGGCGCAAATCTGGTGATTGTGTTAACGGCTCGATGATGTAATTCACCTGGGAGGTCGCGTCAATGACACGGTACGGACCATGGTACCGGGCCAGAAGTTTAGAAGACAGGCCAGGAACGTGCGGGGGCACCCAAAGCCACACAAGGGAGCCAGCACGAAATGTAGGAGCTATGCGGTGAGCGTCGTCGTGTCGAGTCTTTTGTAGACCTTGGGCCTCACTTGTCAGAGACCGAGCCAACTGACGGCAGTCTTCAGCGTATCTGGTGACTTCCGAAAGCGGGGAGCACTCAGATGCATCAGGGCGGTACGGTAGTATATTGTCGAGTGGGTGGGAAGGTTCGCGGCCGTGCAATAGAAAGAACGGGGAAAAACCGGTAGTCGCTTGCGTCGCGGTGTTATAAGCGAAGGTAACAAAGGGCAATACAGCGTCCCAGTTAGTGTGGTCGGACGAAGTGTACATCCTCAGCATGTCGCCAAGTGTGCGTTGAACCTCTCAGTAAGACCATTTGTCTGTGGATGGTATGCGGTAGATTTACGGTGGATAATGTTGCATTGAGCGAGGATAGCTTGCATGACCTCCGACAGGAACACTCGACCCCTATCACTGAGTAATTCCCGCGGAGCACCATGGCGTAGAATGAAGCTGCGGAGAATGAAGAGTGCAACTTCGTGGGCGGTCGCTGCCGGTAGAGCTGCAGTCTCAGCGTAGCGTGTCAGATGGTCGACTCCGACAATAATCCACCGGTTTCCAGAGCTACTATATGGGAGGGGGCCATAGAGGTCTATACCCACGTGGTCGAATGGGCGAGCCGGGCACGGGAGCGGCTGTAACATGCCAGTAAGGTGCCGCGGAGGTGTTTTGTTCTGTTGGCAAGTGGTGCAAGACTGAACGTATTTGTGCACAAAACGATACATTCCTCGCCAGTAATAGCGTTGGCGCAGCCTTTCGTAGGTTTTCAGGACACCTGCGTGAGCACTTTGGGGATCTGCATGGAAATTCATGCAGATGTCAGAGCGCATATGAGTTGGGACAGCAAGGAGCCACTTACGACCACCAGGCGTGTAGTTGCGGCGGTACAGAATGTTGTCACGTAAGGCAAAGTGGGCTGCTTGCCGGCGCAGCGCTCTCGTGGAAGGGACAGAAGACGGATCGGTAAGGTAGTCGACTAACAAGGCAAGGTATGGGTCTTTACGCTGCTCCGAAAGCATGTCAGTGCTGTCGAGTGGTGACAAGGTGGTAAAAGGGGGTGACAGAGAAGCCACATCTGGTGTTAATGGCGATCGGGAAAGTGCATCGGCGTCCGCATGCTTGCGACCGGAACGATATACGACACGGATGTCGTATTCCTGCAATCTAAGTGCCCAACGGCCCAGACGTCCGGACGGGTCTTTCAAGGAGGACAGCCAACATAGAGCGTGGTGGTCTGTGACCACGTCGAAAGGACGGCCGTAAAGGTACGGGCGAAACTTCGTAAGCGCCCAGATTATGGTCAAACACTCCTTCTCTGTCACGGAGTAATTCAATTCAGCCTTCTTAAGAGCGCGACTTGCATAAGCGACTACGTATTCGGTTTGGGTGCCTTTGCGTTGTGCCAAAACTGCGCCAAGACCAACGCCGCTTGCATCAGTGTGAACTTCTGTGGCAGCAGTGGGGTCGTAGTGGCGAAGAATAGGTGGCGAGGTCAGCAGGCGGCGCAGCTGGTGAAATGCGTCGTCACATGCAGGTGACCATGCAGATATACCTTTGCTGTTGGAAAGCAGACTAGTCAGAGGTGCAATGATGGACGCGAAGTTGCGCACGAAGCGACGAAAGTAAGAGGAAAGACCAACGAAACTTCTTAGGGCTTTCAGTGATGTGGGCATTGGAAAGTCAGCGACAGCTCGAAGCTTATCGGGGTCCGGAAGAACACCGTCTCTTGTGATGACGTGTCCCAAGATGGTTAGTTTTCGGGCTGCGAAGTGGCACTTCTTGGTGTTAAGTTGTAGGCCTGCAGAAGCTAGACACGTCAGAATCTCGTGGAGACGACGAAGATGTGTCGGGAAATCTGCTGAAAAGACTACGATGTCATCTAGGTAACAGAAGCAAGTTTTCCACTTGTGGGCCCGCAATATGGTATCTATCATGCGTTCAAACGTCGCAGGCGCGTTGCAGAGCCCAAATGGCATGACTTTGAACTCATACAGGCCATCCGGCGTTACAAAGGCTGTTTTAGGGCGATCACATTCAGCCATTGGCACCTGCCAATACCCAGAACGCAGATCCAAGGATGTGAAGTACTCGGCGCTTTGTAAACAGTCAAGTGCATCGTCTATTCGTGGTAGCGGGTAGACGTCTTTCTTTGTAATCTTGTTTAAGCGGCGATAGTCCACGCAAAATCGAACGGTGCCATCTTTTTTCTTTACCAGAACCACGGGTGACGACCAAGCGCTTTGAGAAGGCTGTATGACTCCACGTTTAAGCATGTCATCTACTTGCTCCGTAATGACGCGGCGCTCTTCGGCAGAAACGCGGTAAGGACGCTGTCGCAGAGGCGAATGTGAGCCGGTGTCAATAGTATGAGTGACAGTGGTGGTGCAGCCCAAAGCAGGTTTCTGAAAGTCGAAAGAAGAGCGAAACTTGTTAAGGAGAGCAACAAGTTGGCTGCGATGCGAGGGGGGAAGGTCTGCGTCAATAGCATTGTCGAAGGCTGGTGAGCTTGATGGCTCAGACGCCTGAGTGATTGCGGCAATCTGACATGGCGTTTCGTCGGGAAGAATAATATCATTGATATGGTCGACAGGTTGCACATATCCTAACGTTTCACCACGAAGCAAGCCAATGGGGTAGTTGCAGTGGTTGGTAACCAGCATTACGGTTAAACCAGACGCAATCGTAAGAACGGCAAATGGGAGCACGATGCCTTTGCGTTCAGTAAAAACAGGGGATGGCGTAAACACCACCGTAGCGTCAGGTTGCGCCACACATGAAAGGCTAATAGGGACTGAAGCTTCCGGAGGCAAGGTGATGTCGTTGTCAGCGATGAGTTTGCAGAGCAGTGGTGAATGGTCGGGTGGTGGAAATTCACAACTTGGCACTAGGGACACTTCCGCACGGCAACAATCGATGATAGCTTCATGACCTGATAAGAAATCCCAACCCAGGATGAGGTCATGAGAGCAAGATGGTAGTACAAAGAATTGGACGATGTACAAAACGTCTTGGATGACGACGCGCGCCGTACACACAGACGAGGGCTGAATGCGTTGCGCGCTAGCCGTGGACAGCACGATGCCACAGAGAGATGTGGTCACTTTCTTCAGTTTGCGACAAAGTTTTGCGTTCATCACAGAAACGGCGGCCCCAGTATCAATTAACGCTTGTGTGGCGACTCCCTCAACATTGACATCAACAACATTTCGCGGCGAAAATGGAGGCCTTGATAATTGCGCAGAAGTTGCAGTTCTTGCCTCTGGAACTGCACTGATTAGTTTCCCTCCTCAGGAGGTGGTCTACGACGCATAGGAGATGGCGATCGGCGACGAGGAGATGGGAAACGAGAAGTCGATGGGCGACGATTCGAGTCAGAGTGCCTCTGTTCGTATGCAGACGTGGTGGCCTGCTGCGACGCATAGGTAGGAGTTCCAAAGGAGGCGTACGCAGGTGTGAGACGGCGGCGGCAGTAGCGTGCAATGTGGACAGCGATGCCACACGCGAAGCAGATAGGACGGTTGTCATGGGTGCGCCACTCATTAGATGGACGGAAAAAGCGAGGTGAGGGCCTGTAAACCGGAGGCGCTGCCGGAGGAGGTGGAGCCGATAAGGATACTGGATGCGGTGGGGGTCGCGCAACCACAGCTGCGTAGCTGAGAGATGAAGATGGTGCAGGTGGTGCGTAGCTGACAGCTGAGAGATTAGATGCTGCTGAAGTGCATGCGTAAGGGGCCTGCACTGTAGGTAGGACATTGCAAATTTCAGTGCGTATGGCCTGCTGCAGTGTCGAAGGCAGACTTGCGGTGGGCGCGTTGCTATGCGCCAGCAGGGAAAGCTGTCGGGCGACTTCCTCCCTGATGAAGTCGTTGATCTGGTTGGACAGACTTTCTTGGCGAACGTTGACATTTGCGAGTGCGACAGCTGAGATCGAATCTGGTGGTGAGACACTCTGTCGGGCGATGGAACGCTGACGGCGTAATTCATCGAAGCTCTGGCACAGGCTTACGAGGATCGCCACTGAGGTCGGGCTTTTCGCTAGCAACATCTGGAATGCGCCATCCTCAATACCCTTGAGAATCTGCCGAATTTTCTCTTCTTCGAGCATAGAGGGGTTAACACGCCTGCAGAGGTCGAGCACATCCTCAATGTAACGCGTAAACGTTTCGCCAGGCTGCTGGGCTCTGTGCCGCAGACGCTGGTCAGCGCGGAGCTTGCGGACCTCTGGTCGGCCGAACGCTTCTGTTACGAGGGTCTTAAAGGAGGACCAGTTGGCGATGGCGGTTTCGCGGTTGGTAAACCAAAGCTTAGCTACGTCTGCCAAGTAAAAGATAACGTAAGCGAGTTTAGAGTCGTCGTCCCACTTGTTGCTGACGCTTACGCGTTCGTACAAGGACAGCCAGTCTTCGACGTCTTGCTCACCACTTCTGCTGAAGATTGGTGGGTCCCGCTGGCGAGTAGCGCCGGGGCAGGTAGACGTGGCAGCCGATGGTGCTGGCTGGGCTGGGACGGGCTGGTTGGCGACTGCGTCAGTCATGTTTCGCGGTAGTCTTTCAGGCAACTTGCGAGAGCGGAGCTCCAGGTCTTCTTGGGGATCTCAGCAGCCTCCACCAAATGTGATGACATTTATTGGAGCCGAGAAGTCGCAACGAGGTCGCAACGGAAAGTGGGCGTACGGCCAGTCTGGCAAAGGCGGCACAAACTCTCACGCAAGCAGAGCACGGGCTTTTTGTTGTCTTCCGAAGGCGCATACGCGTTGGTGCGTATGCTCCACTACAAAATAAATTGTTGTCGTTAGTACGAGCGCCTCATCTGACTTGTTCGATGATGGGTCCTAGGACGGGGGCCCGCTACCGAGCTGAGACCCGCCGAACCCGGAGTTGCAACAACTGGTGGTAGCGGTGGGACAGCGTCAACCCAGGTCGCAACCACTGGTGGTAGCGGTGGGATAGCATCAACCAAGTTCGCAACCACTGTATGACAGCAGAGACATAGCGTCAACCCAGGTAGCAACGACTCGACGACAGCAGTCAGATGAAACGACCCCATCGACTTCGAGAGGCGATACGACGACAACGGTCGGATGCTTCGAGCTCATCTACTTGAGAGGCAGCTGAACGGCACTTCTGGAATGACACGAGGCCATCGACTGCGAGAGGCAACCGGAAGGCGCTGCTGAGATGCACGACGCTGGAGGCATGACTGCGAGCCGGGTGAGTGCCGACTTTCTCTGTTAAACGTTACCAGGCATTTACTAATGTGTGAGTAAAAGCTGGTAGGGCGGATAGCTTTTTTGGTCATTGTGTAACTGGCTTCAGGCAGATTGTGAGATAGCTTGTTTAAGCTATAGTCTGTGGGTGACGGCAAGATTAACAATGACAGAGCTATTTTAGTCATTGGGTTAACAGATAACTTGCGTCACGCAGATAATTGTGAGATAGCTTGTTTAAGTTATAGTCTGTGGGTTACGGCAAGGTTAACAGTGACAAAACAGGATTCCGTGTAAGAGCTTAAGGAAGCTTTTGCAGACTAAGTTAACAGGTAACTTGAGGCAAGGCAGAAAACTAGGGCTGTCGTTGTTGTCAGGGTTAATTAGCTGCAAGTCATTTGTGCAACAGAGAACGGTACCGGAAGCAGTCATGAATCTGAAAGCCCTGCAAAAACCCATGTTGCTAGCGATCGCAAGGGAGACGAAACTGGATGTGTCGGACTCCCCAACAAGAACAGGACTGATTGAGCGGATCGTCGGAACAGGGTTGGACGATGAGGAACTCTCAGGCTATGTCATGGACATTGAGGAAGGAAAGGCAGAAGCCCAGAGAAAAGAGGCAGAGGGCCAGAGAAAAGAGGAAGCCGAAAAAATACGTATACGCGAGACTAAAATACGAGCATTAGACGAAGACATTGAAAGGAGGAAACGTGAAGTTCGGGTACAGAATCGGAAGCGTGTTTGGCCATGTATAATGTTGGATATGTACAAAGCCCGAAAAGTGCAATGAAGTGGCGAATATGGTGAAGTGTGAAGTCACTGAGAAGGCCGCTGTTTGCGAGGTACAGCCCGAGAAAGGTACGCGTCTCTATCATTGCGACATGCAAAGTGATCCTTCGGCAGAGAGAAAAGAGCAACAGGTCGTTGTTAGTGAAATTGCGCCTAGGGACAGTACGCGACTCTCCAATGGTGCGAAGGTAGTGCATGTAGAGAGCGGCAGGTGGCTGGTATTCAAACTGTAGCAAGTCCAAAAGGTGTTCTATGTGAGATCGAGGCTGGTTCCAGTCGCCTTGGTGGGGTCATCGAACAGATTGATGAGCTGGAGACCACGCTCGAACCTCAGCAAGGGAACGACCTTTCGGATGTTGAAAGAGAGGACGACGAAGGTAGTCCTAAATGCAGCAAAGACATAACGCTACTGCAACCCAACAGTACTGCCAGCGAGGACGAGCTACTGTTGAAAGTATTTCCTACAGATAGCGTGGGAAGTGTCTCAGAGTGTGAGAAGGTACATGGCGACGCTTTCGTAGGTATACAAACAGGCACAAGTTCGGTGGAGGATCGTTTTGAGGAAAAGTCTAATCCCAGCAGCATGAACAGAGCTCGTGTGGGGTTAGAGACATGCCTCGTGCAGCGGCACGTGAACGATCGGCCGGACGCTAAAAACTACCCGGAAATCGCGAAGGACGCGAATTTTCACGAGTTCAGATCTGTGAAGGGCCCAGCGTCTGGCTTTGTGAGGGGTAGCACAGATAAATTAGCCCGACAGAGCAATGGAGCGGGGAAATCGAAGGGCAAAGACTGCAAAAAGGGTGGTGCACAGGCACACCTTAACTGTAGGATTGCCGATGACGCGACCAGGGAAGTTTGTAACAACCAAAAATGGTTGTACGTAAGCGTCACCGCAAAAGAAGGAAGTGGGGACGTGCGGCACCACAAAAGGTGGAGGCAGAGAGCACACCAAAGCGGAAACGGAAGGGTTGGCCATCGGGAAATTCTACAAACCGTCCTTCGCAGCGTATGGTCAGGCGAAATTGGCGAGAGAGGAGTAGCGGAAAGGGACGGGCGTCCCCGAGAAGGAAGGCGCGGTTGAAAAGAACAGGTTTGCGTCGACAACGATGTCGACAAGTTCCTAAAAGAAAGGCTGCTAGTCTTATATTCAGGGTGGAAGCAAATACCAAAGGACAATGGTGATTCTTTCCCCCGCACTTCTGCCAATTTTTTTCCTCGTAACCTCTCTATCTTTGGCTGAGCTAAAGCATGTAACCTGTTTTTGGCAACAAAAACATTCTACGTATTGCAAATAATTTGATGTTCGAGGGTTTACATACAGAAATTTCACCGTATATTTGCTACTTTTATTTCGTTATCAACCTATCAACCGATGAGGCGAGACAATGTTTTTAGGCCTGTCTGCGCAGGTGGTTTTGGGTTGGTGCACCTCTTTATTAGATAACTGGTGTGGCGCTTTTCTTATTTTCATGACTGTACTCAACTTTTCTTCAAACATTCTTGCAAGTGAAATAGAATGGAATGAAAAAAAACTTTATTTCAGTCCTGCAGGACGCGCTTAGCGCGTAGCGGGCGTCTCCCACGTAGGGACCGACATGGAGTACCTGGCGGCCGCTTCGTGGGCCTGCTGGACGGCCCATTGCTGGTCGGTGAGAAGTGAGCTCCTGAGGGACCTCTCCCACTTGCTTGAAGTAGAGTCGGGAGGAGTTGTTCCACACTCCCAGAGCATGTGTGCGAGTGTCGCTGTGTGTCCACATGATGGGCATGTGTCGCTGGGGTATGCATCGGGATAATAAACGTGAAGCGTGGCAAGGTTTGGGTACGTGTGTGTCTGTAATAGGCGTAGGGTTAATGCCTGCGGTCGGTTAAGTTTCGGATGTGGGGGTGGAAAAATGCGGCGTTCCAAGTAAAAGTGCTTTGTGATTTCATTGTACGTCATTGGTGCATCCCGATTGGTATCTAACCCTGCAACATGAGGTTGCCCTGTGGCAGTGCGGTCAGTAAGTGCGCGCGCTGCATCATGGGCGATCTTCAAGGATAATTTACCAAATTTAGTGAGAGAGAAAACATTTATTGAATGAAGCTTGTGAGTGAAGGTGGGAGGGTCCCTTATTCCATGAACCCTCTGGCTTGGACAGCCCGCCAAGCTCGAGCGACGAGTTGACGCTGCTCGACTAGGTCCGGCTGGGAGATCGCAGCCTCCCACGATTCACTGAGGAGGTCTTGGTCCGCATCTGGTGCTGCTGCTCGTATTCTTGGGACGCTTACTTCGCACTGCAGTAGGAGGTGCGCCAGAGTGTCTGCCACTTTGCAGTGAGGGCAGACGTAGCTGTGCAACGTTGGCCTCATATGGTGCAATAGTACGCCGTGTGGGAACGTGTTGCTTTGAAGACGCCTATAGTCAGTCCCTTCGTATCTTGTGAGTTTTGGATGTGGCGGAGGGTATAACCTGCGCTCGAGCCGATAATGTTGCAGTAATGCATGGTACGTTAGTGGTATGGCTTCTCTTGTCTCTGATTCTGTTGTTGAGTGGGAGGTGCCTCGGATCTGGTATGGGAATGCCCGGTTGACGCATTCGCGGGCTGCGGTGTGTGCCGCTTCATTTCCCTCGAGACCTTCATGACCCGGAATCCACACGATGCATGTGTAGGGAGGAGGATTGTCCATGAGCTTTAGTAGCCTAATCACCACCGTGGAGACCCTGCCTTTCAGGTAGTTCCGTGCCACTGTTTGTGAGTCGGTAAAGACCACGATGGGATCCTCACTCATCTGGGTAGCGAGGGCTATAGCAGCCTCTTCAGCTGTTTCCGCACGTTTGGCGAGGATAGTCGCCGATGCCAGTACCGCGCCCTTGTAATCTGTGACGGTAATCGCGAAGGCATTACGTCTCGGATATTTGGCTGCGTCCACGTATCGCGCCTGCGGGTCACTGCCATGTTTTTTCCGGATCATGTGGACCCTGGCGAGTCGCCTTTCTTGGTGATGTTGAGGATGCATGTTCCGAGGGATCTGCTGAATTTCAAGGTTTTCTCGCAGCTGTGACGGTATTTTGCCTTTGCCTTCTTCGTTTGGTTCTAGGGTGGTCTGGTATCCTTTGCGTCGAAGGACGGCTTGCCCTGTGAGTGACAGCTTGAGTCTTTCGACCTGGTTGATGAGGTGTGCTTCAGTGAGTTCTTCCCACGTATTATGAACTCCCATGCGAAGCAGTCGGTCAGTCGAGGCGGCTGGCGGCAGTCCTAGGGCAAGCTTTGTAGTCTTTTGTATCAGCAGATTAAGTTTTTGTTTCTCCGCTGTCTTCTGGTTGAGGTAGGGAGTTGCGTACGTTCTGGAGCTGTAAAGGAGAGCTTGTACCATTTTTAGGGTGTCGTGCTCTTTGAAGCCACTGCGGCGATTAGCCACCCTTCGGATTAGGTGGGTGAGCTGTGTCACAATGTTCTGCAGCCGGGGTAGGGTAGCGGAGCCAGACCCATCTTTATGTATGTGTAGTCCAAGAACTCGAAACGTGTCAAGTTGTGGTATTTGGACTCCCTGTAGAAACACTTGGGGGTCACAAGTGTCGTAGCTTGGTGGTCTACCCCGGGTGCGTGCCGCAAGTACTAACAGTTCTGACTTTTCCGGGGCATATTGGAGCCCGCAGGTCTTGGGATATCCTTCAGTGATGTTAACCACCTCTTGAAGTCGGTCCTCCTGTTCACCCGTGCTTGAACCTCTTGTCCACATAGTGATATCATCGGCGTATAACGCGTGATGTATCCCAGGGACAGCGTCCAAGAGACGTGGGAGCTTAAGGAGGGTCAAGTTGAAAAGCACTGGTGATATCACTGAGCCCTGCGGCGTGCCTTTGTTAGGGAGTTGAAAATGCTCGCTCTTGATATTGGCAATTCCTACAGTGGCAGTGCGGTTGGTGAGGAAAGCCAGCATTAGGCGTATGTCTTGGCACCGCAGCCGATATCTTCCAGGCTACGCAGAATGGCTTCGTGGCTCACATTGTCAAATGCGCTCTTTACGTCCAAAGCTAGAACAGATGACTTACTGTGCTTGCTCAAGCGGAGAAGAATATCTTCCTTTATCTGCAAGAGGACGTCTTGTGTGCTGAGCATTTGGCGGAAGCCGAACATGGTGTTCGGATAGTGACCATTGTCTTCGAGATGTGTGGTGAGCCACTCGTTTACCATGTGCTCAAAGAGTTTGATTGATTTGTGGGGTTTAACGTCCCCAAACCACCATATGATTATGAGAGACGCCGTAGTGGAGGGCTCCGGAAATTTTGACCACCTGGGGTTCTTTAACGTGCACCCAAATCTGAGCACACGGGCCTCGACATTTCCGCCTCCATCGGAAATGCAGCCGCCGCAGCCGGGATTTGAACCCGCGACTTGCGGGTCAGCAGCCGAGTACCTTAGCCACTAGACCACCGCGGCGGGGCGTGCTCAAAGAGTTTCCCAGCGCAAGATGTAAGGGAAATGGAACGAAGATTCGCAGTCGAGAATGGCTTGTTTGGCTTGGGTACCATGGTCACCTCTGAGTGCTTCCAGGCTTGTGGTAGCTCGCCCTTCCTCCAGCAGTCGTTATAGTGCCGAAGGAGCACCGTCAATGCCCGGGGCGGTAGCTGTCGTAGGTGCTTATTGGTCACTCCGTCTTTTCCTGGGCTCGTGTTGCGCGTAAGCTTAGCAAGGGCCGCGTGTAGCTCTGCCAGCGTGAAAGGCTAGTTTAATGCTTCGTTCGGTGCTCCTCGGTACTCCCTGGGCGTCGAATTGTTGATGGAGGTAGCTTGATGGTTCGCCGAGCCACAAAGTTTTGCTTGAAGTTGTTGGAGTAACTGGTGCTCTGTGCCCTGATAGTTGTGTATGAGCCGCTGAATTGTGTTTCTTTGATTAGTTTTGGTGTGGGTGTCGTCGATCAGGGCTCGAAGAATGTGCCACGTCTTCTTTGTGCTCAATGTCCCTTGAAGTTTGTCGCACAAGGACCGCCAGTTCTGGCTCGTAAGGTTTTCGGCGTACTCCTGTGCCTGTCTAGTGAGTACGGCAATGCGGCGCTTCAGCTTGTGGTTGAGCTTTTGCCGTTGCCATCGTTTAATAAGCGATCTTCGAGCGTACCATAGGTGAAGGAGATGATTATTGACTGCCGGATTGTCCTCGTTCAAGTGTATTGTTTTGGTATGTCCTTCAGCAACACTTACAATACTGTTTTACCAGGCTTCAATGTCTTCGATAGTCAAATCATCATCAAGGTCATTCCTGTAGGCGGTCCAGTCCGTGAGCCGAGCTTTTCCTGTCTTGAGCGAGCGGTGAGCCTGTTCGACGTCTATTTGAATTATGTGATGGTCACTCCCTAGAGTGTTTGGTAGCCTTGTCCACGTTGCGTGTGCACGTCTCTAGTGAACATGAGATCAGTATTAGTATCCCTCGACACACTGTTGCCGACTCGGGTTGGATGGAGCAAGTCATTCCACAGCGTCAGACGGTGTTGCTGCGCAGCGTCGTGAACACGCGCCCTCTTCTTGGTGGTGCTGTGATAGCCCCAGGCCACGTGTGGAGCATTGAAGTCCCCCAACTATGACAAGTCGGTTGCCGTTAACCATTTGACGGAGCTCGAGGACGAAGTGGTCGTATTGGTGTAACATGCTCCCGTGGAGGGCTGTAAAGGTTGGCCAGATATAAGCTTTGTTGAGTCTTCCGAGTGGGATAATCTACACGATGGTGTGTTCGATGCTAATGTCTTCAATTTCATGAGCCTGTGCGATTAGAGTCTTCTTGACTAGAATAGCGGTGCAGGGTGAGCATTTGAGAGTGCTGTAGCCAGGGAGCTTGATTTTTTTTGTGTGGGTTTCCTGCAACGCGATGATATCTGGATTATTTGTTTTAACATATTCTTGCAAGTTTGCAGAACAAGGTCTGTAGCATCTGCAATTCCAGTGCCAAATTCGAAGAGTGGGGAGTGGCTCAGACTGTCTATGTGTGGGAGCTGCCATTCTGGCAGTTGGTTTCCGCCTGGTGCCGGTCGTTTGGTACTGTCGATCGAATTTCCGCTGCAGTTTCATCCCCTAAAGTTTTTCGCTCTTTCCGCTTGGTCCCTGATTGCTCTACCAGCTGCTCATGGGCAACGAAATTTTTGTATGCATATGTTATGAAGTTATGCTGTTGTGCCATGAAGCCATCAAGCTTGGCGTCGAGCGTGCTTACAGTACGGGTCAGTGGGTCTACCTTTTCCATAATTTTAGTAACCACTTTCTCAATGGTTGTGTCTATGAATGCGAGGAGTTTCGCAGTGAGGGCTTTCTCGAAAGCTTCAAGGCGTCGTTCGACGAGGTCGAGCATCTTCGCTTCATGTGCTTGCAGCCTTTCTTCTACCCGCTTCATTATTCTGGCTTCCGTCTGTTTTAGTATGTTGTCGTCAAGTTCTGATGTGCTACACTCGGCTGGTGGGCGTTGTTGCACCCTCCGTTGTAGATCTTGGACTTTATTTTCTAGAGCCCGGATAGTCGCTGTCTGAGCAGGCGAGATGGTCGAGGCACTTGTAGTATTTAGAGAACTGGGCCCGTCACTACCGGTCACCGCGGCGGCGTAACTGATTCCCCTAACGGAGCGAGACCGTGATGGCGTGCGGAATCCAGAGCGACCTTTTTCCTTAGAGCGAGAGCGACGTTGGTCAAATTTTGGTGGAAATGATGGGGCCCGTGAAATTTCTGGTGTGATAACTGACCCGGGTAAATCATTGGTGCAAGCACTCCAGTGACTCTCACGGGCGCGGGCGTTATCGAGCTGCTGGCGTCTTACTTGATAAGGAGGGGGGTTGCTGCGGAGTTTCTTCTTGCATTTCTTTCCAGCAGTGTCATGGTCTTCTCCACAGATCTTGCACATCGGTTGGCAGTCATGTAGTTCTGTGTCCTTGTCATGGCTGAATTTGTAGAAGAAGTTCGCTTTCAGCTGAGGGCAGATGTCTTGTCGGTGACTTAGGGCGCCACAGGTTCGGCAATATTGGATGGACTTCCGGTATGGCCTGCATCGGTAGTCTCCACTGAGGTACGTCACGTAAAAAGGAACGTGCTGCCCGTCGAAAGTGATAACTGCAGCTATGGAAGATCCAAGCATGCGCGCGCCAAGGACGTGGTATCTTGGGTCTACGCGAAGCCCTGCAACAATCTCTGTGGGGCTTGTTCCTGGTTCGAGGCCGTAGATCACTCCGCGGCACACATCATCGGGGTGTCGAATGTGCGGATTCACTTGATATATTACTCCACCGAGCTGTATAGCATTTATACTTTGCAGTTTGGAAGCTCGTTCAGTACTTGCTGTGCTTGCGATGATCACATTCTCTACTTTCTGCACCTGCACTCGCACATGGTCATAGAAGTCCTGCTGGGCCCAGACACTGGATCTTCCGATGGCACATGTAACCTCGATGAGTGTTCGTTTTGAAAGATCTAGACCTGGTTGCGGGCGGAATACAATTCTGAAGTAATCAGTAGGGAATGGCCGCATCCTAGCGCTGCGTTGATGTTGCGGTTGAGATTCGGTGTCTGGCTTCACAGGTTGCGTAGCTCGTTCTTCGGCTGACTTTTCTTCTTTGGCTGACCTGCCTTTACGGCCAGCTAAAAGCCATTCAATGTGGGCTTTGCCTGTCGTTTTGCCACTATTTTCATCAAACGTCCATTGTGATGCCATTCTTGAGTTACCCTCCGTGTTGTACACTTGCACCGTACTCGGGTTTTCTTGACGTGGGTTAGACGTCTGCGTTTCCATGAGAGCGCTAGCTCTTTACCTCAGACGCTGCGTCTCTGTGTTGCGCAAGCAGTGTGCTCGTGCACCTACGAGACGCTGGCGTCCAGCTCGTTTCGCGGGTCCGTCCTCGTGCCACAGTGGCGTTCGCGTGCAGCGCGTCCTCTGAATTCCTTGGCGATGTTGCGTCTCAGTGAACAGGCACAATATGTTTAGAGTTCAATATCTAGTAAAAAAGTACACTCACTGCGATGAGTCTGGTGTCAAACAATGCCTTGCAACGTGAGCAATCCCAGGTCACCAAACGCCAGCAGTGTCCAGGCAAGGTTGCACAGAAAATAGCAATAAGAGCAGGAGCCCATGTGATGTGCGACTACACACCTCAGCCCCCTGGCGGCTTTTCCCGAATTTAGTGATATCTATTAATTTGGCATCGTCACAGTATCTTCCTATCTGCAAGGGTTCATGTGAGAAGTATATGAATCAGTGCTTTTTCTGACAGCGAGGTTCTCCAATGAATACTTGCTCTCAAGCTCAAAAAAAAAGACTAATAATATGCTGTACTGGATGTGCTCTTTCCAGCCCCTTTTTACCGCTCACTATATATTGGATTGTCCGATCATGACGTGCAATTACGTGTAACAAAAATGCCTATTTCAACAATAACCAAGACATTTTTTACAAAGTGCATACAGAAACAATACCTGTAAAAGCCTGGTTAAGCACCAAAGTCATATCTGTATACTCAAATAACTGCCGCCCCTATGAAGTTCCAGAAACAATAGAACATTGCCTTTTTAGTCGTAAGGACGCCATAATATTCTGGGACGTCCTGCAGAGGGCTTTCAAGAAAACGACGGGATTGAAATTCTCATAGTATGCATTATCATGTACCAGGCAAATGCAATGATATGCCAGTTGACATGCTGTTGTTAATGGGCATGCACAGTTTATGGGAAACTCGCATGTTGGACAGGCATGTGAAACCAATGGTGTCTTCGCGATCCCACTTTGTACAAATGACTGTGCAGCTAAAAGACTTTTTATGAGGAACTGGAATTTCAGCTGGACTGGTATACTGAGTAGATGAAGGGTGTTGCTAAAGCACTTCTTTAGACATTGTGTTGCATAGAATTTGCTTTGTAATGTCCATTGCGCATTTGTCGAACTGACCTTTTGTTTGTTGTATGCTACGTATATACACAAGCCGCATTTGAGATAAATACCATGTATGAAAGAAAAAATTGCCGTGAATCAGTGGTAGAATATCGGGCTTGTACGCAGTGAACCAGGGTTCAGATCCCATTGTGTTATTGGTGTTTTTCATTAACTGAGTTCCAAGCGCTGGCGTGGCTCAGTGGTAGAATAATCTACAGGCACGCAGCGTACCCGGGTTCGGATCCCGTCGTCGCAAAGGTGTTTTTTATTTACCAATTTTTTTTTTCATTCGATACTGGTGACGAACACCGGCGGCGGACAACTACGGTGCCGCGCGTGAGCGTGACTCGTGTTCTGATCTCATAACAGCTTTTTCTATAATATATATATAGATAAAGAGAGACACACTATATATATATATATATATATATATATATATATATATATATATATATATATATATATATATATATATATTGACCCGTGTCTACATGTGGACAAAAACGATGATGGGGGGATTTAGCGGACGCCAGGTAGTGGGCCTCTGGCTTGACGGGGGAACTTAGCGGACACCAGGTAGTGGGCCTCTGGCTTGACGCGAGAACGAAGAAGATCTTGTGAATCAGCCGTTGAGAACACGCTGCTTTTGCTGCCTCAAGGCGTACTTGTGCTTTGTTCGCGTTGTACTGCGACACTGGTGGAGGTGCTGGCCCGCGACCCCGCCTGATGCTCCACACTCCCACGGGGAGCCGTTCATCCAGCCCAGAAGCACTTGTCGACACTCCCGTGCATCGCTTCAGTCGTCGCTTGCGAGGCCTCCTTCCAGAGTTCACTCTGTCACAGGAACACTCTACAAAGCACCGCTCAGATCTACCAATGGCCACCGCCAATCCACAACAGTTACTACGAGACAGTAGTTTGCCAACCCCATCTCAGGTAACCTTTTTTTCACCGCTGGTGCCTGATCGCTTTGGTGGTGGAGCACATGAAGACGTTGAAGAATGGCTTGATCACTATGAACGTGTCGCTAACACCAACCAGTGGTCCCTTGAACAAAGGCTTTCCCGCGCCTATTTTTATCTCGACGACAGCGCTAAAACTTGGTACGAGAACAGAGAAGGCAGTTTGTCATCATGGAGCGACTTTAAAAGAGGAATGATTGACACATTTGCCGATGCCGACCGGCGCGAACGTGCGCAGCATTTACTCGAGCTACGGGTTCAGAAACCCAATGAAACGGTCGCAATGTTCGCTGAGGACATGACCCGTCTCTTCCGTAAAGCTGACCCGCACATGACCGACGACAAAAAGTTGCGCTACCTTATGCGCGGCGTTAAAGAGCAATTGTTCGCCGGACTTTTGCGGAACCCGCCAACCACCGTGTCAGACTTCATCAAAGAAGCTACGGCTATCGAACGGGCGCTTCACCTACGATGCCGACAATACGATCACTTGTCCAGCAGCGCCCACATGCAAGTCGCCGCTACGGCATCTGAAAATCAAAGCTCGTTGCGCGATTTGATAAGAGAGATTGTTCGCGAAGAGCTGCTGAAGTTCCGGAATCTGGTCACGGAACCACCCACGGCGTCTGTCGCTGAAGTCGTCCGCGAAGAAATACGCCAAGCGTTTTCAACAGCTGATCCTCCTGACGATCAGCGACCTATGAGCTACGCAGCCGCGCTTCGCCGCCCGCCGCCCGTTGCGCCGTCGTACCGCCAGCCATCGGCAGCCGTTCCTTGGTCGCCACAAGAACAGACACCGCGACGACCTGCCGTCGTACCGCCGTACGAAATGCCGTACCAAGAGCCGTCTCCCAACGGGACACGGCATTTGCCACATTACGAGCCGTTGCGGCGTCCACAGCTTCGTAAAACAGACGCCTGGCGCACTGTAGATAGGCGCCCGCTTTGTTTTACCTGCGGAGGTGTGGGCCACATTTCCCGCCATTGCTGGCACCGCGTAGATATGTTTCGACCTCTTCGGCAATGGTCTGACGATCGACGCGCCAACGACGGCTACGCACCACGCCGGGACACTCATTCTCAAGGACTCCCCTTGTCTCAGTCCCATTTTGACAACCGCCGTGCCAATAATGACGACAGTGTGCCCGATTACCAGCCAGGTTTGGGACGTCGACCACGCTCTCCGTCTCCGGCATATTCGCCTTCGTCGCGCCACCGAACTACAGCCGACGTCAGTGGGAGGAGGTCACCAAGTCCACGCCGGGGAAACTGAAGGCAGCGACCTCCGGGGGTGAGGTTGCAGGCCGTCAAGGCGACGAAAAAAAGCCCCCGTTACTTGTACCACAGGACGCCGTAAAGCCGAGAAGTTGTAACACCGACGAAACTGTGACCACAGATCTTACCGTTTCGGTAGACGGACAGCAAGTAACAGCCTTAGTTGACACCGGCGCCGACTTTTCTATCATAAGTGAAAACCTTGCCGTACGCCTAAAAAAAGTGAAGACTACGTGGACGGGACCTCACCTGAGGACAGCAGGCGGCCAGCTGTTGATGCCTGTCGGAAGGTGTACAGCAAGACTCGACATCGGTGGATCTGCTTTCGTGGCGACGTTCGTCATCCTCACCTCGTGTTGCAAGGACTTGATCATAGGGATGGACTTCTTAAGAGAATATGGTGCCGTCATCAACATCCCGGACTGTTCAATTACATTCCGCAACAGCTCTGGTTTAGTTGACTGTTCAGACGCAATACGCAACACTTTACGTATAATTGATGATGATGTGGTCGTCCCGCCCCGGTCATGCACTCTTGTTTCAGTACAAGGCGACGAAGCGTTTGATGGCGAAGGCATTGCTGACCAAATTGGCTCGCTACTATTTAGTCATGGCATTTTGGTCGCACGAGGTATCGTCCGTCTCACTCGTGGACGCACGAATTTACTTCTGACGAACTTTAGTGCTGAGCGCCGGCACCTTCCGAAGGGCACAGCTATCGCTTCGTACGACAATATTGTAGAAATGCGAGGCAGTTTATGTTTGTCGGTATTGGACGAAGAGCCTAATCCAGAACCAGACCCCATTCACGATGTTGGCACCACTCTGTCAAAGGACGAGCGACAGAGACTTCTTCAGCTGCTAGCCGAATTCCGCGACTGCTTTTCAACGACATCACGAGTTGGTCGAACACCTTTGACAAAGCACCGGATAATCACCGAGGACACGGTGAGACCTATCCACCAGAACCCTTATCGTGTAGCTTCAAAGGAACGCGAAGCCATACAACAACAAGTCGCGAAAATGCTTGAAGATGACGTCATTCAACCGTCACAGAGCCCCTGGGCATCGCCTGTAGTGCTAGTAAAGAAAAAGGACGGCACCCTGCGTTTTTGCGTGGACTACAGGAAGCTGAATCGGGTGACCAAGAAAGATGTGTACCCGCTCCCACGTATTGATTGACTCCCTTGACAGACTTCGGCACGCTCGCTACTTTTCTTCCATGGACTTGAGGAGTGGTTACTGGCAGATCGAGGTAGACACAAGAGACCGAGAGAAAACCGCTTTTGTGACCCCAGATGGTTTATACGAATTTAAAGTCTTGCCTTTCGGTTTGTGCTCCGCGCCCGCAACTTTTCAAAGGCTTATGGACACGGTACTTTCGGGATTGAAGTGGAAGACGTGCCTAGTCTATCTGGACGACGTTATAGTGTTTTCGACCACTTTTGACGAGCATCTCAAAAGGCTGGAAGTTGTTTTACGTGCCATACGGTTCGCGGGCCTAACATTGAAACCAGAAAAGTGCCATTTCTGTTTTCACGAACTCCAGTTTCTCGGTCACGTCGTCAGCAACGCAGGCGTCCGGCCCGATCCTGGAAAAATTGCCGCCGTCGCACAGTTCCCAGTACCCTCCAATAAGAAGGCTGTCAGACGCTTCCTAGGCCTTTGTGCCTATTATCGCCGGTTTATCGCAGACGTCGCCCGCATCGCGTCGCCACTAACTCGTCTCACAAGAGATGATGTTGCCTTTGAGTGGAAAGAAGAACAGGAGGCTGCCTTTAATGACCTGCGTCAACGTCTCCAAACGCCCCCTGTGCTCGCCCACTTCGACGAAGAAGCCCCGACGATGCTTCACACAGACGCTAGCAATGTAGGTCTTGGGGCTGTGCTTGTGCAACGGCAAGAGGACACAGAAAGAGTGATCGCCTACGCAAGCCGAACGCTAACACGCGCAGAGGCTAACTATTCAACAACAGAGAAAGAATGTCTCGCTGTAGTATGGGCAGTAATGAAATTTCGCCCGTACTTGTATGGCCGACACTTCAAAGTTATGAGTGACCATCACTCCCTTTGCTGGTTAACTAATCTAAAAGATCCCACCGGCCGATTAGCGCGTTGGAGCCTAAAACTACAAGAGTTTGACATGACGGTCGTGCACAAGTCAGGCAAGCGACATATGGACGCTGACTGTCTGTCCCGTTCACCTATTCAGTCGGCAACTCTACCCGAGGAGGAGGAAACGGCATTTCTCGGTGTCCTCGACACGACCGCCATTGCGCAGCAACAACGTGACGACACTGAGTTGCTTGGCTTAATTAACTACTTGGAAGGCAGATCTCAGAAGGCGCCAAGAGTTTTCGCAAGAGTATTGTCATCGTTTTGTTTACGGGGCGGAGTACTTTACAAAAGAAACTTTTCATCGACAGGATCCGCCTATCTGCTCGCCATACCAGCAGCCCTTCGTACCGAAATACTCAAAGCATGCCACAACGAGGTGACATCTGGCCATTTAGGTTACATGAGAACGTTGGCCAGAGTACAGCAAAGGTATTACT